>OX438796.1:9795371-10363386 GCA_949316475.1 Hypomecis punctinalis
GGTTCAAAATTCAAAGTGAGTAAATCGTATCATGAAAGGTATCATATAAAAGAACTTCATTAGCTCATGCTAAAACAGGTTTTTAATTATTATAACAACGTATGTGTTTGTACGGAACCCTCGATGTGCGAGCCTGACTCGCACTTGTCCGGTTTTTTTATTCTCAAACTAGCTTTTGCACGCAGCTTTGCCTGCGTTGGTTTGTTTTTGTGCCAACCTATGAGAATCTTCTATTTATCCGGGATAAAAAGTACCTTAAATCACTTTCCAACCTTTAAACTACATTTAAGTTCTAAATCAAGTCAATCCAATCCGTTGTATAGGAACGCAACTCTGTTGCTGCGTGATTGAGTACCTAACAAATCAACAAAAAAAATAGATTTATAATATAGGTAAGGTATTTATAAGTAAGGATAAGGATTCCGGGTTGGCCCCATGGTAAAACTTGTTCATAATGATAGACCTGACCTCTTTCGGCTTAGTATACCAGTTCTGGGTAACCCTGTAATGTGGGGTAGAGCTGATGGCCGATACGGTCCCAGTTTTTCAATGGAGATCACGTATCGGCGAGCGCACGTAGTATATCCGACTATAACATACTATAGATACAACTTATGATATACAGATGTCCTACTGTCAAAGCAAGGTAATGAAGCAGTTGTTCCATACATTTTATCAGTTAGATAATATTGTCGTTTACATAATATACCTACAAGGTAAATAACTTATCTATACTTAAACAACTAGTATATAAAATGTTTTCCTAATGTAAAAATTACATTATTATAGTTAAAGACAAGAATAATTATATCAATCAAGGAGATCAATTAAGCAAGCAAGGTCGTACTGTGTGCAAAATGCAATTCTATTTAAACTGGTACTCTTACAAATCTAGAGAGGAGGCCTATGCTCAACAGCAGACATCCTAGAGCTGATTTTAAAGGGTTAGTTCCGCTATGGTATGGTCCCGCTATGGCACCCTCGCAAAATACCTATAAAAAAGTCCCGCTATGGCACCTATCAGTTTCTGGGACTGTCGAATAGAAAAGCTCTACAATGTTTTAATAAAAATACATAACTCAAACAGTAAATTTAGAAAACCTAGACTTATTATCAATATTTTATTCTAATTCTTAAATAAGTCATGCTCGGCGATTGTCGAGTGAAGCAAGTTACCTGACCAACCGGTTTATTTCGGGAAAACAATAGGAACGAGCCCTTTCGCAAACAGAGAGAGACAGTATGTTTGCCATTTTAGTTTGCAGATTACAACTGCACTTTCCGATAAGAGTAATTAGGATTGTTTGTTAGTTTATCTATTGCAATGTCAAGGGCAAGTAGTTCACGTGGTCCGGTGCAAAATCTAACAATTATCGACAGTAGGTGAGGTGGAAAAACATTATTACGTGCCGGATATAAATATATAAAACGGAGAGAAAATAAAAATTCAAGTGCTTGCCATTGTGTAAATAGAAGAAACAGTATTAAATGCAGTGGATATGTGACTCTGGACAGTAAAAATCAAATAATACTTAAAGAAGATAAACACAGTAATAAGTGTGTGCCAAATGTTGTAGACAATGAACTTCAAATAGCCATAAGTGAGTGTAAAAAAGTTTGTTCAAATTACATATCGGTACATAAGACCTTCGAAAAACATATGCGAAGCCTAAAAGACAAAGGAAATGTACCTGACTACAAAACATTAAAAACAAAATTATACATACACCGAAATAAGTCACTGAACGTGCCTAAAACGCAATTTAACAATGTGGATGATATAATAATACCAAAAGAATTTCGCAAATATTTATTGGTGGATTATTGTTGTGAAGACGGTGATCGAATAATTATTCTCATTTCGATAGAAATAAAGGAACACATAAAGTGTGTAACTCATTATTTTGGTGATGGCACTTTCGACGGTTGCCCAAACCCATTTATACAAGTTTACGTCATTCACGGAGACATGGGAAGCACTGAGGTATCAACAAATGTGGCTCCTTTCTTCTATATTCTTTTGAATAACAAAGAAGGAAAAACTTATGTAAAAGTTTTCAAATTAATTAAACAAGCTTTACCAGAATGGTGTCCATCGAAATTTACATTTGATTTCGAAATGGGAGCAATAAATTCAGCAGCAAATGTTTTTCTTGGCATCAAAATCAATGGATGTAACGTACATTTCCTGAAGAATGTTGTCAAAAAAGCTAAATCTTTAAATCTCATGGAATCTAATTAATATTTTTTGCCAGTTGATTATTTTTATAAAGTATACATTTTCAAATAATATTTCTTTCCAGTTGTTGATTGTTTGTATTTGTAATAAATATGTTTGAATGAATACAAGACTGATTTAATATTGCAAACAGACTTTTTATTTATAAGTACTCCTTAATAAAGTTCATCATTAGAAACTAAAAGTTACACGTACACTTTTTTTCTTAATTGTACTTTCTATTGTTTGGCGTAGAACTAAAAGATGGGTACCATAGCGGGACTTTTTGGTAGGTATTTTGCAAGGGTGCCATACCGGGACCATACCATAGCGGAACTAACCCTTTAAAGGGCTAGACATAATTGTACCTACTGATGATTGATTGGTTATTCGTAAATTGGCTAAAGATAATAATACCTACTGATTATATTATTGTATCAAAAGCTCTTTATTTATGTGTATATCATCCAAAAATATTGCGTAATATAGTATTCAAAAGCAACCTAATAATTATAAAGCATTTTCACTACGAATCAATTCATTCAATCAACATGGATATTTTGATATATACCAAAAAGTAAAAAACACTTCTTGAAAACAAAAATTCAATATTGAATTTGTAAATAATTTAACAAAAGATCAGATATCGAGTAAAGAATGGTCTTTTATCTTCAAAGTCCCAAACAAACTCATAAAGTATGGATTATGTCCAATATTTTTAATTAAAAACCTTTCAATGCACGTCCCTTGCCCTGGCCCGAATACAGTCAATGGTATTGAATTCTATAGTAAAGAATATGACTTTAATTTTCCTTACATGACTTTTCATTACATTATTAAAAAACCGGACAAGTACGAGTCAGGCTCGCACATCGAAGGTTCCGTACAAATCCAGAAAATGTCACAAAATTGTGAAGTAAGTTTTTAAAATCTCTATAGGTAAGTACTATAACCATCTACAAAAATTTTTTTTTTTTTCACTTTTCTCATCATACATCGAAAATAACACATTGTTAAAATAATTAAAAATCTGTTTTAGCATGTGCTAATAAAGTTCTTTTTTATGATATCTTACATGATACGATTTACTCACTTTGAATTTTGAACCCATATTTTGTGAATTTTGAGGCCCTATATTTTGTGATTTAAATAAAAATGTACAGTTATCAGATTTAGGAATAAATGTGTATTTTGAAACAATGATTCTCGCCAAATTTCATAGTTCTATGTCAACGGGAAACCCTGTAGGTTTTGATTTTTGTGAGTGTCGAAATATGGGGTTTTTTACGATATAAACGCCTCTAACTTTTTTAAATGATAACTGAGAAGTTTTTCTTTTACACAACTGCAAGAGACCGTAGATATAGATATACGTATACAGTTTAAATTTCAACTCGATATCTTTACGCGTTCCCGAGATAAAGAGTCTTGACATACACACAGACGGACAGACGGACAACAAAGTGATCCTATAAGGGTTCCGTTTTTTCCGTTTGAGGTACGGAATCCTAAAAATATAGTGTTATGTTGGTATTGTTAGTAGGTATCCTTGTATGTAGGTATATACTTACAATTAAATAAATGTAACTCGAATATCACAATTATTTTGTTATTATTTATTTTATTATAAACTTATTAGTTTATAATCCTATTTATTTATCCTATATCTATTTATTTTATTATAAACTTATTAGTTTATAATAAAATAAATAATAACAAAATAATTGTGATACTCGAGTTACATTTTGCAATACCTACTTAGATTAATGATTAGCGTAGCGAGATCAATCATTAATCTAAGAAGCATTATTGTCAAAAATTAAGCTTATTATTTCTCTGTAAGTGTAAATGTAACCGTAGTATTTTAATTTATATTTCTGTGTTCTGAACTGCTGAAGCCGTGGTGGTCTAGAGGTAGTGACACCCACCTTACAATCGTGAGGTCATGGGTTCAAATCCCCGGTCCCGTACCAATGAGTTATTTAGAATTTAGTACGGAATTTCACACCACTGGCTTTTCGGTGAAGGAAAACATCGTGAGGCAACCTGCATACGCCTATATCAATATTATTATAAGTAGGTATCTTCAAAGTAGGTGTCTTCAAATCCCGAGAAAATAGGTATCTTCTAGGTAAGCGTGTTACACCGTAGACCGCATATCTGCTTAAAATCAGGTATTGTTTAATTAAACGCAAGCATATATGAAATAAATAAAAAATTGCCATTATGATATAAGTTTTTTTATCTGGTACCGTAACTTCTAAGGTAGACAATTCAAGAAAAATTAGTTGATCTCTCTGTGAACTCTTATAACCAAATTTTAAGGCACAAATAACAAATTCATTTCGTCACAATCTCAGTAATCCACAATTTCAAGAACAAAAGGAATACATAATATTCAAGAGCGCAACAGGGTGCCCAAAACCCGTTTCAATATTCCTTCTTATCAAGTCAACACCTTATTAAATCAGACAGCAGATGTGCATAAAATAATATATTCAGCTGTAAATATCCAATTTGGAGTGGAAGGCGACCACTGCCATAATTAACAAAGGTCTGGGCCTCGGCGCCGGGCCATGCATAACTAAAGCCTGCCGCCCCTAAACGGGATCCCAGTAAACTATGGACTCCAATGATATTTTACGGTAGATACGTTTCATCTGCTACTATTTTGGTAAGAGCGCAAGGCAAATGCCGGAAGGTGGCTCAGTCACACTCCTGGCATTGCCGTGGCATACCGTTACCAGCAACTAAGAGCAATGTACTGTACTGTATCAGCCTTTTAACAGTCCGCTAATGTAGAACGTAGGCCTACCCAGGAAGGGTGATTGGGCCATATCCACCACTTAAAGCAATACTTATGTTTATAGGGGGATTATCTTTAGATGTTGATCATAATCTTAAACGCAAGGCAAATGTCGGAAGGTGGCTCAGTTACACTCCTGGCTTTGCCGTGGCATACCGTTACCAGCAACTAAGAGCAATGTACGGTACTGTACTGTATCAGCCTTTTAGTCCGCTAATGTAGAACGTAGGCCTACCCAGGAAGGGTGATTGGGCCATATCCACCACTAAAAGCAATACTTATGTTTATAGAGGGATTATCTCTAGATGTTGATCATATTAAGTATTAAATTTTTTTCGTCACTCGTTATTATTGACAACTTTTACTACAGAGCTACTTTAACTTCGAGATAGAAAAACAACAATTGTAAATGACATATTACATACACTTTTTCTTTATATTATATACATACATCTTTTTAGTTTTTTTTAGTGGGCAAAAGTGCCTTTATTAACTACAATAAGATACAATACTACTTTATATGCTAAAGCTCTTATAAGACAAGCAAAAAACAATCAATGAGCAAGTTTTGTTAACAGATTGTAAATCAGTTTTTTTTCTCTTTCATACCTTGTTGTGTGTTTATAACGTGTCTTTAGATAGAAGGTCATTGATGGCTTCTAACAAATGACGAAGAAAGCGACGTTTCTAGAAAAGACTGGGGATTTCCTCGCATACGTTTGATACCGGCCACGTAAAACGTCTTGGAGACATAAAATATCGGTCCCTGGGTGAGGTTGAAAACCGTACTGAAATCCACCTGTCCTTTAGTTATGAGCACTTTACTTTTTGATTTTTGTTATATCTTTTACTTCGTCTAGCACTAATAGATATTCTGTACTTGTTCTATCCAACTGGTGAGTAAGGGTTTATTTTGTTTTTCGTCCCTTATATATTTAGCATCGTAGCGAATGAAGGTTTTTTGAACATAATTTTATCTTATGCTATCAAGATTAATAAGATAATTAAGAGTTAATATTCGCATTTATTTGTAAAAAGTAAACGTTTTGTTCTTAATTATGGTTTTATAATATTAAACTTGCACTATTGTATAATACATTCGATGACGTTATGAACTTCATATTCAAATTGAATATCAATAATATATCGATTTTGATCAAACGCCTCGACCCGACGAACACAAACGTATTCTGCGTGGAACCCCTGCAGCTCTTCCCACATTCAACGAACGCTCAACCTCTCACACAAATCTTGAAACATTGCATTACAAATTCAAATATCTCGCATCGTTACATCCACCAAAGATTTACGAGCATGTCATATCTCCACGTCGCAAACGAAATCCAGCTTGAAAAGCAAAAAGCGGTATTCAAAATTCGCTCCAAAGATTCCAGTCCTAAATGACACCGCGACTGTTGTTAAATGCGTCAGGTTTAGTCAGATCCAGTGAATCAAACAGAGTCTGTTCCTTTTGTCTTTGAAATAGAGTTCGATGCAAAAGACAGGGGTGGATTTGTGGCTGTAGTAACGACCTGCCTTTACGGCTACTTATAAATAGTTTCTGTTGGTCGTACGGGACCTTTGTGGCTCAATAAAGGCAATATTGCCCCAATTTTAGATGTAAGTGGGGTGTTAATTGCTTGTTTTATTGTGTGACCTTCGATTGTTTTATTTTATTGGCTTGCTGTTGAATCTCTTAAGAGCATTTGAATAATAGATTGACAGAAGAGATAGGTTTTGGTTTTATATTTATTGGGTCACCAATGATGAAAGTGATTTGATCTTGGAGTCTCCTTACATCTTAAGTAGTTAATAATCTACGATGTGTGGACTTTTTGACCGACGAACCACCGGAGGAGGTACTCAATTCAACGCGTATATATTTTTTTAATGTATAACCACGCTTAATTTATTTCATTGTAGTCCGATTTCAATAATTCTTTTTTTATTGGAAAGAATATACTTCGGAATTGGTGCCATTTAAATTTTATCGAAATCGGCTCAGTCATTTTTGATAAATCAACAATAATGTGAAAAATGCTACATCGATACGTGCGAAATATTCGCGAATTCTGTACACGGGTTAAGTCGATCGTGCTATTTATTGCAATAAATAATTATTTTATTTTAGAACAGTATTTTAACACAAGTAGTAAGTCATCATCATTACCATCAATGTAGCCAGAAAACATACAGCCAACAAACTTCCTCTACAGATGTTCTATAACAGTTCATCTTCAGTTGTCATCTTCCATCTTATGGGTGCATTCTTATCGGTCTAAGACGCTCCAACAGTAAATTTTTAGGTATTTTACAATAATGTCTTGCAGTAAACAAATAGAGTCTAAAATCGCGTGTCGTTTGTTTTTAGGCGAAACTCGAGACGAGAATTCGATAATTTTTCGCAGTTTTAGTTCGTTTAAAAAGAAATGAAGCCGTGTTTGCAATAAAATATATAGATATGTCTTTAGTTTAGTAAATTTCCTATTTTATGATTACAAAAAATCTATAACTACTTTATTTTTCGATCTAAATATTGAGAAATGCAAAACGAATGATTTTTTGTGAATTTTTTTGCAAGATCCCAGATATTTTTTTTGCAATATTATTGAAAAAGTCTCTTTTGTGATCTATTATTGTGTGCTCTGTATTTTTTCCAAGTTTGTATCAGTAACAGTTACGCCTAACTGTGCGACGAAAAACATGACGTTTTACGGATTTTTGTCTTTGGGCAGCGCCTTAAGGTATTTATTAGAAACTATGAGGTCCATATCGGCTCTTAACACAGCGTGCTTGAATGTGACCTTCGTTCTACTACGATATTTAATGATATTCATATGAAACATTTCTTACCCTTACCAGCATTTCCATTTCCCAACAAGCGTCGCTTATTTTGTTAACAACAGACTGTTCTATTGACGATGATGATGATAGCAAAACATTCAATATCTGCTTATAGATTCATAAAGCTCTGTTTACTGTGGCAGTTTTGCACTTAATGGTCGGTATGAATATTTAAACACATCAATTAACATTGAAATAATGAAATGTGGAATTATGTTTGTGTCTCGTTTGAGAGTGTTCGTGAGAGATTCAATGAATATTGGCTGTGAATATTTGATCCCTTTGTTCGAAACCTCTGTTCCAAAATATGAACAGCTGCTTTGTTCGAGTAGTTAACTAACTAAACATTAGCTTAGCATTTAGCCATTTATCATTACTCTCACTTGCAGTTCATTTTATCTCACAGTAAGGTCAATTTAGGGTCAATCCATTCATCAGCCATAGGACGTCCACTGCTGGACATAGGCCTTCCTTAAAGATGTCCAATAAAACCGGTTGGTAGCGGCTTGCATCCAGTGCATTCCTGCAGTCATTCGTTCACCTTGTAGGTGGAATCCAGGGTATTTTCCAGATTTTTTTATTCGCCATTATTCCAGTTCACTTCAAATTATTCTATAATACCTACGTCCAGCAGTACATGGACGTCCTACGTCTGCTACGATTACCTCCAATCTGGCCAATTTCTGCAGTAGTGGCTAAGGGAATGTAATTTTTGACCGACGAACCACCGGAGGAGGTATACAATTCGACGCGTTTATTTATTAATTTTTTTATGTATAACCATGTATAACTTTTTTCATAGTAATCCGAGTTCAATAATTATTTTTTTATTGGAAAGAGTATACTTCAAAACTGGTCCCATTTAAATTTTGTCGAAATTGGCTGAGCCATTTTTGATAAATCAACAATAGTGTGAAAAATGTTACATTGATCCGTGCATAATATTTGCATTCTAGCGATGCGCCCCGGCTTCGCGCAGGTGTATTATACATATGAACATTTATCTTGAATTACTCTACCCATTAAAACAAACTGCATCAAAATCCGTTGCGTAGTTTTAAAGATATAAGCATACATGGGGACAGACAGCGAAAAGCGACTTTGTTTTATACTATGTAATAATGATTCTGTACACGGGTGAAGTCGGTCATGCTAATTTTTGCAAAAAATGATCTTGTAACAATAACGATTTGAGTTTTTTGGAGAATTATTTTACTATAGAAGACGATCTGACTGGAGACGATAAACACACTTGAGTATTCTATAGGCCGAATCATAAAAGTTGGCGGATTTGAGGTTGGCAACAAGTTACGCAAAACCCAATCAACGTAGCTTTATGTGAGCTTCAATCAGGATTAGATATTGCGCACCTTGTAACTAGCTTACACTCTATAAAATTTAACTTGATCTCTGCGACAGTAGAAGCTTGACATTTTTAGAGTTGGGATAGTGGTGGAAAAAATCGATTTTCAAACAATGTTGTAATGAAATCGAATGTGTAGTTGAAGGTGAGAAATTGGATTTCATTTACTTACTATTCTCTTATATTACTATACACATGTAAATAATTTTATGATATAAATATACTCATAATAATGTAACGATAGTATTTATCGACGATTTTCACTATTATCGATGCTAATGTAATATATAATTAGGTTTACTTTAATTACACATGTAAAAAATGTTATAATATTAAAATATACAGTAAAATTAATGACAAATCAAGTTTTATTTAAAATATCGTAAGTATAAACTATCGATATTTTAATTAAAACTCTATCTAAAACTCTGTGGTCACGATCATTCGTCGCCCATCACTAATCGGCATGCCCACAAAGTATGACATTGACAGGTACTGTCTGTACTTTTAAGAAATTCAGGACTTCATAAACGTGATTTTTCTGACAGCTGTCGCAGAGATCAAGTTAAATTTTAAGGAGTATAGCATCCGCTGACTTGTATGATTCGGCTTATAAAGAAATCTGTTAAAACCTCATTTGTAAAAGAAACACATAATGAAATGAAATAATATTTATTCGACATAAAATACACAAAGATTAAACATTATAAAACCAAAATTGTAAAACAGTAAAGGAGTAAAATGACAGAAATGTCGAAAAGGGCTCATCTCAGCATTAATGCTGAGTGCAGGTAGATACCTTACACTCAGCGCTGGTTTTTAGATGAACCCGTTATCGAGGGTATAAACAAAATACAAATAATAAATAATCGTCGAAAAGTAGGTATGGACAAAGAGTACAAAAATTACAGAAAAATACCATATCAAGAAATCAAACAAAACAACCAGTTCACATTGAAACTAATAGAAATACTTACATAATAAAATACAAAATCAAATTTACATAGAGGTGATACAAAATATTATATAACTATCCATAACAAAAAAAGCGTAAAAATACATTTGAAGGCGATATAATAAAATAAATACATAAAAATATCCACATCTTAAAATAAAAACTTTGTTAAAGAAATAACAATACCTAACAGCAAGTAAGTAAGGAACAGATGGCCAAAAAGAAAGAGAAAGCTTGGGGTCAAATAAAGGATTGATCGTACATTAACAATCCATGCTGCAGTTGTTTAGATAAAAGATAGTGTTTCAGCTTTAAACGAAAGGAGTAGAGATTATTAATTAATTCTGATGGCCGTCAAAATAGATCTTAATGTGCCAGCCAAAATATTCGATAAATCCATTTCACTTATAACAAATTTAGATGAAACTTAAAAGGTTTCTGGTGTACCTAACTATTCTGGTATTTGTCAAAATTCAATTCATCATTTTCTAGGGAAAATTCCCCGCCAGTCTATTTACAAAATGTGCCGATGTCACCTTGATCTTTTGTTGCTTTGTGAACCATTTCCCTTTTGGATTGTAAAACCCGATGGCCTATTTTTATGATTGGCTTTTGTCTACTCTTTGAGTACAATAAAACTGGATAGAATAGATATTTTCTCAGATAAAGACGCTTTTGCTGTATAAACAAACATTGAATAATTCTCTTTAAGAGGATCTTGTTTGTAAGTCGGATTGTTGCCGAAAATATTCCGAAGTTCAAGTGGGATCCGTGTAGCCTATTTGTGGTGGATCGGAGCGTGACCTTTGAAAACATTTCGAGGGTTTCCAGAATGAAAATATATTCAACATCTCTTGACGATACTTATTTTAGGACGTTTAGCAATGTTAAAATTTTGTTTTAGGAATATTGTAGGAGCATTGGAAAAAGAAACTGTATAGACACAGTAATGGCATCTAACAGTATTGTGACTCGGCCCTGTCCTTGAAATATATACCTAGAGCACCACGTGGCCACGCAAAACGTATCACGCGCTAGGGCTGCCCCCCTTCAGTATTTTCATTTCATCTACTCACTCATTACCTACTTGAGTTTGTTTCTAGTTCTATCTATTATGACGTAAAATTATTTCACAATTATTTCAATAGAGTTCACGACTCAAACTGTCCAAAAACGTACTGTTCTTGTCCGATATTACATCGGACTAACACAATTAAGTATTTGGGAGTAAATATAGACAATAACTTATCATTTCAACATCATATTACAAATTTGAAAGGTAGAATCAGGAAACTGATCCCTATATTTAAAACCCTGAGACATATAGCAGACCAAGATCTGCTAAGAAATATACATTATTCTCTCTGCCAGTCCTTGCTTACATACTGTATCCTAAGCGGGGGGGAATATGTAAGACTAGTCTAAAATCTTTAGAATGTGCACAGAGAGCTATACTAAAAGTTGCAAATTTCAAGCCGCGCCTCTACCCGACTGCTGACCTGTACAAGGAATGTAATGTTCTCACTGTTAGACAACTTTATCTTCTACAATTGTTTATACAACAACACACTAAGCCTCAGTCAGCAATAAACAATAACTTACATAATAAACGCAACAATAGGAACATATATAATATTTACACTGTACCACTGACAAAAACAGTTTTTGCAATGCACTTTTCCAACTATTTGGGTCCTAAATTATACAAAAACTTAGTAAACAATCTGCTGTTCAGAAGCTAAATGCGCATAAATTTAAAAAAAAAATGTTATCTTTCCTAAAAGATATGGACTATCAAAACACTGAAAGCTTTATCTCTGTTCATTAAATTTCTTCTATTAATTATTTATGTTAAAAAATGATTCTAACTATGTTTATCATAGTTTTAATACGTTTTAATAGCTTATGCATGAATGTTTAAATTTTATTATTTTAAATATTACTTCAAAACTTATTGTTAATATTGATTCAAGTTTCTTATTTATAATTATCTTAATCTAGTGCAACTATAGGGAGAAGCCACCGGATTCCGAGACACAGTTTTTAACTAGTTCGGAACCAGTGGATTCAATACAATAGCATGTATATTTTGTGTCCTAATAAAGATTTTGAATTTGAATTTGAATATTACATTAATGACAATAATTATTTTTTGCAAAAAATAGCATGACCGACTTCACCCGTGTACAGAATCATTACATAGAATAAAACAAAGTCGTTTTCCGCTGTCTGTCCCCATGTATGCTTATATCTTTAAAACTACGCAACGGATTTTGATGCAGTTTGTTTTAATTGATAGATTAATTCAAGGGAAATGTTTATATGTATAATACACCTGTGCGAAGCCGGGGCCCATCGCTAGAACGCAAATATAATGCACGGATCGATGTAACATTTTTTACATTATTGTTGATTTATCAAAAATGGCTCAGTCAAATTCGATAAAATTTAAATGGGACCAATTTCAAAGTATACTCATTCCAAAAAAAAAAATTATTGAAATCGGACTACTATGAAAAAAGTTATGTATGGTAATAGGTAAAAAAAAAATGTACGCGTCGAATTGTATAACTCCTCCGGTGGTTCGTCGGTCAAAAAAAAAATCGTTGTGAATGAAAAAGGAAACGTTTAATAAAAATACATATTGGGTTATTTTGATGTTTTTAGGGTTCTGTAATTAACTCTGTAGTTAATGAAGAACCCTATAAACATAAATCGAACACTACTAGTTACAGAACCACACGTTTGTTCGTCACTACGGCGCGCCGCGACGGAATAGCATACCGAGAGCATACCGAACTCCGAGGCGCGTAGGTATCATTCACGTACCGACCATTTGTATGAAGACGGAATACTGTTAGATATCATTACAGACCGTTTCACTCACGAAGTCGCGCCCCTCCACAGAAAATTATTGGTTTGCATTTATACGCGTAGACCTCGTTTGTACACAACGCCTTAGTGTGCGTGTAGAGGCTAATAGTACAGACAGTAATTTTTTTTTATAAAATATGATCACTTAGGTTAGAGGGTTACACAGTCGTACAACTACATTCAATAAATATGGTGGGGCGCGCCTTCGTGAGTAAACAGATCTGTACCACGTTACAGACAATCTTTCCTAATAGGGATTGCGGCGTTCCGTGTCTAACAGGTGTCATGGGACCGGGATTTAGGCTTCCAATTCTAAAACCAATTTTCAAAATCATTGGTTTTAAGAAAGAAATAAGTCACTCAGGATAAATTCCGTGAAATAATAATGAGGCATGAATCATTTCCATCATTTAAGCTATAGGGCGTCTATCGATAGACACGGGCCTAGTCTGGTTTTAAAAGGTTTTCAGGAAGCGCGATATGCGGTTTCAATGAGGCCGTCTAACCCTGTGGATGGACGATCTTTGCTGCGCTTGCTAGTAAATTGTCTTCGCTGAAGAACTATAAGTACCTACGACTCCAGCAGTGGGCTACTACAGCTGTGGCCATTAGTATATTAAGCGCCACACTAATTGGCGGATGAGAAGTCAGCCGCAGATGACACACGCCGTGATTCGCTAATTATTGTGCATGTGTGCACAATTCCGTTGTCGCGTGTCGTAGTGGTGAGCACGGGCGTAGGGAGCGCGCGGGAGGCATGAGGTTGGCGGGCGGGTGTGCCCCGGCGTCTCATCTCTCTGGCTCCCGCGCATACATATAGTTCGTTCGTTGTGAGCTCAGTACAATTTCAAGTTGCAAATCTACTGGTCTATGTCGAAGCATTGTTATTAGAGGACAAAACAAGAGACGCCAATGCAGCGAAGGTCCCGAGAGGGGACGCAAATATTTGTTCAGCAGATTGGCATCCAGGTGAACTAACAGGCATTGTTTTGCACTAGACAAGAGGAATGTTCGAGATCGATCCTGATTGGAACAAGCCGTTTTAGACGCGCTTCCATTAGCCAATAGGTCAGGTACTGGTCACAAGACAGGAAACCAATTAGCTAATATTGACGCTACGCGCTGCAGCATTGGTTATTACTTAAATCGCTGATTTGTTTAAATGCGCTATAATTGATATAAATTACTAAACGAGCAGCTAAACGAGCAACCTAAACTCGATCTGAGGATTTCATGAACGCGAAGCGTGACTAAAATGCTTTTGTTTATGTGGCTCAGTGCATAAACATTACTATTCAAACTCGTAATGCTGTCATTTTAAGAACAGCATTACGAGTCTGAAAGTTATATAACTTTCCGAAAGGTAAAGGTCTTTATTATTGGAATATGTATTTCTAAGAAAACATCAGTCTGTCAGTACTTAGATATTCCAATTGTTTTTTTTTTTTTCATCCGCTAATAAAATTGTTTGTGTTATTTAAGAATGTTACAAAAAGTAGTAAAAAAAGTCATCAGACGTACCTGTGCCACTTGTCACACATCAGTAAAAATTATAGTTTCATTTAGTTTCAAAGAGAGACTACATACTATGCAATCTCAAGTTTTTTCCATTTCTCATCAAAGTGTAAATTGAATCATAAAACAAGCTTGTAAATAAATATATTTACATCTATAGTTAATCTGTGTCCTCTTTTAATACTACGCTCTCTTTGCTACAATGCAGGTTCAATAATGCTTCATACTCCCTCCCCTCATTCACTGATTGACGAGTAGATCCAAACAGTCATTGAATGGAATTTCCATTCCCAAACGGAATTGTGAATTCAACTGCCGACTCGTGACTGACGTGCAGATAAAGTTCGCTACGAACTTGTTCTCAACATCATATTGGCCCATTCATTACTCAATAACACTAACCAAGTTGTTACTTAGCGGATACAATACTGCTTTAGTTTATAACTATTGCCTAGCTGGTGTTGATTCAACATGTTATACGCTCCTCAAACACGAAGCTTGAATATTTGAAGAGGCGCTCGCTTCCTCGTCTCTTCAGTAATTAAAGCTTTATGAAAATTGTGTGTCAGGGTTGTGCTGAAATAATAATCAAGTGACGGAGCGCGGCACCTCTTAATGTAAACGTAATTATCATTTCAGAGTGTCAACCCTTTGCTTTGTCCACTATGTGAGTCTGGGTATATGGAATAATTCCAGCAAGCGTACGTTGGGAATGTAGTAATCAAAATTATTTACGAGTGGCTTTGCAGAGATTTATTTTGTTTATAAACTTAGTAGTGAAGATATGATCTGCATTTTACTACTGAAAATGTAATCTGTGTGCTTGTATTATTAGTAAAAATAATTTATAAAAATCCTATGAATCTCCAATAAGACCAGTTGAAAGCGGCTTGCATCCGGCGCGATCCTGCGGTCTTAATGAGATCATCTGTCCACCTTTTGGGCGGATATCCTACGTTGCGTTTGCCGGTACGTGGTCTCCTTTCAAGGACTTTTAGTAGCAGTTAACCTTGTGATATTTGTAATTAAAATTCTTTGTAAAAGGAACTCTAAAATCATAACAGGTATGAAAGGTATGACGGACTCAGAATTCATCCTTCATTTTGCAAGAAATAATAATCAAAATTCCTGGGATAATCTCTTAGTTACTTTCGAGAAAATTAAAAGCTTTATGCTTTAAATAATGATACCTACTGGGTATAGTTTTTTTGTTATAGCCAGATGGTAATTTGCGTCTTACCACAATAACTCATGATATTTTGTAAGTAAAATAATAAAATGGTAATTGGCGACCCAAAATAGAATTTTTGACTGGATTTTTTACCTGAAGTGCTCCGTAATATAACGAAACAAATATAGAACAATTTTAAAGAGCTGGTATGATATTGACCAAATTTTGTCCGGTGGTCCGACCGCAAATAGGGTCGACAATATCGCTACCACAACGGCCCAACGATGATAGGATTAAAAAGGTCGACGCCAGGTTTTTGTGTAAGTTTGAAAATTGCATAAAACCAACAGCAAAAACGTTAGTACTTATTTTACGCAATAAATGGCACAAACCGACTTTAGTCATGTATGTATGTACATCTCATGGGCTTGAGCATTTAGATTACATTTAGACCTTCAAAGGATGATCAAATTGCTTTTTTTGTAAGAGTAGTGTAGCTTATAAAGTAGTATTGCATTTGTTGTAGTTCGAATAGTTCGCCTGAATCGATGTGTAGAACTTTAACACTTTGTTGATTTTTCTTAAACTAAAATAAGTATACTGTATATCTATATATACAGTACTACTTATTTTAGTTTAATATTTTATTTTAGTTAAAAAAATAGTATTTCGAAGTAAAAATAAAAATAAAAACTGGACAAGTACGAGTCAGGCTCGCACATCGAGGGTTCCGTACAAATCCAGAAAATTTCACAAAATTGGGAAGTAAGTTGTTTAAATCTCCATACTATAACCATCGACAAAAAAGTTTTTTTTTTTCACTTTTCTTGTCATACGTCGAAAATTACACATTGTTAAAATAATTAAAAACCTGTTTTAGCATGTGCTAATTAAGTTCTTTTATATGATACCTTACGTGATATGATTTACTCACTTCGAATTTTGAACCCATATTTTGTGAATTATGAGGCCCAATTTTTTTGTGATATAAATAAAAATGTACAGTTTTCAGATTTATTCCTATATGTGTACTCTGAGACAATGCTTCTTGCCAAATTTCATAGTTCTATGTCAACGGCAAGTACCCTGTAGGTTTTGATTTTTGTGTGTTGAAATATGCGGTTTTTTACGACATAATGGGCTCTAACTTTTTTAAACAATAACTGAGAAGTTTTTCTTTTACACAACTGCAAGAGACCATAAATATTCATATACAGATTAAATTTCAACTCGATATCTTTACGCCTTCCCGAGATAAAGAGTCTTGACATACACACAGACGGACAGACGGACAACAAAGTGATCCTATAAGGGTTCCGTTTTTTTCCGTTTAAGGTACGGAACCCTAAAAAGTTCAGTACTGGTGAAAATATCAATAAACACACAAAAAAAGTACCATACAGACGGAGATGGGCAGGTACGAATGTAACTAACTACGCTACATTTAACTATCTACTGAGGCATGTGAAGTGACAGACCCAAAAACTGAACGTTATAGATATATATTTCGTTTTAGCACACTTTTTACTGACCAATCAATGAGTGCTACGTATATTATTTATAAACTTTCGCGACTTGCGCATATTGTTCTTATATTACGGAACTTACTCGTACCACGTCATAGAATATGAGATTAAAAAAACCTCTTTTTCCTGACGCGACGTTTTTACTGACTTGTATCAGTTGTGGTCACGGGCAGACTAGACTTGAGGAGCCGTAAAATAATAATAAATAAATAATAGCCAATTTTGTAAAACATTCAGCAGTCCTTTTTTACTCAGGAAATTCTTTATAGATACCATCATTAGTTTCGTGGCAAAGCATTCGGTATCATGCTTGGTTTGTGAATTGTTCTACTTTTAGTTGTTTTTCGTGTTTTGTTTGTGTACCTAATTGTTTTGTCCCGAATATTTTTTCTGTATATCTGTATCAAGCCTGGTAAGGCCGGTGGTTATGTGGAAGTCTCCACCGCTGACATAACTATTAAAAGCCAGGGGTGTTTCCACCACTGCTTTATGTGTTAGGGCTACGGGCACGATTCCGCACTCCTCCGCGGCGTATTATCAACTCTGCCTCATAGTTGAAAAATGTTAATTAAAAAGGGCCTCTTAATGTTGGCCTTCGGCTCCATTGATGCCCACTAAAAGAACGGGCCTAACCAGTGACCTATAGCGCGATAAATTCCGTGGTAAAAGGATAGAGTGCAAAGTATTTGTGTGATACCTCGATCTCATAAAAATGTTACTTTTTTTTATGACGGTGATAGAAGCAACCTAAGGTACCTACGTCTCGTCCATTTCTTGAAATCCAAACGCAAAACGATAAAGATTTCAAAATAATCCTCAGTATTTGTTCCTTTGTGAATCTGTGTAAAAAGTATGATAAACGAGTTTGCCGCTTTAATTATTCCTGCAAGTCATGCTAGTCACTCTACTAAGATTGAAGCGGATCATGCTCACCTAAGGACTAGTGGTCCGAAGAAAACCTATTTCTGAAACGGGTAATCTAGTACAGAAAAATGTTCTGAGAAAACTATTTTCTCGGATACAAGAAAGTTTCTCAATTTCAAGGAAACCTTGCTTAGTGACAAAGAAATACTGCAACGAGTAAATACAAGGTTTTGTTTTACAAAGTAAAGGGTATTAAATGGGTTTACGCGTACGGTACGGTACTATGGGACTAACCCCGTGAAAACATTGTCTTGTCCAAATGTATGGCACACCCAAAATTCAATCGATGTTGGTCCCATTGTAGGTAAAAGTTGTCTATAATGATGAGTGAGACACTTTTTTGAATTGCTGCATTTTTTCAAAGCAACAACCTGTATATTGTAACTGTGTATTTCAGGACTTTTTAAAAAGCGTTACTGACTTATCTATTTATTACGTACCTAGTTAAAGTAGTAAATAATTATTACTTTTATGATATTTTCGACCAGTGTCGAAATATTTCATGAACATTCAGAAGTACTACTTCTGTATGCTATTTTAACGACTATCATCGGAATAACTGATAGGTATATTACAAGCAAAATGATTAGATCTGAATTATGTAACAAGCAGAAAAATCAATGTTTTTTTGTATCCAAGTTTAAAATTTTATAGTGGTGCAGCAGCAAGAGCGACGTCTAAATTCCCTCCACCTGCAACTACCTACGTAATTATTTATCACCTGGATGTTAGCAATTTTGCTTTGCGCAGCGTGAGGTAATAGCTTTTTTCAACTAAAGACTACGAGCAATCGTAACATAGATTTTTTTATCTGCAACGACTTAATAGTGAATGGAGGCATATTCGGAGAATGTGCATCTGAGCTATACGACTTTATCCTATCATTATTATCATTATTTACCTACTACGCGACTAATCGCGCAATAAAATTACGAGATAAATAAATACCTCCTGTCTACCCGTGACCACGGTCGATGCAACCCGGCCGAAACGTCGGGATGAGGAGGTATTTATTTTTCTCGTAATTTTAGTGCGCGATTAGTCCCGTAATATATAATAATAATGTGTTCAAATCGCGAAAGTTTAATAACAACATTTATCCCATCATTCCCTTTTTAGTCATAGTCATTATGCGTAATTATTATTTACATGCCAATTTTATAATATTTAAATTAAAAATTACTAAATGAAACAATTTACTACAGGATAAGTAGAAAGACACCACATTACCACCCCTACACTTTTGATTTTCCTTCGATACGTACGAAGCGATTTGACTCAACATTTCAGATTCGTACCGCCAGGGAATGGAACAGTCTTCCCGCTTTCCTGTTTCCTAAGAGATATAATATAATCTAAAGCTTTTCAAGATCAGGGTGAATGGGTATATTCTAAGTCTGCGTGCTTCATTTTCGACCACAACTTTAAATCATCAGGCGATTGGTGGTCAAGCGCAGTCTTATTAAAAAAATCTTAGCTATTTGATATATTATTTTATCACTAGCTAAGTAAGTTCGTATAAGCCAGGTGACTATACTCTATAAAATTTAACTTGATCTCTGCGACAGTTACATATTGACATATTTAGAGTTGAGATAGTGGTGGAAAAAAATCGATTTTCAAACAATGTTGTAATGAAATCGAATTAGTAGTTGAAGGTGAGAAATTGGATTTTATTTACTTACTATTATTTAAGATCAAGTATGTACACATGTAAATAATGTTATGAGATTAATTAAATACTCATAATAATGTAACGATAGTATTTTATCGACGTTTTTCACTATTATCGATGCTAATGTAACATATAATTGGGTTTAATTTAATTACACATGTAAAAAATGTTATGTTATTCAAATTTACAATAAAATTAATGATAAATTAAATTTTATTTAAAATATCGTCAGTATAAACTATCGATATTTTAATTTAAACTCTATCTAAAACTCTGTGGTCACGATCATTCGTCGCCCATCACTAATCGACATGCCCATAAAGTATGACATTGACAGGTACTGTCTGTACTATTAAGAAATTAAGTACTTCATTGGCGTGATTTTTCTGACAGCTGTCGCAGAGATCAAGTTAAATTTTATAGAGTATAGACGGTAGCTATTATGATAATAATGATGATTATTTGACAACATAGAGTTCTATGTAGAGAGGCCTTACCTTATCAGGCATACGTGACATTTGTATGAGGGAAATTCTGATACGCCGCAAAATGCATAATCTTTTCTTCTTCTTATACATAAAAATGAATCGTGGTTGTTGTTAGTCTCGCTTAAACTCGAGAACGGCTGAACCGGTTTGGCTAATTTTAGTCTTGAAATATTTGTGGAAGTCCAGGGAAGGTTTATACGATGAGAAAATATAAAAATGTAGCAAGTAAAATAATAAAAACATCCATTTTTCATCAAATTTTCCCATATAAAATGTTCCTGCAGGTAAAAGTTGTCATTGACAGTTGACTGATGGTGAGATGAAGTTCACGGTCAGCTAGTAGTACAGTATAATTATGAAAACGTGCAAGAAAATGTGATTTGTTGTGTTCTGTGTAGTAGAAATATTCTTCGGTCTTCGGAAATATGATCACATTACTCAATTCCGTAACAAGCTTAAGTGGCTCCCTATCCGTCTTCGCCGTGATACCCATATTCTTTCCCTTCTCTACAACGTTCTCTTTAAGCCTTCTTCTCCTTCGTATTTAAGCTCACGCTTCACTTTTCTCTGTGACACTCACTCTGTCAATCTTAGGTCTTCTAGCAATCTTCTTCTATCAACTCCATCTCACAATACTGTCTTTTACGATTCTTCTTTCTGTGTCCGGGCTGTGGCTCTCTGGAATGACCTTCCGGTGACCATCAGGCGTGCGCAGAGCGTTGAATCTTTTAAGACTCAAGTCAAGGAACACTATCTTGCTAAGCAGTTTTAAAAACTGATATTACTTATCGCTTACGTTTTAACTATCTGTGTTTATTTATGTATGTAAGTAGGTTTATTTTTATTGTATGTATTATAAGAAGTATTTGTGTATGCCTATTATTATGTAGTGTATTTTATTGTTTTTAGATATTTATAGATTTACTTTATTCATTCATGTTTACACCACCGTCCACGTCAATCACATGTTTCCACACAGTAGAGGTTGTCTGGAAGAAATCGCTTTTAGCGATAAGACCACCTTTTGTACCATTCTTCTGTCGTTATTTCTTTTTCTGTTATGTTTTACTACTTGTGGTGTCAATAAAGTGTTTTTGTATTGTATTGTATTGTACTAGAACATGGCCCGCACCACCACATTATTGTTAGTGTTTTAATGTGCATCAAATCCTTGGATTTGCTAGCTCGATCAGTTGTTTGACGGCCGTATCAGTACGCACCATCTATATAGAATGTAAGAAAGAAAAAATGCCAAGTCGATTGTACGCACACACGCGTGATGGCGCATTCTAAATATTTACACAAATAGTTTCAAACGTTTTGAATTTTGGAGAGACGGGTCATGTTATCGTAGAAGATCTCTAATTGTGTAGGTAATGGTTTCGTTACGGGTAGTAGTTTATTTAAGTAGTTAAGAGTATATAACCGCTAGATTTAGAAATGTCTCCTAAGAAAAACTTTCAAATCATAATTTTTAATTATCAATAATTTGGTTCGTACATGATCAGAAATTCTCGGACTAATACTAGCTCGAACAAGGCAGTAAAATAAAGGCGAGTTCATACAGCGCGCATTTGTGCCAATTCTGAGCATTATCAATAGGTACTTTGCATATTTTACCAGGCCGCCATGAAAACCGTTTTCATGTTGGTCTCGTGTTAACAAGAGCAATGAGCCGTTCCATTCTGTATGTTCGTTTTATCCACGTTGTGAACGCAGCCTAATAATTTGATTCTATAGTATAGGATAACTTCGTAGCAGTTAATTCATTTTCCAGATGGTTCTCAGCTTTTTCCTTAGAAAAGTGCTACTAATGAGATTTCATGAAACAATAGAATAGATTATTCAAAAAAGGTATACTTATCTACTTAGCCTATTTAGGCCATCATTTTGTACAACTTTTACTCTGGGGCCATCTTAAAAATTTGAATAATAGGACAGTTAATTCATACATTTTGCTGATTCGAAGTTGCGACTTTGTATTGCAGAGCTGTTTTTTCTCGAATTTCGTTCGCCATGGTAAAAGTTGTTCATAATGATAGTCCTACTAATATTATAAACGCGAAAGTTTGTGAGGATGGATGGATGGATGGATGGATGGACGGATGGACGGACGGACGGACGGACGGACGGACGGATGGATGGATGGATGGATGTTTGTTACTCTTTCACGCAAAAACTACTGAACGGATTGAGATGAAACTTTGCAATAATATAGCTTATATATCAGAATAACACATAGGCTATAAATTATAATGATATTGCGTCAAAAATCAAAATATCATGTGGGCGAAGCCGCGGTTAAAAACTAGTAAACCATAATTATAAAATAAACTATGTAAGATTTGTTGTAAATCCTCGTTTATATGTTGACACCACACAACCCTACTTACTGTCATTAAAGACACCTTGATTTAATGTGGATGGATACTACAAATTGAGATCTATAATTATTAGCTTAAGTTACGTGTTATTTAAGCTAAATTAGTGTAGATCTCAACGTTATTTAAGCTAAATTATTTCAGATATCAAAATAGTTTGCTTGCTATAAAAGAGTTCTCCCACTTTCGCGGTTGTAAACATTCAAAGAAGTGTCTTAACTATGCGACTTAAGCTACAAATTATTGCACTGCCAAGTTCAAATAAAATAGTGTTTCTTTCATGCAACTCCTCTTAATCGAGTGTCACGAGCCAGTTTTGGCAACTGCTACGGAGTATTTATTGCTACAGAGTTCGTGCATGCGACCAAACTGAATTCCAGGTCAAGTAGGAATCATTGGCTGGTCTGTGCTACGTAATTGGTACAGAAATTCGACAGCGAAAATCGGTGAAACATGCCATTTTGATTACTAGCTCTGTAGATTAAATATTCCGTTTTACTGTTATGGGAAGTGTGTGCTAAATTGGTAGAGTCAGACATTTTATATTCTCTTTAGAGCCATAAACAACGCCGCTTCCTGAATTCAAATAGAAAAGAAAATTATTGAATGCTAGAAAAAAATTTTTTTTTTCATTCGCGCTGTATATCGAAGAGTTTTTCATAAGAAAAACCTGCGCGACTGTCGAATTCGAAGTGTTAGTGAAATGACTTAAAATAGGGTATCACTACCTACATACTGTACTAGCCTTTTTAATAGTCCACTGCAGGACGTAGGCCTACCCACGAAGGGTGATTGGGCTATATCCACCACGCTGGCCCAGTGCGGGTTGGTGGATTCACATACGCCATCGAATTTCTTCTACGAACGTATGCAGGTTGCCTCACGGTGTTTTCCTTCACCGAAAAGCCAATGATATGAAATTCCGTACATAAGTTCCAAAGAAACTCATTGGTTCGGGATCGGGATTTGAACCCACGACCTAACGATTGCAGGTCGGGTGTTACTACCACTAGACCACCACGGCTTATCACTACATAGTATAGAGCAAACCGCTATTTTTGTGTGTCTGTCTGTGTATCCACTTATATCTTCCAAACTAGACAACAGATTGCAATGCGGTTTGCACTATCTTTTAGAATATTTCTTCTGAAAGATTTATAGCTATGACTCATCCGTAACCGGGCGAAGCCAGGACGAGCAATTAGTAGGGTATATTATAACACTACGCAGTAGAGACTGCGCACTCTCCCCTCTTTTCACCTTACACTATAAATGCGCAAACTGCACCATTTTAGTTTTATTCATTTGGTGAGAACTGTACCAATGAAAGAGAATTCCGAATTCGAAATATCCTAGTAATAATAAAACCATGACGTTCCGCTTTCTTAAAGCCCATTTCATGGATCTTGTTTCAAAATATGCCAAGAAAAGCAACCATTTCCGTCCTCAATTGACAAACTATTCTAATTTCAAAACCCTATGTAAAAAGATACGCCCTAATGAATCCACGGCGCTTCGCTTTCAGCATCTAAATTCCAATATGAAGGCAAATGATTGAGAAAACCAAAACAAAAGACAATCCAGTGACAGAGGGTTCTAAATTCAAAATCCCGTGTAAAAAGAAAAGCGTTCAAAATCCCTCGCGTATTACCGGAAATCTCCTTTTCCTGACCCGTAATTTAATACAGAATGGAATAAAAATCTGCTATCCGGTGCAATATCGAATGCCTTTTATGTAATAACGCAATAAACAAGCACAGGCCTGATGGAAGACGATCGCAACAGTTCGGAAATATTATAAAAGTTTATCTATTTGTCAAAAGCATATTTGGCTGATGAAATAAACAGCTTCAATTTGGCAAAAGTGCTGGTTGTGTTAAGTTTATGCTAATCTTTGTAGTTTGCTAGTGAGAGCCAAAGTATTCCGTATACTTAAGTGTTATAGGTACTAATATAAAAGATGATGTGTTTCTAGATTACTTTTGGCGACATATTTTGTGCATATTATATTAGAGGTTCTATTCGACTGGGTTTTCGAATGTCCAAAGAAATGTAAAAAAATGTTATATTATGTATTCAAGGCTTTTGTTCACTCCCGGTAATATATATCTCTTGTAATTGCTATAAAACAATGCTTTGACTTTTTTGACATTTTTAATTTGTTAGATTAGAATTTCAATTATTATAATTATCCTACAATAATGTGGATATGGTCATATTTATTGGTCAGATATCTTATAAATTGATGTCAGACAAACCTATATTTTTTTTTAAATTTTTAATATAAAATATATCACAAGTGAAAAAGAAATGCATTTTAATCTTGAAAAGAAAAAAGCGGCAGAAACTGAATAAGTACAACCTCCATGAAATGAAACTCATGAAATGTGGGCGTAAATTTTAGGCTTTATGGCCTTAAAGTTATTTTAAGGTCAGGACCGGACGGACATAGGTACGAAGTTACGCCGCATTTTAAATATGTAGAGATACCGCAAACACCCGGATTGGGAGTCATATCGTGCTCTGCCAGCCGCACTCTACCATGTGTAGCAGTAGCCAAGCTTTTAGTTGTTTTGGGGATCGCTTTGTACCCTGGAGCAACAGTCTCATTTCACATTTAAGGCATGGTGTCGCCTCTGTGGTGTTACATTTTTGTCGCTTTCCATTTTCTAGATCAGTGTGGAATTATTCTACATAATTATACAAATGTGATTCTACATCATTATTTTACTAGATCAGTGTGGAATT
Organism: Hypomecis punctinalis; assembly: GCA_949316475.1. Classification (NCBI taxonomy): domain Eukaryota; kingdom Metazoa; phylum Arthropoda; class Insecta; order Lepidoptera; family Geometridae; genus Hypomecis; species Hypomecis punctinalis. Next base: position 9,820,860 of record OX438796.1, read on the forward strand.
ATTCTACATAATTATACAAATGTGATTCTACATCATTATTTTTCTAGATCAGTGTGGAATTATTTTACATAATTATACAAATGTGATTCTACATCATTATTTTTCTAGATCAGTGTGGAATTATTCTACATAATTATACAAATGTGATTCTACATCATTATTTTTCTAGATCAGTGTGGAATTACTCTACATAATTATACAAATGTGGTTCTAAATCATTATTTTTCTAGATCAGTGTGGAATTATTCTACATGATTATACAAATGTGTTTCTACATCATTATTTTTCTAGATCAGTGTGGAATTACTCTACATAATTATACAAATGTGGTTCTAAATCATTATTTTTCTAGATCAGTGTGGAATTGTTCTACATAATTATACAAATGTGATTCTATATCATTATTTTTCTAGATCAGTGTGGAATTATTCTACATAATTATACAAATGTGATTCTACATCATTATTTTTCTAGATAAGTGTAGAATTATTCTACATAATTATACAAATGTGATTCTACATCACTATTTTTTGCAAGGAATATAGATAGGATATTGGATTGATTATAATATAGGATAGGATATTTAACTTTGGAATTGCGATAAAATTGTTAATTTACCATCGGTTAATGCAAGTAATAAAATATGAAAATTACGTGTGAAACTAAGTTCATATATAGGCCTTATGTCAGAGTTTTTAAGCCGCCTGAAGGCCCCTGACATGGCTAAACGGTAAAAAAACCACAACAACATGTATTGTAATCTTAGTACAAAAATACAAAAATATTCATTTTCCTTAAAATATGTACATATTTAGATTGACAATAGTCCCCGCACTAGGGCTAGCCTGTATCTCGGGAAACTGAGGCCGATTACCGAAATATGGTAGAGAACTTGTACATTAATTTTATTTAGACTGCGTGATTGCAAATTTCATAGACAACGAAAGGAAACACAGCCATAAAATAGTATCTAACTCATGTTAACGTTTCCAGCTTGTTGCTACTTTTTTTAAAAATAATCTTCATTGGTTTTAACGAGAGATCGCTCGCAACAACAAGGCCACACTGCTATTTTAGATTTTGGAATCAACATTTTCTGTTAATCTACTTTTAACGACTTTTATATATTTAACCGAAGAATCACAAATGACAGTTAGAAACGGATCTTTTTCACAAAGGCGGAAATTTTCATGAGGCTGCTTTACGATGCTGCAGGTTTATACCGGATTGTACCAGCTAATATTCCCCTGGCACCTTGTCTTAGCGCTTCATAGAGCCCCTTAATCTCTAGGGAGCTCAGCTCTCAGCACTTTGCTAGCTCCGTCCTTCCGGGACCGGTGGCTTTTCACTGAAAATTCCGTCTAATGGTGTAGATAGTTGACGTTGTTGTAAGTCATGTCATGTCTCACTAGTCCCAAGATATAACATTGCCTATTTTAGGTTTCTTCCTAACTAAGGCCATTAGTCAAATACTCGAAGCAAGCAGTAATCAAAGTATTTTTAATAGATGTTTTAGTGTAATTCTCACGATCTTGTAAAAAGATAGAGGCAGTTTTCAACTATCGAAGGTGCTACTTCGAAGGAGATACTTTTCACTGAGTCATGTGCAATCGTTTTATAAATGACTAGGTACAGTTTTTTAAAATGGCGTCCAAGAAGAGATGAGAGACTTATGTTCAGCATTGGGCGATTACATGCTGTCGCGATGACGATATTTATTTTTTGGGGACATCTTACACTCGTTCTCTGACTCCAAACTAAGCAAAGCTTGTGATATGGCTGCCAGAGACTGATATACTACATATACCTACATAGTTTTAAATACATACTTAGATAAATAGTACCTAAATAACACTCAGACACATAAATGGTTGTTCTGGGTGGGGATCCAACCCACGCCTCTTTGACTCAGAAGTCAGGGTTACTAACCACTGAGCCACCGAGGCAGTTGATAGTCAAGCTCATAAGTACGAGTAAGTTCGCATAGGCCGGGTGGCTAGCCCTGGTATCAGAGTTTTTAAGCCGCCTAAATGCCTCTGACATGGTTAAACGTTTCAAACAACCGGGGCCTACAATTTTATCTGTAACCCGAGCCACGGTAGCGCTCAGTTGTAAATGCCACTCGCATTCACCCATGCGAAGACTGACCGTGCTGAACGTTGCTTAACTTCGATGATCGCTAACGAACACTAAGTCAAACTACGCTATGAGTATCATAGTAGCTCTCTTTTGAAAGAGAGAACTCCCACATGAACTGAGTATTTATTTAATTTGCGCTAATGTGTTGTAATTATTTTTATCGTGCTTCACACACTAGGTGTATAGAAACTTTCTTTTTGTGATAAACATTTCAAAAATTGACGCGTTCGCAGGATTTGAACCTGCATCCTCTGGGACTCCAGCCCAGATGTTTTGTCCAATTAAGCTAAAACGCTCTCTGCGAAGGCGCTGAATTATATGGAATGAATGAATGGTTAAAAGTAGTTCTCACAAATGGCCCTTCCAACAATGTAGTAGTTGGTAAAAATGATAAACACTCACTAATTCGGCGCCTTCGCAGAGAGCGTTTTAGCTTAATTGGACAGAGCATCTGGGTCGGAGTCCCAGAGGATGCAGGTTCAAATCCTGCGAACGCGTCAATTTTTGAAATGTTTATACTCGTAACAAAAAGAAAGTTTCTATTGTGTTGTGATTTGTTTCCAAAAAAGCAGGTAACGTGTTAAAAACAGCCAATGTGCTACTCAATCTACGGCCGAAATGTTGTTTAACGATAAAAATAGCTGAAATAGTCTCGCCCCGACTCACAAAAAGTTTATGCATGAGTAAAATTTTACTACATACGTACATAAGAGATGTGGACAATCGGACATCTGTAAAACCAGGCTTTTCTCGTGCCAATCGTCGTATAGTCTCAGAAGTGATGTTAGGACTGTGTCTGTGGGTGATATTACGTTTTAAATAAAGCTGTTTTCAAAATGCTATTGTACCGTAAAGCTTTTCATAAAAAATAGATATTATTTTTAGTCCTGTAGTTCATCCAAATAGTTTGCTAGATACGTTCAAGTATTTTTATATGGTTTGCTCTTGTGCTACCCCATAATACGATAATTTTCTGACACAAGTGTCGACGAAAATAAAAAGTGTAGAAAATTAAGAGTCTCGCTGTGTGAGTACTTCTTAAGCTGAGTGGGGCCTATTTCTAGTTCCTTTATCTATTTCTTCAATTTTAAACAATTCAAGGAATAAAGTTGCTGTTTTCTAAGTTACTAAAGTCTTTCGCCTTCTAGTTGTTTTAACGTCGGGTAAAACTTTTCTAGTACGTAATGGCTGAACTAAAGAAGACATTTCAAAAAGGGCTCTGAATAGGTACAGTAGCTCAAAAAATCCGATAAACTATGATAAACAAATGCGCAGAGTAAAACAACCGCATTAAATGCTTAATTTATGAGTACTTTCGCATTTTCCAATTTGATTTTTGTTCAGTCATTAAATTACTGCCATTTTGGCATATGTAACCTTTTTGATATAACCTACATATAAATAATAGCCTACATGTAAAAAATGCACTGAAACAATGAAATAGGTGGCACTGAAAAGTTTAGTCTTGTTATCAAAACTTTTCAGACGTTATTGGTTCATCATATTGACACGTTTATAGGTACTTTATATTTCTATTAAGACTTTATACGTTTCTTTTGTTTCATTTTGGCGTGTTTCCAATGAAGTAGGAATTAGTATTTCATTGGTTTTTTCAGGTCCAATGAAGTTTATGTGTGATACTTCAATGGTTCAGGCCTGAACATTTATTTTTAAAACTTATTATTTACCTATTATTTCCCTAGGGGTGTGTTCTGGAAAAATCATAATATGGCTGCATTGTATTATTTTGTTCAACTTGTGTTTCTGTCAGTGATCATTAGTTTGCCAATGCTTTACTGAGATCTAACTTGACCGCGACTTTTTTGGACTATGACGTGACTTAGACTGTTCACTATTTTGATAAAATACCAAAAAAAAGGTTAAATACTCATACTTTACACTAGCAAATGCATAAACCATACGACACCAAAATATATAAGAAAAGAGTATGGCCGCCTTATTTTCAAACAATGTCAATGTAATTTTCAATCCGAATACAAAAAAGTACTTTTAATGGACACTGTTATTGTAAAAAATAAGGGGAAAATCATTTTCCGAAAGAAACAAAGCAAATTATGAAATACTGTACCCTTTGGTGGCCCATTTTCTATATATTTTTACAAAATCTCCTTTAAACGCTCCTTTATTATATAGGTGTGATATCTATCAATTACAAGTTTGACGTGTGCATGTATATTTAACTGAGTTTGAATACCTGTATTATTTTGAATTTTTAAATGTTTTAGTTACATTTCAATCCATCAGTTTCCCACTACCAGACTTTGCCACAGATTTTAAATTGTTCTGATTCTGATATTTATTTACTTCCTTAGGATTGGGAACCAAATTTTATAGCCCGATGTTTTCTTCCCTTTTAATGCAAAACTTCCTAATTACTATACATTAGCAACTGGTTGTCCTTTCCTCAGTATCGCCAGCCAGAAGTTAAACCGGCGTGCTGCGGCCAAACATATCTCCATATTAACTTTATTTATTGCGTTTCAAACGCGCATAAAATCACTTCCCGCTTCCTGTTACGTCACAGTTTATGCTTTTATGTAAATTTTATGCACGGAATAAAAATTTTGTAGGCAGTATAGTGCAGCTGTTAGCGAGTGGTAGAGTCGTTTCACCTGTATATTGTTCGACAAAATGAGTATCTTATTGATGTTTTTGTTAAAAAATTCAACAACCGATTTCATACAATATGGGAACATCAATATAATTAGTCGATAGAGTATGAGTTAAACGAGTACATAAAAAATAACTGAAAATGGCTGGTACGATCTTGGTCAAACTTAAATGAAACCAGATAAAAACAAACTGGTTTTAACTAAAAAAATTGAAAATAAAGTCGAGTCGGTTACCATAAAAAATAATAAGATTAAACAAAACAATACCTACATACACAATTATGTTGAGGACCTCATCTTTTTTAGAAGTTGGCTTAAAATACTTTGTGGGTCCCCAGATGAAGTTTAGTGTTGTAATTGGGTTATAGGTTAGGGTAATATGTTAGGGTTAATTAGTGTATGTATAACTAAAATAAATACTAATGTAATAAATCCAATAAGGTCCTTATAGGTGAAAAATGGGTGAAATGGGATTTTATCTAAATTCCTATTTAATCCTATAGGGTTATTTGGTCCGGTTTGGTTTGACTATACAACGTGTAACGGAAAGACTGTATACATACTGAAAGTACCAAATCAGATAACGGTAACAAACTAGATGGGGGCATGTTTAGCCGTGTAAGTTCGTTTGCTGATTTTTAATCTTTTTTTGAAAAGTTAGTCATTTTTATGACTAATTCACATTTGCACAGCACTATCACACTAAACAGCTGTGAGGTCAATAACACGACCTTGCCCATTAAAATCAGACCACACCTCCTTGTTGTGACATGTTTGTTTACGTGCAAAAGATTTTTCTAGTCAGTTATATTTAGTTTTTTTTTTTAAAAGTGAATGTTGTTATTTTGGCTCGGAATTTCGAATACAGCATCTATATAAAGTATAGTATCAACCCACTTTTTCTGTATACAGCCTTTCCGTTACACGTTGTATAACTTGGTGAACAGTGCTCTCAATTAAAATAACCAGTATGTTCAGAACATGCACTGCAAATATTTTTACCATAGAGTTTTCTCAAAGTTTATTTTGAAACGAAAAAAGCTCTCTATTGGTTTTTTATTGAAATGTATAATCGACGACAGATTAAATAAAAATAACTGTTTACATTTTTTAAGCTGACAAATATCGAAGCGAACAAGCCCTTGCGAAGTTCAAGGGCCTGTGGATGAACCAATTGCTTTATTACTTGTAGTGATAAGCCCTTATAATTAAGCCCTATTCATAAGCCAATTAATAATCCCTTGCATTAAAAAAAATGTCAGTTAAAAAGCACGCGTGCATTTTACAGTTCGGTGAAAATCTGAATCAAGTCGAGTTCGACCCTATGTAGCAATTACTGGCATCCGTTCATATACCCGAAAAACATTTTCCCGGCTAGAAAAATAGAATATTATGCAGTCTCCCAACGCACAGCAAAATATGCTAAATATACCCTTTTAAATATTCAAATTCGGTTCAAAGGGGCAGAGATAAAGTCCCGAAATTGTCTCTGGACGATAATTAATAGGCCGCAATAGCTTTCGAAGCTGACAAGCGCGTTTAAAAGTTTGGGAATCTGAGGGGCTGAATATTCACTTATTGATTGGTACACAATCAATAAGTGAATATTCAGCCCCTCAGATTCCTAGATACTAGACGACTGGGTAAAAAAATGAAATTGTTATTTTTTAGGGTTCCGTACCTCAAAAGGAAAAAACGGAACCCTTATAGGATCACTTTGTTGTCCGTCTGTCCGTCTGTGTGTAATACAAGACTCTTTATCTCGGGAACGCGTAAAGATATCGAGTTGAAATTTAAACTGCTTATGTATATCTATGGTCGTTTGCAGTTGTGTATAAGAAAAACTTCTCAGTTATCGTTTAAAAAATTTAGAGCCGTTTATGTCGTAAAAAACCGCATATTTCGACACTCACAAAAATCAAAACCTACAGGGTACTTCCCGTTGAAATAGAACTATGAAATTTGGCGAAAAGCATTGTCTCATATAGGAATAATAAGTACAAATATAGGAATAAATCTGAAAACAGTACATTTTTATTTCAATCACAAAAAATAAGTCCTCAAAATTCACAAAATATGGGTTCAAAATTCAAAGTGAGTAAATCGTATCATCATTTTCTGCATTTGTACGGAACCCTCGATGTGCGAGCCTGACTTGCACTTGTCCGGTTTTTTAACTTTCAAGATTGAGGCACATTATTCTTATAATACTTTTCAGTGAGCACAAGTTTTCCTTTATTTCTACTACGCTTCAAATAAGTAATAATTTTATTTTACTCGCTAATGTAATAATTTTATAGTTCATGAGGATATGACCAAGTTTTGCCAACCAAAAATACACAAGTACGTAAAAAAGCTAATTTGTTCCCGTAGGTTTTCCTTTTGCTCGGTTAAATTATCTACCCATTTACAAATTAAGCTTTTGGATCGAAGCCACATCCGCGTTCAGCTTAGCCGCAGTATGACAGCTTAAGAGGATTGACTACTAACGCAATTTTCGCGAAATAGGTTATTTTATAAAATTTTATGACTCGCCGTTCTCCTAATAGCTTGAGGTAGCCTTCTCTGGGAGTCTAGAGGCGAGGTACCTATGAAGAGAATCTATTAAAATTATTTTTACAGTATTTTATACCTCCTGGAAAAAAATACTGTAACCAAACAGAATGCAGCGTTGATACAATCTGTATCTTAAAGTAAAGGTGAACTATCGTAACTCTGACGTAAAATGAGCTTTTTATTGTATCTTGGTATCTCTATGGTACAATAAAATTAATAATGCGAGGTCATTGGGGCAATATTTAAACTTGTTTATTCATTTTTAGGGTTCCGTACCTCAAAAGGTACCCTTATAGGATCACTTTGTTGTCCGTCTGTCCTTTTGTCCGTCTGTCCGTCTGTGTGTATGTCAAGACTCTTTATCTCTGGAACGCGTAAAGATATCGAGTTGAAATTTAAACTGTATACGTAAATCTATAGTTTATTGCAGTTATAATACTCTTATAATATGTATCTATGTGATATTATTAATTAAATTAGATTTTTTTGTAAAGAAAAGTTAATCGTTCATGTCTTCAAGGGCAAGTTTGTTGAAAATCATCACTGCATATATTACACAAACTAACATAATATCCTTGAACCCGTATCCTTATGCATATGTGAGCCTCTATGCATATTCATCGCTTTCATCAACATGCAATCAAGCTTAGTGCAGTTTGCTTGAGGCAGGGCAAGGTCAAGTTACAAGGCCAAATAGTCAAGCGACCTTGTAAACCTGGGCTAGTTTCAAGGGTTTTGTATCAGATTTAGCCTGTCTTTTAGAGGTCAAAATGGGATTTATTTCTAACCCCAAGTCGTCTGCCTGTCGTCAGACTAAAACTTTTAAAAATCTGTTGTAAATTACATACTTAAAATATACGGACCGTACTCGACATCTGACCCCGATTCGTAAGGAAACTACTCGTAAGCTCGAATTTTTAATGAAAGAGTAAGAGACAGAAAAAGCCTACTTAAATTCAAAATTGGCAAGCATAGCAATTGATCACGTTTTTCAAGGATTTTATTCTAGTTAGCTTTAAGTAAGATTACCTGTCTTAATTAGAACTTTATTGCTGAGCCTATGTCGTCTAACTGTTAAACTAAAATGTTATGTTGTAAGTTACTTAAGTAAAAAAAAATTTATATATAAAATATACACACATTGCAATTGATTATGTTTTTATATTGAATTAGTAAGATATGTAGAGGCTACCTTCCTTAAAGGTCAAAATGCGACTTTATTGCAAACTAAACCTATGTCCTCTGTCTGTCAGACCTTGTAGTGAAAGAAACACTTAGAAAGAGGGTTTTTCCAATTGAAAATAAGCAAACATTGCATTTGACCTTTTTACTATTTCATAGATGCCGTCAAAATGGAGCACAATTTGTTTTTATGTTCTTTCGACTCTCTATTCGAAGATAAAAGTTGTATTACAAAAGTTCTTTACAGAACACGCAGATTTAAAGTCAAAGATTTGACCGACGATACGGAGGAGGAGGATACAAGTGTATTTATATTTTTTTAAGTGATAACTTCTTTAGCGGCGATGTGCGCGTTTTGGGATGGGTAAAAAATGACTCGTGTCAGGACACGTGACCTGATCGAAAATTCGTAAGACGGCGCGGGGCGCTTGCGCGAGTGTGCGTGTGTGATATTGTAATTTGCCATATAAATGATAATACTCTATATGTTCAAGTTTTCACTTCTACCGGCACTTCCGGAGTGCAACACGTTGTTTTTTTATGTTTGACCACGCACAACTTTTTTCAGAGTAGCCCGATTTTGACAATTCTTTTTTTGTTTGCTAGATCATATATCAAAGATGGTCCCATTTCAATTTCATCGAAATTAGGATATCACTACATAGTATAAAACAAAGTCGCTTCCCGCTGTCTTTCCCTATGTATGCTTTTATCTTTATAACTACGCAACGGATTTTGATACAATTTTTTTTTTAAAAGAAAGAGTGATTCAATAGGAATGTTTATATGTATAAAACACTTGTGCGAAGCTGGGGCGGGTCGCTAGTTCATGATAAATCAAATAATGTGAAAATTACTACATATCGATGTTTTGCGTGCGAATTTTCCAAATTCCGTACATGGTTGAAGTCCATTATGCCATTTTTTGGGAAAGATAATTATTATTTACTGCTTTACCACTAACTCGCCCGATGATAAGCGATGTTGTGATCGAAACTGAAGCACGCAGACTTTGAAGTTATCCATTCACGCTGACTTTGAGAAGCTTAAAATTAATATCTCTCCGGACACAAGTAAGCCGGAAACCTATTCAAAATTCATATTATTGTGAATGCTAAAATGTTACAGAATTTGTAGCAGCAGCAAAAGCCGTGGTGGTCTAGTGGTAGTGACACTTACAATCGTGAGGTGGAGTGTTGAAATCCCGGTCCCGTACTAATGCCTCGGTGGCTCAGTGGTTAGTAAACCTGACTTCTGGATCAAAGAGGCGTGCCACACCTCTTTTTTTCACGCGCAAACATTTGTGGTGAACATAGATGTTTGCTCTGTGTCTGGGTGTATTTAGATACTATCTATATAAGCATGTATTTAAAATATGTATATGTAGTATATATGCAGTCTCTGGCAACCATATCACAAGCTTTGCTTAGTTTGGGGTCAGAGATCGTGTGTTAGATGTCCCCCAATATTTATATTTATTAATGAGTTCTTTTGAATTTGTGTACGGAATTTAACACCACTGGCTGTCCGGTGGAGGAAAACATCGTGAGGCAACCTGCAAATGTTCGTAGGAGAAATTCGATGGCGAATGTGAATCCACCAACCCGCACTGGGCCAGCGAGGTGGAAATGGCCCAATCATCCTTCGTGGGTAGCGTTGCAGAACGTAGGGCTATTAAAAAGCTGGTACAGTACATTTTGTATACTCTATTATACGTGTTATTCTTACAAAGCGCTGTCTATCTTCCTTAAGTCATAATACCCATAAATCAGAAAGTATTGTACTTATAAACAACAATATAGAGTTCCATTAAAAGTTTAAAGCAACAGGTAAAGTCTGCAATAGCCTCATTTATCACGCATCAAGCCCTTTCGTTATTATTTGTTGAGTTATTAATCAAGAAATCTAATTTGGATGGGGGCGAAATGTGCCAAGTGCGTACTGTGACATGCTTGTTGTAGGGTTTTGCAAAAATAACTGCTAACATAAAAAAAATCGCTATTCTATCAGAAGAGTCCTAAGCGTGCTAAGTTATTGATGTGGTTTTTAAATACATTTATATTTTTGACGTGATGACGTTTTATGAATCGATGAACGCCGTTTGCACGCACGAAAAAGTGTTACATGGACAATATAGATACCGCACCCGACAGCGCTGGCCCAAACTACCACCTCGGAGCTTCCGCTCCCGCCAGAATGACGATGTGCCGAACACCAGGCACATCGTCATCCCCCACCTGGGACCAACCAACACTGGGCGTCGAACAGCACCCGTGTCCAACAGCCCTGGTCCCGATGCAACGGGTCAATTAAAGTGGCCCCGCGCCTGCCACTACGGCTGCAGAGGATAGGGAGAGCGCCCGACGACATACCGACACTCCTCTTCCCTTGCAGCCCCACCGCGTCCGCCATCAAAACGGTGGCGACCCCGTTGAGGCCGCGGAAGGCAGGGAAAGTGGCAACGACACACCAGCAGTCCTCTCCCGCCACGGCCTCCAATCCTCAGCCGCAGTGCCTCCCATACGACACTGCAGCCTCCCATAAGTCACGCAACCTACTTTGGCCAGCTTCTACTCAGGCTTGCAAGCAAAAGCCCGGAGAAGCGGCCCCACCACGGGTTCCTCTTGGTTCACCAGGTTAGCCCTACCTGGCTACTGAGCCCCCCGCCACGACAAGGCGGGAACCCACACGGGGGGTCACATTCGACCTGAGCCAAGCGAGCACGGAGCACTTGCAAAAGACTACGGAACCAACGATAGCGAGGCACGTTCGGCTTGCTTCAGTTGTTGATTCAACAATTTTCTTAAGATGTTATTACGTAAAAGTATTGTTCGTAAACTGACTTTACAGCCAGCTATTTTTTTGGTGTGTCAACAGCTTAGACTCCAGCAAAACGGAGTGAAGCGGAGTTAGGCGGAACGTTGTATTCTATGACTCTAACAAATATATAAAACAAACACATTAGCGAAAATGCTATATTTGTTTAGCGAGAACCTAACACAAGTTGTAAGTAAAGTGGTGCTGAGTTATGTTCTTCACTAAGCAAATATGACATTTTAGCAATAGGCTTCTGAACTACTTACCTACAATCTTTGCCATACATATATACCTAGCTGCACTTCAGCACCTTTTGGTTGAATCTGGGTCTAGACTCTATACAAGTTTACAATGTTTCTATATATTTTGGTTTAATTTTACGTATGTTATAGTTTAGTTATTCAAACCATTAATTATGTATATCAAGCGTGGTTATGTTGCCAGCATGCTGCGAACGCTGCCAACTGGCAGTAGGCTTGAACATTTGAATTATCTTTAGACCTTTAAGGGTCCTTAGTTGATCAAATTGATTTTTATTTAGTAACTAGCGGACCCGGCGAACTTCGTTTCGCTTTCCGTAAGAACCTTGTACAGAGTATTAGAAAACTACAAAAAAAAATAAGCCAAATCGGTCAAGCCGTTTTCATGTTATGTCGTGACAACGGAAAACGGGTTTCATTTATCTATTATATAAAAGGCTTCCCTGAGTGACTGACTGACAGACAGCCTACAGCCCAAACCGCTGAAGATATAGAAAGAAAGAAAGAAAGAAAGAAAGAAAAGAAAGAAAGAAAAATTTATTTACTAAAAACTTACAATGAAATACAATTAAGTTACAATATCGTTAATAAACATAATTATGTGTGTAAGCTGATCGAGTGATTTCAAGGTAAGATATTCATATAACGTGGTGCAGTGAGCCCCAAACTAAGCACGAGGCTTGTATCTTGGGGCTCGAGTGCGATGTAGCGGTAAGAATGTATACCTTGTGTGTTTCAAATTCGGTGAAAGGAAATTCGAGGGTAACCAAAATTGACTATTAGTGTCATTGCAATTGAATGATTGTCGGTGCGCGCGCGTGTGTATGTGTGTGTGTATATATATATATAAATAAATGTGTAGCAATGCAATACATCCAGGGATACAGACACTAGCATAGTTAAGTGGATGTTAAGCTACATATATAGAAACCATATAGATACTCTACTCACTGTATATGCTATGAATAAGTTCTTCTGTTCTATTGTAGGACAATTTTAGAAGCCAGCCTTTTATTTTTGTTTTGAACGCAAGTCTGCCAAGACTATTATAGTTTATGCGGGCTTTTTTGCACACGTTATTGTACACGCATGGAAGGCAATAAGCGGGACTGCGTTTAACCATTAGAGAGTAAGCTCTTGGAAGCGGCAGTCTATACGTTCTTCTTTTTACAAGTATGTCATAGCTGGGATGAGTCTTAAAGCTTTTATGAGTTTTCAAAGCAGCGAAATAAATAAAGAGCTGCCGAACTCGAAGCACTTTGAAATCATCGTAGAGAGAGTCAGTCGGATATCGAAACGGTTTCCTCAAAGTGACTTTGATTAGAGCGCGTTGAGCTCTTTCTAAAGTTAGAAAAATAGTTTTGCCAGCACAACCCCACACAGGAATACAATATTGAATAATGGATTGGCATAGAACCAAATAGATTTGCCTGAGGAGGGGAGCCGGTGCACAGTCTCTAAGATGTTTCATGACATAGATAAGTTTACGTGTTCGCGAAGCAACATATGAGATATGTTGTTTATAAGATAAGTTTCCGTCGAGGATCACACCGAGGTACCTGATAGAATCAGTTCGATCTATGGAACAACAAGAGCATGGAGATTGGGATTGAGGTTTAGAAGAGCAGTAATGGATCTTTAGATCTAGGTAGTTAGGCGGACGTGATACACTAGTCTTGGTGAAAGCAATGTACTTCGTCTTCTTAGGATTCAAAGTGAGTAGATTCCTGTCGAGTAATTTAGCAATTATTGATAATCCATCAGATGCACAGTCAAACACTTGATGCCACGTTTCGGCGTGAAAAATAATCGCGGTGTCATCTGCGTACGTAATTATATTGGCGTTTGGAAGTTCACAGCTTAAAATTTCATTGATGTACAGCAGAAACAGCGTGGGGCCAAGTATGCTTCCCTGTGGGACACCAAAGTTAATGGGTAGTTGATCACTAAAAAGGTTACCAATTTTCACGAACTGTTTTCTGTTTAAGAGATAACTCTTGAACCACCCCAGTGCCACTCCTCTTACGCCGAAGTGATACAACTTTTTCAGGAGTAAACCAATTGAAATCGAATCGAATGCCTTCGCCAAGTCCAGGAAAATACCTATGCATTTGTCTCCTTTGTCAATGTGGGACGACATCAAATTGACCAAGTGTGTAGCAGCATCCTCGGTCGATCTCCCCTGACGAAAACCAAATTGCTTATCCGAGATCAGATTGTGATTCTCCAAATACTTGATTAATCTACAGTTAACAATTTTTTCCAGAATTTTTGAGAAAACGCCGAGCAATGCGATTGGCCTGTAATTATCTGGGGAATTCTTCGGACCACTTTTATGTATAGGAGAGACGGCAGCAATCTTCCAGCTCTCGGGAAAAGACCCAGACTCCAGACTAAGGTTGAATAAAAATGTTAGGGGAATGACCAGAGAGTTTCGAGCTTTTTTAATTAGCTTGACAGGGAAAGCATCAGGCCCAGGAGCAGAATCATTTTTAAGACCATCAACTATTTTGGCCACTTCGTGGGGATCTGTAGGAAAAAGAAACAGTGAGTATGGTACGTGATAAGCGGGTCGGTGAGACTTAATTAAAGTTTCTTCAGTTACGCTTAGTTTGTGTAGAATAGCATCAGCCAGTTTTTTACCTACCGAAACAAAATGCTGATTACAGTGGTTGAGGGAATTTTGATGGTCGTGGCTGTCGAGTAACTCTGTGGGTGCAGTATTTTTTTTCGAAGTGTAACATATGTTTTTAATCGTCTTCCAAAGCCTTTTAGGGTTTTCTTTAGATTGAACTAAAAGTTGATAATTATATTGAGCACGGATGTTACTTAACAACTTGTTACAGAAGTTTCTGTACCTAATATAAATATGTTTACGTAGAGAATCTTTAGGGTGGTCCGTAGAGTCCCGGTGCAGCTTGTCTCGGTGGCGCATGCATTTTATGAGACCCGGCGTGATCCACGGCTTCATAGGGATTGATTTCCTGCTCATCTTTACTGTTCTGGTATGTTTATTAATAATACTGCCAATAATGTTGCTGAAAACCCTGACGGCAGAATTAACACTAGTGTTGGAAGTGACCTTGGACCAATCAGTACAATTAATATCCGAAACTATGGCTTCAAAATTAATCTTTGTTTGGCATGTCTGGATTTTACTGTTTCCTTGGGTATCTCGGGAGATACCAGCAATAATAATAGAGTGGTCAGTAACGGAAGATTTGCAGACCAGGCCAATAGCACTACAGGCGGATTTGATGAATATGTGATCTAAGCAAGCAAGCAATCTTGTTGGGTTGTGGATAGCGGGAAGTAATCCGTGAGACGCCATAAGACATAGATAGTCAGAAACTTGTTTGTTAGTCACGTCGGATAAGTTTAAATTCATGTCACCTGCGACTAGAAGACAACGCGAGCTTTTGAAATTATCTAAAACTGTGTCTAACGAGTTCAAGAAAGGGCAAATGTTTACAATTGATGGGGTACGATAAACACCTAACAAAGTAGTGTGATTATCAATTTGTATCAACAAAGAGTCCGAGTCTTCAGTAGCCGGTTCAAAAGACAAAGTTTGATATTGCGACTTTACGTAAATTACAACACCCCCGTTTTTATTTTGCTGTCTTATCGTTCTAAATGAATTATATCCAGCTAGTGATTGAATTTGGGTACCTTCAGAGAGCCAGCACTCAGTAAGGATGATAACGTCGAAATCGATACTGAATCGTCGCAGCGAAACCACAAAATCATCAAAATTACGACTGTAGCTCCTGATATTTATGGAAATAATTTTAAAATTTAGTGAAACATTATTAGATAAAAATGAACTACATGATTCGATAGACTCATGAGTATGACAATTGATCGAGATTACATCATCAATATCATCCATAGCATTAACTAAACCCATCTTGATGTAGAAAAAAATTGGGAATTTTGTTTGCTTTAACCTGTTTTGTCATACTGTTGAGAATGTCAACGCAAGGAGATGTAGTACATGAAGTGGGATAGGCGATATTCTGACTAAAAATATTAGATAAACAAGTAAAAATTATGTTTATGTTTGGAAGAATCGGTAATGTCTGAGTAGATGTTTGAGGTTTTCTGAATTGCATGTGTGAGAGAGTCAAGTGTGTAACTGGTAGCGCACGGATGAATATGAGCTTGAAATTTGGAATATAGGTACATTGAACGACGTAATGGAGCACTAAGGACGAAAATTTTGAACTTTCGACCTCTAAAGGGGTAAAACGGGCCCTTTTCGTTTGTATGTAACTTTTTATTCCCTGTAGCGATTGACTTAAAACTTTGTATACATGCTTTTCAAACAAAATAAAAGTTACGTTTTTTCCTGTTTTCCTGAATTTTCCTCATCTAAGGGGTCAAATATGGTCCCAAAGTTGGTGAAAAAAGCGTCAATTACATCGAACCAGCTGAACGGTTATAATTGAAAATTGGTATGAAGGAAGCACTCAGCATGTTTTAATACAGGAACTAATAAAATCCAGGAAAATCTATAAGGTTCCTTAGGGATACGCAAAATTAATAAGTTTAGGCTACAGCTCAAACCGCTGAAGATATGAGCTTGAAATTTGGGATATAGGTACATTGAACAACGTAATGGAGCACTAAGGACAAAAATTTTGAACTTTCGACCTCTAAGGGGGTAAAATGGGCCCTTTTCGTTTGTATGTAACTTTTTATTCCCTGTACCGATTGACTTGAAACTTTGTATACATGCTTTCCAAATGAAATAAAAGTCACGTTTTTTCCTGTTTTTCCGAATTTTCCTCATCTAAGGGGTCAAATAAGGTCCCAAAGTTGGTGAAAAAAGCGTCAATTACATCGAACCACCTGAACGGTTATGGTTGAAAATTGGTATGAAAGAAGCACTCAGCATGTTTTAATAGAGTAACTAATAAAATCCAGGAAAATCTATAAGGTTCCTTAGGGATACGCAAAATTAATAAGTTTAGGCTACAGCCCAAACCGCTGAAGATATGAGCTTGAAATTTGGGATATAGGTACATTGAACGACGTAATGGAGCACTAAGGACGAAAATTTTGAACTTTCGACCTCTAAGGGGGTAAAATGGGCCCTTTCGTTTTTATGTAACTTTTTATTCCCTGTACCGATTGACTTGAAACTTTGTATACATATATATAAGGTTAGGGATACGCAAAATTAATAAGTTTAGGCTATAGCCCAAACCGCTGTAGATACGAGCTTGAAATTTGGAATATACGTACATCGTACGACATAATGAAGCACTAAGGAAAAACGTACCCAACTCTAACTTACGGGGTAAAACGGGCCCTTTTTGTTTGCATGTAACTTCTTATTCCCTGTACCGATTGACATGAAACTTTGTATAGATGCTTTTGAGACTAAATAAAAAATATGGCTGTACCTGTTTTCTAAATTTTCCATAAAAAAATCCTTAGGGGTCAGATACGTCCCAAAACTTCAATGCGCTTTTTTAAATAATGTAGTATCTAGGATTATGATAATGATAGTTTATCTTTAAATGGGGCAAAATGGGTCCCCAAAAGTTTACGATTTTTTTTTATTTTGTGAGCCAATAGTCTTAAGCTTAGCACACATATGGATCAATATAGGTATTTTACTATGGGATCAACCTTGACAAGCGAAAATTACCTACATTTTCCATACATTTTGTCGCGGGTCGATGAACTTTTTGTGTTGAACAGCTGATTTTATTCACGTGCTTTTGGGGTTGGTACCATTGTAAAAGTTAATCAAATTATGAGTATAATAGCATCCCAGAATATGCCTGACTAGAATTACGACTTGTGTGCCATTTTTTCATTTGCCTGGAAAATTAAATTTCTAATGACTTAATGAAACATGTCGAATACCTGTACCGGCCTTAATTAATAGTGCACTACTGAAAATAGGTACTACGGATAATAGAACCAGGTGGGTCTTAAGATGAACATGGACGACGAAAGTCATGTGTAATTCCCATGTTTTACCTACCCCGATTTCTGTTGGAAACTCGGTTCTTGAAGTCGTTGACTCGTACGTCTACCTAGGACAAGTAGTCCAGTTAGGTAGGTCCGACTTCAACAAAGAGGCCAATCGACGAATTCAACTCGGCTGGGCAGCGTTCGGAAAAGTGCGTAGTGTCTTCTCGTCCGACGTACCTCAGTGCCTCAAGTCGAAAGTTTTCGACCAGTGTGTGTTGCCAGTGATGACTTATGGCACAGAAACGTGGTCTCTCACTATGGGCCTTATTAGTAAGCTCCAAGTAGCCCAACGAGAGGGATATGCTTGGAGTCTCTCTGCGAGATCGAATCATTAATGAGGAGATCCGTAGAAGAACCAAAGTTACCGACATAGCCCAACGGATTGGCAAGTTGAAATGGCAATGGGCAGGGCACATAGCGCGGAGAGCTGATGACCGTTGGGGTCGAAAAGTTCTCGAGTGGAGACCATGTACCGGCAAGCGCAGCGTAGGACGTCCACCCACAAGGTGGACGGATAACCTCATTAAGACCGCAGGATCGCGCTGGATACAAGCCGCTTCCAACCGGTCTTATTGGAGATCCATAGGGAAGGCCTATGTCCAGCAGTGGACGTCCTGCGGCTGATGGATGACTGAAAATAGGCCTATCCGCGAAGGGTAATTGGGCCATATCCATCACGCCGGCCAAGCATGGGTTGCTGAATTCACATACGACATTGATTTTTTCTACGTACGTCCAGGTTGCCTCAATGTTTTCCAGCAAAGAAAAGTGAAATTTCTTACATAGTTACTCATACAATTATTATTATTGGCTCCCTCGGTGGCTCAGTGGTTGACCCTGACTCCTGGGTCAAAGAGGCGTGGGTTTGATTCCCAGGGCAAATATTTATGTGATGTTCATATGTGTTTGCTCTGTGTCTGAGTATTATTAATGTATTTTTATTTATTTATTTTACACTTTATTGCACACTACGAGTATTTGTACAAAAGGAGGACTTAAGGCTAAACAGCATTATCTGCCAGTCAACCTACATGTATAAATAAATAAATAAATATATCTTTATTGTACACAGAAACACAGTACAGAAACTATACAATATGCTGTACAATGGCGGCCTTATCGCCTTTGGCGATTTCTACCAGGCAACCTTTGGATGGACTGGAATTATTCTAAAAATAGGAGTATGGTCGGTGGTGTATACAATACAGTACATACATTGAAATACATACATGTATATGTAGTATATCAGTCTCTGCCAGCCAAATCACAAACTTTGCTTAGTTTGGGATCAGAGACCGTGTGTGAGATGTCCTCCAATATTTATTTTATATATTTATTTATTATTGAGTTAATTTCAGAAATTCGGCAATTTATCATCCAAAAATTCACGTATGTACTCTGTAATAAGCTTTAGATACAAGTAAATTAAATAACCAAATACTGAGACAATGCAGGCTAAACCGTAGGCATTATTTTGCAAGTAATACAATAATAGGCTCAGTTATGAAGACGCCATAGTAAATATAATAACAACATAAAAAGTGTTCTCTCTATCGAATGCTTAAAGTGAAAATGAAACAGATATAATTATGATAATTAGCTATTATAATTACGATGGCGCCTTCATAATCGAGCCTAATGCGGGCTTAACCACGAGCTACTATTATTTTAAGTAAGTGCCAAGAAAACGCGGGCCTAACTGTGGGTTTTTATCATTTTAAGCAGTTACGAAAATAACGCGGGCCAGACCGTGGGCTATTATCATTACAAGTAATACAAAAACGCAGGCTAACGGCATGCTATTATATTTTAAGGATTTATTAAGACAACACGGGCCAGACCGCGAACTATTAGATATTATTATAAGCAAATGCCAAGATAACGCGGGTTGAACCGCGGGCTGTTATTTTAATTAAGTAAGTATTAAAACAACGTGGGCCAAACTGTGGGTTATTATCTTTGTAAGTACCTAATTATTAACACAACGCGAGCTAAACCGCGGGCTTTTATCATTTTGAGCAAGTACTTAGACAATACGGGCCAGACCATGGGCTATTATCATTGTAAGTAATACGACAATGCAGGCCAAACGGCGAGCTTTTATAATTTTAACCAAGTATTAAGACATCGCAGTCCATGCTGCGTGCTATAAATAACCATCTTAAGCAAGTACTAACAATACGCGGGCCAAACCGTGGTCTATTATCATTATAGGCAAATACTGTTACAATTTTGACCAAACCGTGGGCATTATCCTTGCAAGTAATTTTAAGCAAGTATTAAGACAACGGGGGCTATTAGATATTATTATAAGCGTGTACAAAGACAACGTCTATCAGACCGCGGGCTCTTTTCATTTTAAGTAAGTACCTATGTACTAAGACAACGCGGGCGAAGCCGCGGGTTTTAAGCTAGTATATATATAGATAGATAACTTAAGTGTGTATTTAGGAAAGATATTTTCTCGATTAAGTAAAGATATGTAATAAATGTACTGACTTGGTAGATATTATTTGTTTTTTGCAGACGAACCAAAGTTACTGACATAACCCAACGGATTAACAAATTAAAGTGGCAGTGGGCAGGGCACATTGTTCGAAGACCGGATGGCCGATGGGGCCATAAAGTTCTCGAATGGAGACCACGAAACAGCAAGCGCAGCGTAGGATGTCAAACGGCCCTATTGGAAATCCATGGGGGAGGCATATGTCCAGCAGTGGACGTCCTACAGATGATAGATAGATAAATAGTAAAATCTAGAACGAAGTTAAATTATCTACTGGTTTTTGTTTAACATTATAAAACACGTAGATCACAAAATATATCGTCGTTAAGGCAAAGCAATGAGATTATTTTTTATTTTTCTACAAAACTCTAAAACGTCGACTATTAAGCAAGAGATACCTATTAGAAGAAGAAAGATAAATAATGTTTAATAGAAGAGAAAGAGAAGTAACTTTTGTCCAAATGTACACGTATTGTTAACAAAACTACGTTAGATGTAAGTTACGATACGTAAATACCGAATTTATGCGTCAGATTTCCTCAATTAACTAACATCTTCCACTTAGGGGATTAGGACTACGGCTAATATATTGTTTATATATTTATTAGGATAGCTCACTTTGGTAGATAAACTGCGATGCTTACGACTGTAGCGCTCATAGCGTAGTTTGACTAGGTGTTCGTTAGAGATCATCGAAATTAAGCAACGTTCAGCACGGCTCAGCACACATGGGTGACCGCGGGTAGTTTTACAACTGAGCGCTACCGTGGCTCGGATGACACTTTAGATTGAGTCCTGCGTCGTTTCGCCCCGCAAGCGGTTCGGCCCGCGGGGCGATTCGCCCAAGACTCTTTTTGAAGGTCCCCATTCGCCCCGCATATTGAAGAACTTAGTTGTTTTAACTGTTTATCCATGTTAGAGGCCTTCAGGTGGCTTAAAAACTCTGACACCAGGGCTAGCCACCCGGCCTCTACGAACTTACATATGACTGTAAGGCTGAAATCTATACTTTTTGACCAACGAAACGGTGGAGGTATACTCAATTCGTCGTGGAATTTTTTACGTAGTAGTCCGATTTGGATATTTTTTTTTTATTGGAAAGAGTACACTTCAAAATTGCGTTAATTGCGTCACATTATTGTTAATTAATCTAAAATGAGCCATTTTGGATTAATCCTTCCTACTAATATTATAAACGCGAAAGTTTGTGAAGATGGATGGATGGATGGATGTATGGATGTTTGTTACTCTTTCACGCAAAAACTACTGAACGGATTAAGATGAAACTTTGCAATAATATAGCTTATATATCAGAATAACACATAGGCTATAAATTATAATGATATTGCGTAAATTTTTCATAATAAAACGATAAGTGTTAAGTAAGATCTGAGAACTCTGAGAAGCTATTCTAGAGTGCGCTTCAAGAAATGTCAAAAAAAAAATCAACTGTCGAATCGAACAACCGTCAAATCGTTTTTTGTTTTTTTTTTCGTTATTTTTTGGATTTTCCACTTTCTTTATTAAGGGTGGTAAGGGAGGGCCTCGGGTTTGAAAGACGGAACGTGACATAGTCTACTTTTTATCCCAGATAAATAAAGGGTTCCCATGGGATAGCACAAAAATCAAAATATCATGCGGGCGAAGCCGCGGGTAAAAACTAGTCAACAATAATGTGAAAAATGCTACATCGATCCGTGCGAAATATTCGCGAATTCTGTACACGGGTGAAGTCGGTCATGCCATTGAAAGTAAACAGTGAGTAAGCTGGAGGTTTCAGTATATCGCTTCATCTGCAAATCTTAGTATCGGTGAAACATTCATTATTTTTAACTATCTTGCGGCAAACCGAGCTATCGGCAAAAAAGTAGCGCTTGAATTTTTTTTCTTTGTAGTAATGAACGGCGAACTAAAATTCATTGTTCAAACTGTATTGCCTACTCTTAAACGATATAATATAACTGTAGGTTCATAAAAAACGTACTATTATATCGTTGAAAAGTAATTATATAAACGGTTCGGATCTCGTATTTTACGACTTCATTTTATACTGTCAATATAAATTGATACGTTTTATTTGGAATATTAAAATTGATAATGGTAAATAATATAGTATCCAACCTATAAAATTTTGTTCTTACTTACTTATGTAGATTTTGTTATAAATCACAAATATCAGACACAGAAGAGCAAGAAGGGTCTTGACTCAGGGGCAGGGTGAATATAATTCTGTTTTGTTACAAACAACCAATAACGGCCTTTTGAACCGACTTCAAAAGAAGGTTCTCAATTAAACGGTTTGCTTTTTTGGGTTCCGTACCTGAAACGGAAAAAAAGGAAGGTTCACTTTGTTGTCCGTCTGTGTGTTTGCCAGACTCTTTATCTCTGGAACGCGTAAAGATAACGAATTGAAATTTAAACTGTATACGTATATCTAAGGTCTCTTGCAATTGTGTAAAACAAAACTTAGTCAGTTATCGTATAAAAAAGTAAGAGCCGTATATGTCGTAAAAACCGCATATTTCGACAATCACAAAAATCAAAACCTACATGGTACTTCCCGTTGAATTAGAACTATGAAATTTGGAGAAAAGCATTGTCTCAGAATACACATATAGGAATAAATCTGAAAACTGTAGATTTTTATTTTAATCACAAAATATAGGTTCGAAATTCAATGTGAGTAAATCGTATCATGTAAGGTATCATTTAAAAGAGCTTCATTAGCCTATGCTAAAACAGGTTTTTAATAATTTTACCAATATGTTATTTTTCGATGTAAGACGAGAAAAGTGAAAAAAAAAAAACTTTTTTGTCTATGGTTAGAGTATAGTAGAGATTTTAACAACTTACTTCCCAATTTAGTGAAATTTTCAGGATTTGTACGGAAACCTTGATGTGCGAGCCTGACTCGCACTTTCCGGTTATTTTTTGTAGGTATATTAGGTGCCTAGGCTCCGCCAATTATTAACAGATTTCGAATATTATTTTTTTGTTCTCACTTCAGAGTGAACAAACAAATTTTATCAAAATTGGCAGTTGTTTTTGAAAAGTCTTACTAATATGATAAACGCGAAAGTTTGTAAGGATAGCTGGGTGGATGGATGTTTGTTACTCTTTCACGCAAAAAATACTGAACAGATTGAGATGAAACTTTGCAATAGCAGGTACTGTACTGTACTGTATCAGCCTTATAATAGTCCACTGCAGGACGTCGGCCTACCCAAGAAGGGTGATTGGGCAATATCCACCACGCTGGCCCAGTGCGGGTTGATGGATTCACATACGCCATTGAAATTCTTCTCCGGACATATGCAGGTTGTCTCACGATGTTTTCCTTCACCGAAAAGCCAGTGGTGTGAAATTCCGTACATAAATCCCAAAGAACTCATTGTTACGGGACCGGGATTTGAACCCACCACGATGAGACCACCACGGCTTAGCAATAGTAGGTAGGTAATGCATATACATCAGATTAACACTTTAGGCTTTAGATTTAGGCTATAATTTATACAGAAAATGCGTGAAACGAAGTACGCCGGGTAAGCTAGTCAATAATAATTTAAAAATGACTACATGGATGGCACGTCGATTCTAGCGAACTATTCAAGTTCTGTACACGGTTGAAGTGGCTTGTGCCATTTTTGGTGAAATATAAATTATTTGGTGATGCGTTATTTACATTGGGCCAACAATTGCAAAAGGTATAATATAGGTAACATCCTGGGTGCAATGCAGTTATTCTGATATGTAAATATGTCGAGGTATCAACTGATATCAAATTACCGGCTTTGGCATCATTGACACTATGTGAGTACAGTACATACCTGCCTACATGTATTAAAATTACTATCGATATTTTCAGTATGGCAATAATGGTTGCGTTAGTTGGAAGATATCAATGAATTGCAGTTGTTGATATATTTTTAGTTTATTTTCATCCTGTTTTGATGGATTTGATAGTGTAGCTTTGCTACGCTTACCAAGACGCTAGAAAAATGCCAACTCACCGCTTAGTTCCATGGAAAAACTATTGTTAATGTCATCAAGCTTATGAGAGCTTAACCAATAATGACATGGATTTATGAGTATTTGGTTGCTAGAGAGCCGAATATTATGTATTAGGGTTCTACACTAATCTAAAACGCAAATTAAACCCCTCTGGTTTTAACTGTAAGGTAGAATAGGGAGATGAAGTGGCTATGTTAGCTATGTTTTTAAGCCATCTGGAGGCTTTTGAAATGGATAAGCCATTAAGTAGGTACCTAACCAAAAGGAGTCGACACTGCAAAGCGTACCCCTCTGCCAAAAGTACGCGACCGGCGGTCATACTCTCTATATAAATAAATCGGTCTGGTTGCGCTTATGTTGCGTTAATTTTCAGCTAGTGTTAGTTAATTACATTTGTGTGCGTGTAAACTTGCTTATATTTTGGTTTGTGTGCGTTTCTTCACCCCCCACTGACTTGGCAGACTTCGGTGCTTAGGCGTGTCGACTCCTATTGGTTAGGTATTTAATGGGATAAGCTGTTGATGAAACCAGGGTCTATAATTTAACGTGTCGTCCGTATTATGTTAGTGCTCGGTTGGAAATACCACCCGCGGTCACCCATCCGAAGACTGGCTGTGCCGAATGCTGCTTAACTTTGGTACTCGCTGAGAAACACCCAATCAAGCTACGCTAAGATCCCTGCTCCTTTGTTGTATAATAGCCATCTTTAGACTGAGTAGTCTGCCACCACATCATATTAATTTTTATTATTCCGAAATGTTATAGAAAATGCAAGAATTTCATTTGAAAAGCTGCAGCTGTAACTTTCAAAACAAACTACAACTCAACACCTTTGACAAACTTTGTCTGTAATTAAACATCCAGAGTGGATACTACTTAATCTAATGAAAACTGAAACTTTAATGGCTTCCTGCTACTGCTATCTCGCTTCCGCATGAAACATTATGCTACTTCATTCTAAAGACATATTTTGGATGCTTAAAAGAGCAATTGCATTAGTTGATAAGTCTTTGAGTAAACACAGCTTGAAAATAACAAGAGTCCTACGAATGCATATTGAATAATAAATAAATAATATTTTAATTAACATTTTAAAATTTCTACCCAGTGCCAATTTAAAAAAAAATCCTGGCAAGGAAAATCCATCAAAATAAACTGCACTGCAAAAACTCAAACGTTAAAAACGTCTTCACATCTAGAGTAAACAAGTGCCCATTTAAAAAAAATCCTGGCAAGGAAAACATTTAAAAAAATCCTGGCAAGGAAAATCAATCAAAATAAACTGCACTGCAAAAACTCAAACGTTAAAAACGTCTTCACATCTAGAGTAAACAAGTGCCCATTTAAAAAAATCCTGGCAAGGAAAACATTTAAAAAAAATCCTGGCAAGGAAAATCAATCAAAATAAACTGCACTGCAAAAACTCAAATGTTAAAAACGTCTTCACATCTAGAGTAAACAAGTGCCCATTTAAAAAAATCCTGGCAAGGAAAACATTTAAAAAAAATCCTGGCAAGGAAAATCAATCAAAATAAACTGCACTGCAAAAACTCAAACGTTAAAAACGTCTTCACATCTAGAGTAAACAAGTACTTTCTAGGTAAGTGTATTACATTCTAGGTCATATCGATGTATGCTTAATTTCCGGCCAGTTATTTATGGGTAAACGCTATCCAGTACTGAATAGAAAAATCTACTTCACAACAAAAGCTCTTCATTTTTATTGTCAGATCAAAATTTAGTATATTTGTAATCACGATCATTACAAGGAATACTTAGTATTTCGAGTAGTACTTAGCTCAAACAGGAAATGAGCTTTTACTAGCCATTAAGTACTAATAGCAACTTACCAATAAATCGGCTCGCGCCTTTAGCGATAGTTTCAGTGATCTGACAGCAGAAGGAGATAGACACGAAGCTTAAAAACAATCCTTGGCAAGTTTTCTTGATCATGCTTGAAGGACTCAGAACATTTTCAGAACATTGGCACACTTCACTGTTATTCTGTTTAGCTACTACGTCATTAGTCACGAAAGTTGTTAGGCTTTAGCGGAACTGTGTCGAACAGCTTAGGGTAAGGTCGAGGGCACACTCGACTTGCTTGGAGGAACGGCGCGACTGAGCGCGGCCCGAGAGAGAGCGATGGAAACGGACCACTGCGCAGTGTGGCCTACGGCGAACAATTTACTTTTTAGGACCCAGTGCATGAATTGTTAGTTTTATGCGAAACTCGAATTTTATGTGAATGCAAAACGGTTTAGGACGTCTTAGTTTACTATGCGAGTGTAGATGGAGAAATGGCTCGTTTATATGTCGCGTTTTATTGAACTAAGTTATTTTTTGACCGATTAAATGGAGAAAGTACTCAATTCAACGCGTATATTTTTTTATGTACGCATAACTTTTTACATAGTGGTCCGGTTTTGATAATTATTTTTTTATAGAAAAGAGTATACTTAGAAATTGGTCCCATTTAAAGTTTATCGAAATCGGCTGAGCCAATTTTATTAGAACCGAGTGCACGAGTTGATAGTTTTATGCGAATGCAAAACGGTTTAGGACGTCTTAGTTTACTATGCGAGCGTAGATGGAGAAATGACTCGTTTATTTGTCGCGTTTTATTGAACTGAGTTATTTCAAGTGTAAAAGGTTAATAAAACCAGCAAAGGATTTTCTTAGTCATTATTTTTATATATTAAACTAAGATTATCCTATAACGGCGGGTCATAAGTAAATTATATTGGTCTCGCTACCGAGCATGTGTTTTGTTGTCACTGCGAGAAGTACTTAGGTACCTATTGATCAAAGTAACTGTATTTTTTAATTTACATAATTTTTTTTCAAAAAATGGCATGACCGTTTTCAAACCGTGTTCTGAATTCACAAATAAATCGCACCGTATGTAGCATTTTTCATATTATTGTTGATTTATCAAAAATGGCTCAGCTGATTTCGATAAAATTTAAATGGGGCCAACATCAAAATATAGAGTATATTCCAATAAAAAAAAATTTTGAAATGGTACCCCTTAAAAAAATATACGCGTCGAATTGAGTACCTACCTACCTCCTCCGTTTCGTCGGTCAAAAATTTGTTAGACTGCTGACGATCGTAAAAAAGATATAATAACTCACAGGTGCGTAGACTTCAAAACAATATTAGAAAGCGGTAACAAACATTCAGACACGCAGAACTCTATTTTAAACATTGTTATAGCGAGATTCAATCCTCTGATCAGGTCACATCTAGATTCTCTTGAAATTCTTTTCGAGGAGATCTACAACCGTTCCAGGCAGTTATGGTGGAAAAATAAGCAAGTAGCTGTGAAGCGAAAATACCCTTTAAATAAATAACCATAAAGATTCAAAATGTAAATCGAATTGGTTGCCAAAAAGTCCACTTCACATGCAAGCAGATGTGTGAGATAAATAATATCACTCAAGTTTTTGTTTACGGCCAAAATTCTTGGCTGAGTTACGAGTGGTGTTTCTCCTCAATTAGGTATGGCTCCCGAAGTTTGGAGAAGCGGTCTATGATATGGCAACTTGGGTTTTGGATACGTAGTTAATGGATCCAATTTCGGGCGCATTAAGAGTTGAGACTTCACTTTAAATTCCATATATTTGGAAGCCGATCAATCATTTTATAGCTTGAGCATTCTGTAATAATTTAAAAAGCTTTACAAATTGAAATTGAATAAGTTATTTTAATAGACTGTAGAGGCATTTCACCATCACCATATCAATGCCTTGCCTTATTAAGTATATTCAAATATTCTATGCCATGCTTTTCAGTGATTGTTTTTATTCAGCGATTTGCGGTTATGTCTATAGGCCTACAAAGTGTAAATATTTTGTATTAAATTAAAGTAGAAACAAAAAAAACAAAATGTTGTGTGTTGCAGATAGTGATAAATAAATAAAAATTTTTGGGACATCTTACACACGGTTTCTGACCCCAAACTAAGCAAAGCTTGTGATATGGCTGCCAGAGACTGATTTACTACAGATACTTAATTTTAAATACCTACATATTTATATAGATAGTAACTAAATAACACCCAGACACAGAGCAAACACTTATGTTCATCACATAAATATTTGCCCTGTGTGGGGTTCCAACCCACGCCTCATTTATCCAGAAGTTAGGGTCACTAACCACTGAGCCACCGAGGCAGGCAGTGATATAAGTGTTGTATTGACTGGATATACATACCTATAAGGTTTTATCTACAACTGAATAGGTTGTAGAGGCCGAATAAAACAT
Organism: Hypomecis punctinalis; assembly: GCA_949316475.1. NCBI lineage: Eukaryota > Metazoa > Arthropoda > Insecta > Lepidoptera > Geometridae > Hypomecis > Hypomecis punctinalis. Next base: position 9,849,221 of record OX438796.1, read on the forward strand.
ATTGGCGACTGTATGTTGGCTAAAAGCTGCGAATAGCCCAAACCTTACTGAAGTTCAGCGAGGTTTGGGTTTCGCGCAGATTGTGTCTAATTTCACACCCGATTCGGCCTTTAGCAAGATTTCAAATCCTTAAACTTTTCTATACTCTCTTCAAAACATACGACTTATTTTATGTTTGACAAGGAGCTTATTTGGACAATATTTATATCATTTTAACTTTATGGCCCATCGAAATGTACGATAAAGATAAAATGTAAGCAACGAAGATTGGTGTTGCATTTTACTTGTGTGATTTATTGGTGTGCGCCGCTAGTGTCGTGGGGTCGTTGAAATGTCAAATGTCACGGTTCATGGGTATACGTCACAGAGAAAATATCTCTGTGGTATACGTAGATTGCAATGATTAAAGTCTCCTGTACCATTTTTGGCGGAAAAAAATGTTTAACAAAAATGGCATTTTAGGTTCAATGGTTTTGTTACTATAAAATTTAACATGACCTCTGCGACAGTGACATTGACATTTTTAGAGTTGAGATAGTGGTGGGAAAAAACGATTTTCAAACAATGTTGTAATGAAATCGAATGAGTAGTTGAAGGTGAGAAATTGGATTTTATTTACTTACTATTATTTAAGATCAAGTATGTACACATGTAAATAATGTTATGATATTAATTAAATACTCATAATAATGTAACGATAGTATTTATCGACGTTTTTCACTATTATCGATGCTAATGTAACATATAATTGGGTTTAATTTAATTACACATGTAAAAAATGTTATGATATTAAAAAAAACAATAAAATTAATGATAAATTAAGTTTTATTTAAAATATCATTAGTATAAACTATCGATATTTTAAATGAAACTCTATCTAAAACTCTGTGGTCACGATCATTCGTCGCCCATCCATAATCGGCATGCCCATAAAGTATGACATTGACAGGTACTGTCTGTATTATTAAGACATTCAGGACTTCATATGCGTGATTTTTCTGACAGCTGTCGCAGAGATCAAGTTAAATTTTATAGAGTATAGATAGATTGCAATAATCGAAGAAAACAAATATGGTAGGTACAGAAGACTTCAAACATTGCAATCAACGTTTACTATTACCACATATATACCATTCGATTTTTTTATTTGGTTTGGGACCATTCTAAGATTAGCTGATTTAAATTGATTCATAAATAAATATTTGGTTGAATGATCGCGCAACATACATACTATAACCACTTATAAAAAATACATAGGAACAGCTGAAACGACAACCTCCTTTCTTGAAGTCGGTTAAAAATAATCACAATCACATTCATTCATGTAGGCACGGTAATTAGATATCATTACCGTGACATCGGCACCTCATCAAATTTCTTCTCTGACAGTTCACTGGTCACCTCATGAATGTTTTCCTTCACCGAAAAGCATTGTTACAGGACTGAGTATGTATTGAATACTTTAGAGATTACCTTATTATTTCTCTATTGGTCCAGGGGCCTTATTGTGTAAGTGCTCTGACGTTCGGCTTTGCTTTTTCTCCTGCTCGCGCCAGTCACTCACGCCACGAGAGCGAGCGGGGAGAAAAACGAAGCCGAACTTCAGAAAGCTTACACAATAAGGCCCCTGGGCTTGAGCCCGACCTCACGAAAATTAGTTATGCGACAGTTTAATAGAGTGAAATAAGCAAATGAAGTGGAAACCGCGACAGAGCGGCTTACTGTACAATGTAAATGAATGAAACTGTGGACCAGAGCTGGACATAACTACTTATTACGACCGTAAAATAGATGGTTTAAGCTCATGTCTGGATAACGGGTATTTTAAAAATATGGTATTAACATTGTTGTGGCTATTTGGTGAAGGATAATCTCGTAAGGCAGGCTGCGTATGTCATCATTATTATTATTTCACTTTATTCGATACATCTATCGGGTCAGGCCCGGTTCTTTGATGAGCATCAGTGGAGCCGAAGCCAACAATACAATGGCCTTTTTAATACATCATTTAGCTATATAGTTGGGATGATGGTACAGCGAAACCTATTGTGAGTAATGAATTAAAAAATAATGGGCCATTGTAGTGAACTTGTGAATGATTTACAAAATCGGTCTAAGGAATGAGGTGCGGTATCCGCCAATGCCTCATTTCAAGTTTTAGGCGGGTGATGACTTGCCATCCACTAAATGGGCCCCCCATAAAGGCTACCGTAAGTTGGCGCTGGAAGGGCAACACTGTTGAGGACGGCTTAGGATGTCAAGAGGTGTGATGCGCTTTCACTAGATGCTACTCGCGGCGTTATGCCCTTTAACACTTCCACCCTGGAGCTTAGGTTCTTAGCTCTTGTGATTTCTACTCCGAAACGGCCGATTAAGGCAAGAGAGGAGTCAGGGGTCTTATTTAGTCCCAGGGAATCAGGGTTCGCGGTGTCGCCACTCACCAACGGCTCGCCACAAAGCCGCGTGATTATTATTATCATTATTAGCAGTAGAACGTCCACTGCTGAAATAGACCTATATAGGTTTCCAATAAAACCGGTTGGAAGCTGTTCGCTTCCAGCGTTTTCCTGCGGTCTTGATCAGATCACCTATTATGTATGTCCGGAGAAGTATTTATTAGTTTGTGGTTAAATTCAACTGCTGTAAGCACTATGCTATTAAACTGGAACAATACAATTATTTCAATTATTGACTTGTAAAGTGAACCTTATTTAAAAATCAAATTACCCACACCTATTTATAATACTTTGAAGTCACCGGGCCAGATGGGATACACCCTGATATTCGCTAATGTTATGACTCAGTGCCGTGGTGGTCTAGAGGTAATGACACCCACCTTACAATCGTGAGGTCGTGGGTTCAAATCCCGGTCCCGTACCAATGAGTTCTTTGGGATTTATATACGGAATTTCACACCACTGGCTTCTAGGTGAAGGAAAACATCGTGAGACAACCTGCATATGTCCGGAGAAGAATTTCAATGGCGTATGTGAATCCATCAACCCGCACTGGGCCAGCGTGGTGGATATGGCCCAATCACTCTTCGTGGGTAGGCCTACGTCCTGCAGTGGACTATTATAAGGCTGATACAGTACAGTACAACAAAAGACGCATTGAAAAAGTATGTCTCAAGTTTTAGAAGCCCCTGTTTTAATTTTTAAGCCGTGGTGGTCTAGTGGTAATGACACTAACCTTACAAATTATAAGGTCGTGGGTTCAAATCCCAGTCGGGCACCAATTGAATTTATGTACGGAATTTCACACCACTGGCAGAAAGTCGATGGCGTATGTGAATCCACCAACCCGCACTGGGCCAGCGTGGTGGATTTGGCTCAATCGCCCTTCGTTGGTAGGCCTTTGTCCTGCAGTGGACTATTAAAAATGCTGATACAGTACAGTACTTTTAATTTTTATATTATTTACAATGTGACATTAATTCAGGAAAGAATGTAAATATTTACTTCGTTTCCACTTAAACTACCTGTCCTGCTGTCCGTTCCAAAACGAAATTCCTTTGCACACGAAATGTACAACCATGCACAAAGTACAAAAAATAAATAACAAGTCCAGCGCAAACGTACTGCAAACCGCCACAGGCCGTTCTGCGCTACAACCTGTAAATAATAGAGTTGCAGAGACTGCCATTTAAAATATACACTTCATAGTAATAAACGCGAAAGTTTCATTACATAGATTGATGTTTCAAAAATATACAATTAAACTGGCTGCCCGTCCAGGCTTGGCCCAAGTTCCCGTGCGTCACATTTTTTTGGACTTGGTAGCAAATATTTATTTGTTCTTTACTAATTAGCATGTTTACTGGGTTTAAAAATCATTATTATACACATAATTAGTCCGTTAGATTATTAAAAAATATTGGACATATTTTTTTTCTTTTCTCAACCAAACAATTAATGACAGATCAACCTTGTCAAATTTGAGAGTGGGAGCTCGTGACGTCACTAGCCGGTACCGGTACATTTGTAGTAGGTTAGTGATGTCACGCGAAACCTTAACGAGCTATATCTTCATCATTTTTTATTAAAATGACAAAAGGAAACATACGTGTCTAACATTTTTAGATATTCTAATTTACGCACTAATAAGATTTTTATAGTAAACAAACCTATTAAATTATTTGTTTAATTGCCACAAATTATGACTTAATGCCTTTATTTTGAAACATTCTAGAACGTAGAAACAACATTAGTGTGTTGTATTAGTTTCGAAAGAATAAGCGGATAGACAGACACACAAAAATGGCAACTTCGCTTTATTATGTAGTGATGATAGTGATGAAAACCAGCTATGAAATAGATGATACGCGTAGTCAATTAAAGCACTTTTTCATGGCGTGATTGTCATTGCCGTAGGTAGAGATGTTTAGTAAGATTTTGGGAGAGAGCTTTCTTTTGATAATAAAATTAACAACTTAAGTTCTTCTAATAATATGAATTGCAGACGTGGCATAATGGGCACTTTTAGATATTTTATGAGCGCTTAGTTTTATTTAAATAACGCGCAATAACATTCCACAACACTTGTCTAAAGTGGCTAGGCGAAATGGGATGAAAATATAAAACGATTATTATAAGTAGGTTTAGCATGGTTTAGCAGTCTCCAATCCATTTAGGTGATTAATATGAGCTTAAGATAATAAAATAGGTGTAATACTTAATGACTTGCTTTAATATATATATAATATTATATGTATACTTATCCTGAACGGAACGGAACCTGAAAGCATCACCGTAACTCCACGTCTTTGCTAATAATATAGTAGTCGTTACGTTATTTAGAATCAAACTGAAACGCTAAATTAAACAAAGTAAAAATATATGTTTCTCAGATAAATGTTTGCCCTGGGTGGGAATCAAACCCACGCTTCTTTGACCCAGGAGTCAGGGTCACTAACCGGACTAACACTGTCGGTATGTCTGAAAGGCAGAGTTGTTATTTTGAATTTGAATTTTGCTTCTGTTTTTCTTTGCCGTTAGATGCTGGGCACACTCCCCGAAATATTTAAAATAATAATCTAACCACTCTGGCCGGCTCTATTAAGGTGCTGTTCCACTTGCGATGTGCGAGACATCCAAGCTACTCGCATGGAAATAGTAGATTGTATCATAAGGGAGCAAAATAATATTTTGACGGCGAGGGCACTTTTTTGAATCCAGAGCCAAGTGAGAGATTCTAGAGTAGATTCTTTAGTAGGATCCTGAACGTAGCGAGGGATTCTAAGTATGTCGCCCGAGCCAAAAATATATTTTGCGCCCGAGTGGTACACTCGTACTTTTCATCACTTCTATGAGAAAATAAAAGGCGCCTCATATTTATTATTATTTAATAAAACGTAGAGTAACAACTAAATTGAAATTAAATGGTATCTAATAATAAAACAAATAAAAACTTAAGTATATTTACATTCATTTTCTTGGCGCTGAACACTAACATTACAAATACTTCCAAATTCAATGATCATTCCGGCGCACTTATAAAATTCCTTATAGAAAACACCAACTTTGGGCGCACTTAAAGGCGAACCAAGTAGTCCTTTTCGAATCGATGTGATTTAAAAGCTATTCTAGGGGAATAATTCGCATCCTTAACTTGCATTATTGACCTACATTCCTTCGTTCCCATTAAAACTGAGCTAAGCTGTTTATTTAGTTAGTTAAAGAAAAAGCGGTTAGTTAACCGATCTTATTGCTCTATATCAAAACGTATTCTTATTAGCCGTGGACATTAAAATTTTAAACTACAACTCGTTTTTGATAATCATTTTTATACCGAAAACGAAAACCTACATAAACAGTTTATCCTGAAAAACGAGGTATTGGCATACCTATAGCTGGTACGCTTGTCGCGTCGAATGGTTACGCGCACTGAAAAACGGGAGCGGGGCAAATCTTTTCATTTTTGGTATTGAGTATTTTAGTCTATTACATCACGTAAAACTAAACGGTAAACCAGTTATAAATAGAAACTGCTCCAGAAGCAGTTTTTGCCCTTAATACCAATACCAAAAAATAAATATGAATATCAATACGTATCACGGTGGTCATTCTTTGGTTGATGGATGGATGTATGGAATACGTACCTAGTTTCAGTATTGCCAGATACTATATTGACTTGACATCTGAATACTTCATAGCTATACAGCTTAGCTTAACTAATGGAGCAGCAACCTTCGGGTACATAGTACCTACTCCACGAGAATCTACTAATTTAGTGAGTTACTGCCCCGTCGCGGTAAATAATAAAACGTTGCACCGAGGATGGTTAATTGGCGGCAGTTCTGTTGACAAGGTCTAACTTTGTTGTAACCCACTTATAATTGACGAGCTGAAGTGAAAATGTAGGATTGTGAAAGAGATTTTGCTTTGTACTGTACTGTACCAGCCTTTTTAATAGTCCACTACAGGACGTATGCCTACCCACGAAGAGCGATTGGGCCATATCCACCTCGCTGGCCCAGTGCGGGTTGGTGGATTCACATACGCCATCGAATTTCTTGTAAGGACGTATGCAGGTTGCCTCACGATGTTTTCCTTCACCGAAAAGCCAGTGATGTGAAATTCCGTACATAAATTCCAAAGAACTCATTGGTACGGGACCGGGGATTCGAACCCACGACCTCACGATTGTAAGGCGGGTGACACCACCTCTTGACCACCACGGCTATCATTTTGCTTTGTACCAACGTTAAATAGCGTGTACTTTTAAATAACCTACAATATAGGCGCGATTTTAAGGCAGACAGGTCTTAATATAATTTTAAAGTGTTTCTCCCTTTGTCTAATAGACCGAAACCAAAAAGACTATATTTTCATCATCATCATCCACAGCCTAATTTATCCCACTGCTGGGTATAGGCCTCTCTCTTATACTATATCTCTTATACTATATCTCTTATGCTATATTTTTAGTTTATTTAAATAAATTGAGCGCATTATGTAAGAAGTGATGTTTATTATATTATGTTTACTATCCTTCGAGCGAATAACTACAGAGCCACAGCTAAGTGAAAGTAATAAAAAAATGTCCGAGCGCCGTCATACATACCGACTTAGATATTTACTTTAAATAATTCACAATGACTCGTTTTCTCGAATCTCAACGTTATGTCACCTAATTAGTGCTTGTAACCGAGCACTTTGGCAATGCGCGGCGTTGTAGTCGACTTGCAATCGCCTTACGTCTAACTAAAAAGCCTGCACACGTAGCTTGGGCAGGGTTTTGGCTCGGACACTTTTTACGCGATTGTGACTCTATAGATATTTGCTCGAAGTTACTATCCCACAATAGCCTTAGCATTTTCACGAGGTTCTTTGCTTAGCTAAATTAGGCTTAGTTCAGTTAGAAAGAAAATAAAAACGACTATGTTAACCAAAGTTCTCGTGTTTTGTGCGGCAAACAGTTAAGTAAAATGAAAATACCGACGTAGGTAGTTTTCGTTGTTTCTACAATTCTAAGAAAGTTTAGGAAATTTAAGCTTTCCAGCTTCCCGAGGCACTACAAAATATTGAGTTTACTGGTAAAGGTAGATATTTCATTTCCTGTTCAGTCGTCTGTAGAAATAAAATTTAGTTCAAACTCGTAGGTAATAGCTGAACTATTGTTTTGATCAACTTACGTAGCTAGTAGTTCTGCGAACAGTAGACCTCGCGGAACATATCTTTAGATGGATTTTTATTATCTCTACTCGCTGTTGACGATTTAGTTCATATTCACAAATTTTGTTAGCATTTAGATACTAAACAATCTCGCCAAATCTTGACTGCCTCGATGGCTCAGTGGTTATTGACTCTGACTCCTGGGTCAAAGAGGCGTGGGTTCGATGCAAATATTTATGCGACAAACATAGGTGGTTCCTCTGTGTCTGGGTGTTATATTTATAAGTATGTATTTAAAAAAATATGTATATGTATATCAGTCTCTGGCAGCCATATTACAAGCTTTGCTTAGTTTGGGGTCAGAGGCCGTGTGTAAGATGCCCCCTAATAAAATATCGAAATTGGCTGTTAAATAGCGCGACAGAAATATCACTCCCTTTTAAAAGAAATGGCCCTCCATTCAAAACTCACCAACGACAGCAAAATATCATCATATCAAACCTGTGCACCAAGTTTCATAGAGATTCGTTGTAACATGCGACCTGTGGAGAAAAATCAATATTCGGAGAGACGAACGCCAAATCATCAACTAAAAACAGGGATCTGATCACTTCGTTTACTCGGTCTATTATACTTTTGTATATGCAGGGTTCATGGTCTCTAACTATGGGCCTTATTAATAAGCTCCAAGTAGAACAACGAGCCATGGAGAGGGCTATGATAATGCTCGGAGTCTCTCTGTGAATCAGGAATGATGTGACACGTAGAAGAACCAAAGTTACCGACATAGCCCAGCGGAATGGCAAATTGAAGTTGCAATGGGCAGGGCACATAGCGCGGAGGACTGATGACCGATGGGGTCGAAAAGTTCTCAAGTGGAGACCACGTACCGGCAAGCGCAGTGTAGGACGTCCAGTACAAGGTGGACGGATGACCTCATTAAGACCGCAGGATCGCGCTAGATGCAAGCCGCTACAACCGGTCTTATTGAAGATCTATAGGCCTATGTCCAGCAGTGGACGTCCTATGGCTGATGGATGACATGCAGAGGATCAATTTAAACTGAACCGCGATACGATATGAACTTTTACAGTTAGCAATAATCTTAATATATATAAATCTCGTGTCACAATGTTTGTCCTCAATGGACTCCTAAACCACTTAACCGATTATAATAAATCTTAATATATATAAATCTCGTGTCACAATGTTTGTCCTCAATGGACTCCTAAACCACTTAACCGATTATAATAAAATTCGCACACCATGTGCAGTTCGATCCAACTTGAGAGATAGGATAGTTTAAATCTCAAATTATAGTCGCAATTTTAATTTATTTAGCCACAGCAACGCGTGGCCGGGTCAGCTAGTATACTATAGATTCTATAGTATAGATATTTATTTGTTTCAAAATGTGTGAGTATTTGCGTGTGATTTTAGTATGATTGAGTATACACAAAGTAATAATGTGCATACGAGTACATTGTGTATATGTCGCTTTGCAAAGTGTAAGGACTATAAGAGATAATTTGATAAAACCGATCACGTACCTATAACAAAGCAAGATGGAATCACCATCACATAATTTATATTCCCAAAAAAAAGTAAGCTCGTATAGGCCGGGTGGCTAGCCCTGGTGTCAGAGTTTTAAACCCGCCTAAAGGTCTCTGACATGGCTGAACGGTTATAACAACCGGGGCCTACAATTTAAAGTGTCATCCGAGCCACGGTAGTGCTCAGTTGTAAATGAAAATGCCACCCGCGGTCACCCATCTCATGAATGACCTTGCTGAACGTTGCTTAACTTCGATGATCGCTAACGAATACCTAGTCAAACTACACTATAAGCAATACTCTAATCCTAATAAAACCCTGGAAAATTAAATGAGCAATACCAGATGCTGCAAATCCGCGCCGTCTATTGTATTATAGCTGATTCTCAGAACTCCCACCGCATCGGAAAACTTTTTCAAAGAAAAATATTTTCCTACGCTTCATTAAATTGGACTCGCTTCATTTCTGGTTAATAGTTAATTCAGCGGTGAAACTTAATGTATGTGAAATTGCGATCCGTAGTAATATGAGGATAATAGGGTTTAATTAACTAAATAACACAGTCAATCTGGAAATTTTGTGTACGAAACTGGCCACAAATGTAATTTATTTTGATTGTATGTAATGCTTTGACCGCGTCTCTCTAATGAACATGATTACATTACACAGAGAATAAGCCCGATTACAAAGGCGCCCGCGTAAATTTAATAGCAACGTAAAAAGCGTTCTCTCTATCGAATGCCTAAAGTGAAAAAGAAACAGAACTATGCTATTTAGCTATTGTAATTACGATGGTGCCCCAGTAATCGGGCTTAATGTACTCCACCTACTCTATGTATCATCATCTTCTTTTTTTCAACCATAGGACGTCCACTGCTGGACATAGGCCTCCCCTAACGATCTCCAATAAGACCGATTGGTAGTGGCTTGCATCCAGCACAACCCTGCGGTCTTGATGAGGTCATCCGTCCACCTTGTGGGTGGACGTCCTACGCCGCGCTTGCCGGTACGTGATAGATGGTACTCTATGTATGTGACCACCTTATACAGGGCTATCCAGAACTGATGTAATAAGCCGAAACGAAGTGATTTAGACCATCGTTATGAACAACTTTTATTATGGGGCTAACCCGGAATTCGAGAAAATATAATCAGCTGTTTCCTACATTTTGTCGATTCCGGTATGGAACAGCCAATTTTTTTTCTCGAATTAGGTCTAGGTTTGCTTCATAGTAAAAGGTGTTACCGCATACGATTTATGGCATATTGATATGATTTTGGTCGTTTGCATCACGTTTATGATTATGAATCCATGGTTCAAGGTGCATTATTATTGGAGCATCACGTTTATGATTATGGATCCATGGTTCAAGGTGCATTATTATTGGAGCATCACGTTTATGATTATGGATCCATGGTTCAAGGTGCATTATTATTGGAAAACTGTTAGCACCGACCACCGCAACTAAAAACCACTAAACCCGTCGCTTCACTATTTGGCCATAGCCAGTGTTACCAACGCTACTGTTTTAACAGTAATTTGCTGTTTTTACATTGATGACCGTTATTTTCTGTTGCATCCCAATTTTTACTGTTTTCAATTGGCGCTTAGCGCTACTTATTACACTATGCAAATATTTTTTGAAGACCTCTTAGTGAAATAGTTGTGAAATATAACGCAATGACACTAGAAGGTAGTATCTACTCTTCTCGCAAATTGAGGGGATTTCCCGACCACGGTCTATGTGATTGTAATTCTACTTATAAATAAACGCGAAAGTATGTGAGTATGTACCTATGGATGTTTGTAACTCTTACACGAACAAACGGCGGAACCGATTTAGATGAAATTTGGTATGGAGGTAGCTTAAACCTTGGATTAACACTTACAGCTACTTTTTATCTTGGGCTAACGCGGGTAACGCTGCGGGGCGCAGCTAGTTTAAAAATATATGTGAGTCCTAGATTTATTAGTTATCTACACTTCTACACTAATAATATTATAAAGAGGAAAGGTTTGTATTTTTGTATGTAACGAATAAACTCAAAAAGTACTCGACCGATTTTAATAATTCTTTCTTCAATAGAAAGCTACATTATCACTGAGTAACATAGGCTATTTCAATAGCAAGAAAAACTTAAGGATTCCTACTAAAACTACAATAATGTTACCCAAGGTGTAAAAAAATGTCTAAAATATTCTTTACATCGCGTGCGCTGCGAAAACTATTGATGATAGAATAAAATAATGTACTACGAATTTGCAGAACACACTATTATGTACAAAAAGTGTCGCAACAGCATATATCTAACTATTATAGCTAAGCCAAAATAACTGTTATTTTATTCTTAAAAATTAATTGAAATGCCGTCGCAAGAAAAGGATCTTAAATTGTATCTTGGTATTAATCCTTATCCTTAATCCTTTAATGCTTAATAAATTATTTCAGATTCAAAAATATTTCAATATCTATGGCAGCCATATCACAAGCTTTGCTTAGTTTGGGGTCAGAGGCCGTGTATAAGATGTCCCCAAATATTTATTTGTATGTTATTTTATTTCAATGTTTTGATTATACGAGGAAAGTATGAAATTGGCCTATTTTCACTTTACCTACTGTTTTATTAGTGAGCTAGGACAGACTGGAATAAGCCACAAGTTTTTACTGAAGACGATGAAGTGATGAGTGGCCAAAAAACAGCTGATACATTTGAAAACACCCACATTCACAAACACACACTCACACACACACACACACACACACGCACACACACACACACACACACACACACACACACACACACACACACACACACTACAATAGGTATTGTAAGAGAAAACACAAGATTTAGATCTACATAAAATATTAAATACCTCATGTAAACTTTAGGATTAAATGTTAAAGTTTAAAACTGTACTCTGCAACACAGGCTCCTCGGAGACCTAGTGCAGAGTGCAGCGTACTTAATTAAGCCTAAGCATCTTTTTAGAACAAATAAACAAAATTATTTATGTATTTATTATTAGTTTATTGGGATTGGCAACACTAGCCACAACATTCTGCACCGACTAGCTGAATATAGATGGCCATCAAACTGCAGTCACAGGTCGTAGCATCCATTTATTGGTGCCAAGTAAACCAGCGGAAGCCAATTGCGGATTCGGCCATTTTATTTGAAAGTGAGGCTTTTAGAGCGCTGGGTCAAATGTTTGTTTGTTCTATCGATCGGCAATTGTTTTCATTGCTGAAATTGAATGTTTGGTGATGGAATGGGTGAGGTCATACGCGGATGTTTTCCTTGGAAGCGTTGGGATATTGATGAGGGATTTTAGCGTTGTTTTATATGGGAATATATTGGTTTTACCTGTGTTAGGGGATAAAAATTACATTGTTGTTGTGATGAATCAATTAGACGAGTATTTAATTTGGTTCTTAATCTATCTATCTATTCAGTTTCATCCAGTATAGGTAGAGTACTGTACGTACTGTACCAGCCTTTTTAATAGTCCACTGCACGACGTAGGCCTATCCACGAAGGGTGTTTGGGCCATATCCACCACGCTGGCCCAGTGCGGGTTGGTGGATTCACATACGCCATCGAATTTCTTCTACGGACGTATGCAGGTTGCCTCACGATGTTTTCCTTCACCGAAAAGCCAGTGATGTGAAATTCCGTACATAAATTCCAAAGAACTCATTGGTACGGGACCGGGGATTTGAACCCACGACCTCACGATTGTAAGTAACGGGTGCCACTACCTCTAGACCACCACGACTATATAGGTAGAGTAATTATAGGTTATTTGTACTCTAAGGAAAATATCAACGCCAGTTTAAGTTCAAATAATTATTTGATTGTGTACTTGTAGCCAGAAAGATGAATAAAAGTATTAAAAAATAGAACGTAACTTAAAAGCTCTTTTAAAGAAAAAAAGTAAGTGGCTCGAGACAAATATTTCAAAGCTTTGATATGATACCAAAAGAAATCGTGGTTTTTAGACATTTTGTTTTGAATATAACTATTAATATACATTAAGTTAACACAGGAATTACGTGAAAATTCTTGACGAATTACTAGAGCTCCATTTTGATAAAATTTGTGATTTTCCTGTCTATAGGTTAATTGAAAAAATAATCCGCTAAGTTCTCATGGGAGACATAATGGCAGATATTATTAATGGCGTTGGAGTGGAAATTAGTTCATTCATAGAAGTATGGAAAAGAAAATACATAAAGTACCAATATACTTAATCGCTTAAACTTAAAAATATTTTTAACATAATAAAGAAATGAATCTTGTAAGTAATGTAGTAGTAATTTCACCTAGTGTACATAACTGCAGCAGAAAAAATATTTTTTGCCATTGCTATAAATAGTTTTTCATATATTCTTTCCTTCATGCAAAGCCTGAGCTCATTAATACTAACCGCATTTATGTGGCAACCAAGCATACTGTTGGAAAGTTTTCTCTGCAAACATAGCTTCCTTTCACAACATTTGTAAGCAGTATATTAAAGCAAATGAACAAAACAAACACGCTACGAGTTTACATTTTAACTTCTGCTCACTTATGCTGTTTGTGTACAAGGCGATGCTAGTAGAAACGCAAATGCACTGTGACTTTTCAGAGTAAAGTAGATGCATCGGTTGTAGCCACTGCCCCGTTTTGGGCCATTTCATACATTATTTTAAATATAGATTATAAAATTAAAGAAAACGCAATACGCGCGATTAACTGGGAATACGCGCGCTCCCGTCGACTTGTGCACGCGTATTCCCTGACGAAGAAGTACTAATTACTCTGAAACCGGTCGGGTTCCCAGCGGCCGCGATATTATACGTGAGTAAAAACCGGTGTTTTCTTTAGTATAATGAATTCTCACGCGAGTTTTAATGAAGTGATAGATTATAAACATTGTAACACCATTAATATTGCCTGTGCGGATGTCGAAGTTTGGAAAATTTCTTTAAGAGTTATTATTTCAACATTCAAATTGTCTACACAATCACTAAAATTCAAAGTGACCAAAAATTACACTAAGATTGCTACAACCCAACATCAACGAAGTTTCGTATGCTAGATAAACTTGTGGTCAGTCTAGTTCAATGTTGGCCCTGTATGCTGAGTGTGAGTTTTGTCGTAAACATGACGCGCTCTTGGGCGAGCGCGTAAGCATGTAATTTGTATGAAGAAATGTACAGCGCCACTAGCGGCGCGTTTTTGAAACACAAAAAGTTCATACAAATTACATGCTTACGCGCTCGCCGAAGAGCGCGTCATGTTTACGACAAAACTCACACTCAGCATACAGGGCCAACATTGAACTAGACTGACCACAAGTTTATCTAGCATACGAAACTTCGTTGATGTTGGGTTGTAGCAATCTTAGTGTAATTTTTGGTCACTTTGAATTTTAGTGATTGTGTAGACAATTTGAATGTTGAAATAATAACTCTTAAAGAAATTTTCCAAACTTCGACATCCGCACAGGCAATATTAATGGTGTTACAATGTTTATAATCTATCACTTCATTAAAACTCGCGTGAGAATTCATTATACTAAAGAAAACACCGGTTTTTACTCACGTATAATATCGCGGCCGCTGGGAACCCGACCGGTTTCAGAGTAATTAGTACTTCTTCGTCAGGGAATACGCGTGCACAAGTCGACGGGAGCGCGCGTATTCCCAGTTAATCGCGCGTATTGCGTTTTCTTTAATTTTATAATCTATATTTAAAATAATGTATGAAATGGCCCAAAACGGGGCAGTGGCTACAACCGATGCATCTACTTTACTCTGAAAAGTCACAGTGCATTTGCGTTTCTACTAGCATCGCCTTGTACACAAACTGCATAAGTGAGCAGAAGTTAAAATGTAAACTCGTAGCGTGTTTGTTTTGTTCATTTGCTTTAATATTCTGCTTACAAATGTTGTGAAAGGAAGCTATGTTTGCAGAGAAAACTTTCCAACAGTATGCTTGGTTGCCACATAAATGCGGTTAGTATTAATGAGCTCAGGCTTTGCATGAAGGAAAGAATATATGAAAAACTATTTATAGCAATGGCAAAAAATATTTTTTCTGCGGCAGTTATGTACACTAGGTGAAATTACTACTACATTACTTACAAGATTCATTTCTTTATTATGTTAAAAATATTTTTAAGTTTAAGCGATTAAGTATATTGGTACTTTATGTATTTTCTTTTCCATACTTCTATGAATGAACTAATTTCCACTCCAACGCCATTAATAATATCTGCCATTATGTCTCCCATGAGAACTTAGCGGATTATTTTTTCAATTAACCTATAGACAGGAAAATCACAAATTTTATCAAAATAGAGCTCTAGTAATTCGTCAAGAATTTTCACGTAATTCCTGTGTTAACTTAATGTATATTAATAGTTATATTCAAAACAAAATGTCTAAAAACCACGATTTCTTTTGGTATCATATCAAAGCTTTGAAATATTTGTCTCGAGCCACTTACTTTTTTTCTTTAAAAGAACTTTTAAGTTACGTTCTATTTTTTAATACTTTTATTCATCTTTCTGGCTACAAGTACACAATCAAATAATTATTTGAACTTAAACTGGCGTTGATATTTTCCTTAGAGTACAAATAACCTATAATTACTCTACCTATATAGTCGTGGTGGTCTAGAGGTAGTGGCACCCGTTACTTACAATCGTGAGGTCGTGGGTTCAAATCCCCGGTCCCGTACCAATGAGTTCTTTGGAATTTATGTACGGAATTTCACATCACTGGCTTTTCGGTGAAGGAAAACATCGTGAGGCAACCTGCATACGTCCGTAGAAGAAATTCGATGGCGTATGTGAATCCACCAACCCGCACTGGGCCAGCGTGGTGGATATGGCCCAAACACCCTTCGTGGATAGGCCTACGTCGTGCAGTGGACTATTAAAAAGGCTGGTACAGTACTCTACCTATACTGGATGAAACTGAATAGATAGATAGATTAAGAACCAAATTAAATACTCGTCTAATTGATTCATCACAACAACAATGTAATTTTTATCCCCTAACACCAATATATTCCCATATAAAACAACGCTAAAATCCCTCATCAATATCCCAACGCTTCCAAGGAAAACATCCGCGTATGACCTCACCCATTCCATCACCAAACATTCAATTTCAGCAATGAAAACAATTGCCGATCGATAGAACAAACAAACATTTGACCCAGCGCTCTAAAAGCCTCACTTTCAAATAAAATGGCCGAATCCGCAATTGGCTTCCGCTGGTTTACTTGGCACCAATAAATGGATGCTACGACCTGTGACTGCAGTTTGATGGCCATCTATATTCAGCTAGTCGGTGCAGAATGTTGTGGCTAGTGTTGCCAATCCCAATAAACTAATAATAAATACATAAATAATTTTGTTTATTTGTTCTAAAAAGATGCTTAGGCTTAATTAAGTACGCTGCACTCTGCACTAGGTCTCCGAGGAGCCTGTGTTGCAGAGTACAGTTTTAAACTTTAACATTTAATCCTAAAGTTTACATGAGGTATTTAATATTTTATGTAGATCTAAATCTTGTGTTTTCTCTTACAATACCTATTGTAGTGTGTGTGGGTGTGTGTGTGCGTGTGTGTGTGTGTGTGTGTGTGTGTGTGTGTGTGTGTGAGTGTGTTTGTGAATGTGGGTGTTTTCAAATGTATCAGCTGTTTTTTGGCCACTCATCACTTCATCGTCTCCAGTAAAAACTTGTGGCTTATTCCAGTCTGTCCTAGCTCACTAATAAAACAGTAGGTAAAGTGAAAATAGGCCAATTTCATACTTTCCTCGTATAATCAAAACATTGAAATAAAATGACATAAAAATAAATATTTGGGGACATCTTATACACGGCCTCTGACCCCAAACTAAGCAAAGCTTGTGATATGGCTGCCAGATATTGAAATATTTTTGAATCTGAAATAATTTATTAAGCATTATTTTAAATATAGATTATAAAATTAAAGAAAACGCAATACGCGCGATTAACTGGGAATACGCGCGCTCCCGTCGACTTGTGCACGCGTATTCCCTGACGAAGAAGTACTAATTACTCTGAAACCGGTCGGGTTCCCAGCGGCCGCGATATTATACGTGAGTAAAAACCGGTGTTTTCTTTAGTATAATGAATTCTCACGCGAGTTTTAATGAAGTGATAGATTATAAACATTGTAACACCATTAATATTGCCTGTGCGGATGTCGAAGTTTGGAAAATTTCTTTAAGAGTTATTATTTCAACATTCAAATTGTCTACACAATCACTAAAATTCAAAGTGACCAAAAATTACACTAAGATTGCTACAACCCAACATCAACGAAGTTTCGTATGCTAGATAAACTTGTGGTCAGTCTAGTTCAATGTTGGCCCTGTATGCTGAGTGTGAGTTTTGTCGTAAACATGACGCGCTCTTGGGCGAGCGCGTAAGCATGTAATTTGTATGAAGAAATGTACAGCGCCACTAGCGGCGCGTTTTTGAAACACAAAAAGTTCATACAAATTACATGCTTACGCGCTCGCCGAAGAGCGCGTCATGTTTACGACAAAACTCACACTCACCATACTGATGCCGGGGCAATAGAAAACGGCATCGGTATCCACTGCCTTTAGTAAGAACCTACTAAAAGGGGACCTCCGGGCTCGTGAATGGTTAGAGATGGGCTCTGGCCATCCACTCAAACGGGCCCGGGGAGGACGACAACGTGTGTGGCACCGTTGTCGTAGAGGACCGTGCTAGCCTAGGTAGGCTCGAGTCGTCATATAAAGTGCTGGGAGCATCGCTGCGTCCCTCTGAAGATACTGGAGCTCCCAAGAAAAGCACAAAAGCCACCATGGGAGGTTTTAATGGGTACAATCCCAGATAACCCGTCTGCGCCCCAAAACTGTCGGATATCTTTCGAGATTTCCCACTCGTGTAAAAAAAGTCTAGTTCAATGTGAAAGTTACAACCGTACGACACACGACACACCACTGCAACCACTTATTTATACATTGATGCTGGATTTTAGTACACGAAATAGCTGAAATAGAATTTACCATATAAAAAATGTACAACATTTCAAAATACCACTAATTAAATAATGCTATAGTTATCTTTTCCTACGATGTTGTAACGAAAAATACCAAGAAAATAGCGTTGGAAAATTTCTCTGAGAAATTAAAACGCATTACAAATTATCATTACGATATTTTCAGTAACTTCAACTCCTTAGTTAAATTAGTGCAAAAAATTTTGAGCGCTTGGTTTATAAAGATCAAGAAGAAATATCAAGTTGTTCATGAGAATTATGCATGGCCTTATGTACGAACGGTGTTAGACAGGGGCCAGTAAACAAAGTAACTCATTCCTCTGCTACTTGTATAGACGTAAAGTTTATATGAACGCTGTTTCATTTCCCGACTATGTACGAAACTCTGTAGCACTACTTAGACTTAAACTTGTTAAACTTCAATCTATTCCTTTGTAACTATTTTCAAGATTCTGTATCCAAGAGTTCAAATACTAATACGTCATCAGCAAGGAATCGAAAATAAAGAAAATTTTAAAGAAAATAATGTACACTGCAGAATATAACATAGGTATAAGGTGCACAATATTATTGTCTAAAACTTATTATTTGTGGAGAAACTTTAAAAAATGAATTTATTCGTGGATTTTGTGATAAATATTGCATAGGATATAGGTACATATAAGGCGGTCACGTACGACGGTCTGAACTACGCCTACGGTCTCATATTTTGGAATATCAATGTACGTAATTATTATTTTGACCAAATTTTACTATGAGATTAACTCTGAAATCGCAATAACAACAGTTCTATAACTATACTCTATAAAATTTAACTTGATCTCTGCGACAGCTGTCAGAAAAATCACGCCTATGAAGGCCTGAATTTCTTAATAGTACAGACAGTACCTGTCAATGTCATACTTTGTGGGCATGCCGATTAGTGATGGGCGAGGAATGATCGTGACCACAGAGTTTTAGATAGAGTTTTAATTAAAATATCGATAGTTTATACTGACGATATTTTAAATAAAACTTAATTTATCATAATTTTATTGTATATTTTAATATTATAACATTTTTTACATGTGTAATTAAATTAAACCCAATTATATGTTACATTAGCATCGATAATAGTAAAAAACGCCGATAAATACTATCGTTACATTATTATGAGTATTTAATTAATATCATAACATTATTTACATGTGTACATACTTGATCTTAAATAATAGTAAGTAAATAAAATCCTATTTCTCACCTTCAACTACTCATTCGATTTCATTACAACATTGTTTGAAAATCGATTTTTCCCACCACTATCTCAACTCTAAAAATGTCAATCTTCTATGTCAATGTCACTGTCGCAGAGATCAAGTTAAATTTTATAGATTATAACAGTTAATCGACTTTCGATAAATTAAACGTTCTATACAACTGTTGATTGTTTTCGTGACTTCAGCGTTAGTCCTATGGTAAGTGTTGTTCTTAATGATGAGTACAATGCTATCCTAGGATATAGTCTTCGTCTAGAGGTAAGATATATCCCGTATAATGACCTACGGAACCCATAGCTCTGACACAGCGGGGGTTTTGTTCGATTTGGTGAACCGCTACAGTGACCATATTTATTATAGCCATGGAACCCACCCATTTTATTTGTTATTTATGATCTCATATTTTGTTATAGGTATTTTATAAGTTGTATGAAATAGTTATTGGTAATTTGTTCATCATAAAAATAATGAATATACAGCGGGACTGCTTTGTCGTTGAAGCGAAGTAAGTATGAAAAAATATTTTAGAATAGGCATTTACGCAGACCTCATTTCAGTTTTTTCGCGTAACTTTTTTAGAGTGGTTCGATTTTGATAATTCTTTTTTTTTGGATCGATTCTTGCTTCACTCACTAGGTGTATAGAAATTTTTCAAAAGTTTCTATATAGCTAGTGTCTATTTTTATCGTGCTTCACACACTAGTAGTAGTTCACACATAGTGTGTAAAGCACGATAAAAATCATTTCATTGATTAACCAATGCGCCATTTCTCGTTAATGGTAAGAAGTTCTAATAACTTCACATTAAGTGACTAACTAGTTTAAAAAAAAGCAGTTCTCACAGATGGCGCTTCCAACAATGTAGTAGTTGTTAAAAAATATAAAATATTTTCACTAATTCGACGTTTTCGCAGATCTAATCTTAGTCTTAATTTGGACAAAGCATCTGGGCCGGAATCCCAGAGAGATGCAGGTTCAAATCCTGCGAACGCGTCAATTTTTAAAATGTTTATCACAAAAAGAAAGTTATTATAAAACCACTTCACAAATCTGATAGAAACATTGCACATTGAAAATATATCATACTTGGCACAGATATCTAAATTTTTGACTGGTGGTCTCATCGCTTAAAAAAGAAAGAGAAAGAGAGAGGCATTGCTAAGCCAGAAGACCTAAGATTGAATATCTTATACAGCAGTATCATATCACACCAAATCAGTAATTTCATATCTAATATAGCAGTTTTTATTTATTTACCTCATTAAAATATATTATTGCTAAGTCTCACTCGATCATACTCACTCACTTTCTTACTCATAGTTATCTCTTTCCATCCCTTGGTTGACGGAAAGAGATCGCTTTAAGACGAGGCATTGGGCCGAAAAACACGAAAACGAGTACTTTTGTATGCGCAATGTGAGAGGACGAATGATATTGATTCAAATTAAAAAAAATATCATAGATAAGGGAAAATCTTGAAAAATGTAATAAACCGGACAACACTTTGAAAAGTAACCGGCTTTATTAAAAAATACTGTTTACAAATTTCACATCAAAAACAAGTTTAATAATTCGAATGCTCAGAATTATCAGCGACAACACCCCATTATTTTTTACGAATAAAATAGCCAGACCGCTATTAATTAATTAATTTATGATTTTTTTAATGTGTACATTATGAGTAATTAATTAAAAACTCACTGCCGCCCGCCACTCTGGCGCGATCCTGTCGAGCGCGCGTGTAAAAATTGACCGAGTGAAGGGAGAATTTTTGAAATAATATATTATCAATGCGTCACCTTAAGCGATAAGGCCGCTACATGTGTCACTTATTTTAAGCTTTGTTTTAAATTCAATGGCTGTCTTTACTCAACCGTGAAAAGACTGTCCGGGTTGTCCGTAGCGTTGGATGGGAGACCGTTTAGGAAACCTAGTGGCATTGTTCCCTATCTATTGTATAGTTCTCTCCTATCTAGGCTAAAACCACAGTAACCGCGTAGTTGCAGAGATTTCCAATTCGATTAGGCTATCCGTTTGTAAGTATTAGGTTTTAGTATCGACATTAAATCGAACATAGGCACCAATTAATCGAACCACAAATAGTTATGAACAATGATTTTCTTTATGACACTCTGGCTACATCACTAGCAAAGTAATCGTTATTATTTGATATTCTGTTATTGATCAGGTTCAGTCAACATTGATTGTTTCCATTCGAGAAAACTATTAACGTGTAAAATCCCCAGTCTTAAAATAAAAACCGTGTAAAAAGCTATTTTCATACATTATATACTGAAGATTTATTTCAATAAAAACAAATAGTGTGAATAAGAATTTTCATATAGTTTAGCCAGAGAGCATTACGATTCCAAAACACAAGCTTACGAGTAGGTAAATAGGAATGCTTTTCATATGACAAAATAAATTGTGGTGTATACATAAATATTGGATTTTAAAGTAATGATAAGAAACGCTTGTAATCACTACTACATCACTATCACCATGTACATTTCGATGTTTTTTGAACTTCAGTTAAGTGCCTAAAACAGCGAAAGGAGTGGGGCTATTGAAAGTAACTAAATGTTCTACTATAATGTAGATACACTTTACTAGTTCTAACAGCACCTTATTTATAGAGAGAAGTACTAAGGGTGAAAGGGTCGTTAAGTTTCCAAGTGGATACGGCAACCGACAAATGTGACTTTTCTTCTAATTTGTGTTAAACTGTCCATTCACTTAAACATCCGGAACAAGCTGGTCCTGAGACAACCCACTGGAATTTTTTCTTTCTTTTTTATATCTATAGATAGATAGATTTGCGTGCACTAATACTATTATGGCGCAAAATAGATACTTATCTTAAATTAGTGCCACAACTGGCGGCCTTATCGCTGACAGCGATCTCTACCAGGCAACCACTGAACGGAAAGAGATCACAAACAAGAGTATAATGGGATAGGTAAGTTACGTAGTTCAACAGTTTTAGTTTAGATATAAGTATATCGATGATAAATATTTACAAAGAAATAAATAAAAAATAAATATTTTACATATGAAGGTATTATTTAGGTTGTTAGACCCATGGCTTTAAATAATAATAATATAAATGAAATGAAATAGATAAAATAGACTTCAATTATATCATATTTTGCATTAATATTTGTGATTACAGTTGTCATAGTACTAAAAATGCAGAAAAAATGTTTCCATAAAATCGAATCCCTGGATTAAGATACTCGGTTGGAACTAAAAATATTAAACTCATTACCTATTCAAATCCTATTGATGGTGCACCGTGCAATTGCCTAAGTTTATGCAAATAGGATAAAACGCAATTGCAATCAATCCCCATCACGATCAACTTTACACAATTAGCCAGCCAGTGTTTAATTCACCATAGCCTGTTCCAATTAAAGTTTCCCGGGAAATGCGTTTTGTTCCATTTTCCAGCTGCGAACTTTTCACTACTTTCTTTTGTAACCTGGCTATGAAAGAGTTCCTGTTAGCAAGGTTTATTTCTTGGAAACTTTCTTCAAAGAATATAAGGTAATTGTGCTGATACTTTAGAAAAACGAAAGAAATAGCTACTTACGTAAAAATAGCAAAAATAAAGTAGAGTTAATCTGGTATACCTACAAAGTTATAGTGCCCTGGTCTACGTAACAAAAGAACTTATAAAATTTACTGCTCTGAAACGTAACAGTTAACAATTTATTAAGGTGGTGCTAACTGTAGCTAGAATAGACAGAAGAACAAAGAGAGCTTTTTGGGCACCATCTTTCCCTTTCTCTCTTTCCTTATACCATACCTTTGCTTCAATCATAGTTTTCATTAGACTGTCCAAAGGGTTTAATAATAATAATAATAAATGTTTATTTCCAAACATAGGGACTATGTACATCTTTTTACAGATACATACAGTAGGTATACAACAAGCAAAATTAGTACTTATTCTAAAGAGTGTACAATATACAAATGTCCACTGCAACCCACACTAGGGTGACCTGTGTCGTGGGCTGCAAGCTCTTCCACTTATACTAACAATATTATATTAATGGTATCTTATGGTAAGTTAGTTGTGATAAGTTGTGGGTGTATGTGATAGTGAGTGAGTGAATGTGAGTGTGTACGTGTATGTAAATGATATAGATAAATAATAATAGGTATAGAGATATTATGAATACGAGTTCGAGAACTTACATAGTTGATTATTATAGATATATAAAAGGTATACTAAGTAACTCTAAATAAATTATATAATTATACAGTATACTTGATTATGTAAACGAATAAAAATATAATATTATTGAATAAATAAATTAATATTCAGACTAAGCTTAATGTCACCTCCCAGTTATACTTACTTACACACGTGATAAAGAATTGAATCTGAAGGGCTGTGGCTTGGCTAATCAAGTCAGATAGGGGCCCGATGTCTGGTCAATCCAATTAATTTTACTCCAATTTCAAACTAGGTAAACAAAAATTTGTTGATAGTCAAATAAATACTCAGATTGAAAAAGTAACTACAAACACATTGACTGGCCAGGTATCAGGCCCCTTGGTGTTATTTTTTTATGTTAATTATGTTTAAAGTTTCTGCATAACTCTGGGTAGAGAGCCATGCAGTTAACTTTTTTTTGCAGATATATCGAGAGTTTTGAAGAATATTTAGTTTTTTGTCTATGATTTGGTATAGAAACGGGCCTTTGAAATCAAAAGAGTTTTGTGCAAGTACTGTTCTCATCTTAGGAAGTGCCCAAGTGTTCCGGCGGTCAGACTTACTTTTAGTACGCACCAGTTTGTTCAAAGCGATTTTGTGAAAGCGAATAGCTACAGCGAGAATATAAAGTTGACGGACAGGAAGATAATTTGTGTCTTCGTACAATTTGTCGGACGGATACCTGAACGGTTTCTTATAACTGACTTTCAGTAGAGCTCTCTGAGCTCTCTCTATTTTCATCATGCGAAATTCAGCAGCAGAACCCCAACAAACGATACAATAATTGATTACTGATTGACATAATGATGTGTAAACTACTTTCAAGTTTATTGGATCGGCAATGGAGCTAAGTCTTTTGAAAATGTGTAGCATCTTTCGTAGTTTACTCCCTATTTAAATTTTATCGAAGTTGGCTGAGCCGGTTTAGAAAAATCAACGATAATGCACATGGATATCGGGTCGTGGAAACTTTTAGAATACTGTACACGGTTGATTCAAAAATTCCTTGCAATATCCTAACCGTAGTTGTTTATACTAGCATTAGAAGAACCACTTAAGATTTGTCTCGAGATCCAGGATAGAACTGCTGACAATCAAGTTGAATCACTTTACAATTACGAAACTTTTATAAAACTTTAATTTAAAAAAATTTAAACTTTTTTTGAGTTGGTTAAAAAAATTATAAGCGTTTGGGAAAATGAAAATAAACAAAAAAATGCGGTCTATGTGATCCTTAAATTTGAAGACCTTTTTACAAACGCAGTCTCGAATATGTTATAGTTCTAAAATTCCTTCCATCCCTACCGTAGCTACGTAAGCATCAAAAGACCCAATTAAGATTTGTCTCGAGATCTAGACGGGTTAGAACCGCTGACAATCAAGTTGCCAACTTGGCATCGCCACTGAAGCCATGCCAATCGATTGTCTATTTGCAAGTTAGCGTTTATTTAATAACTATAAAGTCTCTACTATGTTGCATAAAGTCTCTTATTTATATGAGCGTCGATAAAGAAAAAATGTCCTTGTGTGTGCTGTGCTGTTTGAGAGCTAAGCAAAATAAAGACCTAATAAAGACAACAATCCGCTTTCCAACATTACATTATACAACTACGTATACACAATGTAGGACAGTCATTTTTAAACGGTTTGATTTAACTTCACCTGCAAGTTTATTGGGTCAAATCTAGTGAGCCCTTATCATTGACATACTGATATGATATTTGACACACAGCATTAGTTTCGATGACAATACATTTTGTTTTGTATTCAGCGTTGACGTAAATACAAGATGGCCACCGCCGCAACATGGCGGATTTTTTTTACACAATCTCCGCAATATGGGTATCAAATGAAAGGGCTCATTATGTAGAACACAGTTTTTAGTAACAAAATAAAAACTAAAAACACAAATAAACGGTAAAAAACTTTTTTAAATTAAACGATTTTAAGTACTAAATGCTAAAAATTAATATTTCAGAAATAAAATTGTGAGGCACAAAATACATACCTATATAATGAAATCTTCCAAGCAAAGGCACCACGATTTATTTTTCAGCTTTTAGTACATAAAACCGTTTAATTTAAAAAAGTATTTTAACAATTTTATTTCGATTTTTAGTCGCTGTTTTTGTATACAACATTAAGTAGGTATTTTTGTGTAGTATTTTATTTTAGATAGTATAGAATGACAACTCAATGTTTCATTAGTTATGTAAATAAAATACTACGTAAATGGAGTCCTCACATGTAGCCACTGTCCTAGGGCATAATTATATTGCTAAGATTGGGTACATCAGTTTTCTAAGGACTCATCAGTAACCACTTGGGTACAACTACAAATAAGTTGGCAAGTGCGTGTCGAGACACGCGTATGTTAGGCTTCCGTAGATGGTGAAAATGATTATGATAAAAAACAAATTTGTATGATGTCATTAAATGGTTGAGTGCTAGAAAAAACATAATTGGCTAGGAAATATATTTCTGAGGTTAATGACCTCTCGCAATACCTGAGCTATGTGAAAGTTTAAGAATTTCAATTTTCCTTTATAACTCAAAAAATATAATCCGACAGTGCTCAAAATATTTTTCAGATGAAGTTTCTAGTAGGGTCTATTTAAACTCAGAAAGTTTGGATATCCTATCTTGTATACTTTAGAAATTAAGGGGGGAGATATTCTTTTATTTAACTTTGGCGACAAACTTACTAATGGCACATGCGACAAAAATGGTTTGACAAACCTTACATTCATTTTAAAAACCCTATTCAACGATATGAGTACCCCACATGAGTAGGTGGAGTTGAAAAAAAATTTTCCTCTCCACTTTACATGTATGGGAGCTACCCCTTAAATTCACAGTTTGAATTTTTTTAAGTATTCAAAATTGAGATCTGTGCTAAAACTACCATAATATTAAATTTTATGTAATTTGGTTAATAAATGTGGAAGTTATAAGGCTTTGTATTGTGAGGACGGACGGACGGACACAACGAAGTTATAAGGGTTCCTCATTTTACTATGAAACCCTAAAAGTCGTAGCCGTAGCCGTAATCAGAATATTTCTTTTGATAAGAACGGAATACCTAGTCGATTTCAAAACATGTTTTATAATGCTTGGGTATTGTCACAAACTATAAGTGCTTGTTCCAAACAAGATTATTTTTTGCAAAAATTAGCATGATCGACTTTACCCGTGTACAGAATTCGCGAATATTTCGCACAGATCGATGTAGCATTTTGCACATTATTATTGATTGATCAAAAATGGCACAGCCGATTTCGATAAAATTTAAATGGGGCAAATTTCGAAGTATACTCTTTCAAAAAAAAAAATTGAAATCAGACTACTACAAAAAAGGTATGCGTGGGCAAACATAAAAAAAATATATACGCGTCGAATTGTATACCTCCTCCAGTGGTTCGTCGGTCAATGAACTATCCTCAGACAATATACCTAGAGTCTAGTACATTGCCCTGGGTAAATAATAAAATATTTCTCGAAATATGATCACTAATATACAACCCTAATAAGACACCCCGCATATGAAAACCATTTTTTTTAAATCATCGCAATAGCAATTCTCAAAGTATCAAATTCGCTTTGTTTCACAATAAAATTACCTAGTAATTTGGTTCAGTGAGGATCATGGTTTCATTTCCTGTACACTGAGAGCCAATATATTATATTTTCAAAGATTTTTCTCTTTTAATTTCCTTCTTGGGCGAAGTTGTTGGTTGAATGAACAAGTAGTTTAAATTAATAGCAAAGAAAAGAGTAATACTTGTTTGTAACTAAGCACAATACTGTACCATGTGGTGTTTCAATAGACGCGAGAATTTCATACAAAAAGACCAACTTCTGTCAACAATAACTGTAACCGAGAATGGTTATAGGTAGGTACTTGTATACAGAAGTTTTTATACAATGAGTGTCCAATTGTCCACGTATACATTCAGCTCTTTCAAATGCGAAAAAAAAGGTTTGTCAACTGTATGGATTCAGTAATTTTGTATGTATATCTTTTAAGTATATTATACGTTTATTTCAAATTTTTAATTACGATGCCGTAGCAACAGACCTAAATAATCTCATGGGTCGTATAAAAATTGGTTGAAGCACTTTATATCAAAGTCTTTAATCAAATATCATGTCAGATATGACATGATATTTGATAATTTTAATTCTAATGTTTTGACATATAAACGAATTTAATAAAATAAAATGTAAATAATGTGACGTAGCTACTCGAAATAAATATCGACAATACATGGATATTCCACGCATATGTATGTCTAAGCTAAGTACAATTCTTGGTCACAATGTTAAGTTTTTCTGTAGGTACCTAGTACCAATCGAGAAGAATTTTAAAAACAATTTTTTAAAATGGTCTTTCGACTTATAATTTCGCTAAAACATTGAAGGCGTTTGATCGTAAATTATACAACATATTTTTTTCTATAAATCACTAGATTCGACGATTAAAATAGTCAATATAGAACTCTTAATGCGTTAATTAATATCACAGTGCTGAATTTTGAGTATCAACGTGGAGGTAGGCTATTTTGGTGGTGTTCTTTAAATTCTTATTTGTATGCTCTGTTGGAGTTCGCGGTTATAAAACATTGATACTTATAGAGAGATGCGCTAATACCTCGTGCGGAGCGTTACACAGTTCTTCAGACTAAAATCCGACTTCATAAACTTTTCAGACCAGCCAATTCAGACGAAAGATCACTAGTTTTAAGGGAGGCCTAATATCGATGAATGTCAACCCGTGAATGTAATTGACGCAGAATTGTAAAAAAATGGTGAGCATCGATATGATTATTTTTACATTCCATAAATAAGAGAGTTACAGCATCAATTAACTAAATTATTGTTAATTAAATTAATAAAGGGAATCAATTGTATCTAGTGATGATAATTCAGATTATGAATCTCGATAGAGTGTTCTTTATATGTAAAGGTTTAGGTCCATTCTCTGCCTGCACTGCAGTCATTCACTAGATAGACGTTATGCTAAAAACAATATTTCCGACATGATTAAATCAAGATCTGTGATTCGTTGTTCACTTGGCAGCAGGGGCAGACCACATCTATCTGCCTCATCTCTCATTGAGCCCCATGAGGAACAATCTGTTCTGGAAGCGGTAATGCGCAATCTGTAGATATCGTCTCTATAAATATAATATACATGTTTTAAGTTAAAAACTAATACAGCAACCAACATTCTAACTACCTGCAATAAACGAGGCGAGGAACTGATTGCGCGAGTTCCAGTTTTTGCCAGTTAGTTACCGCGAACTCTGACGACCATTATGTTTGCTCCCGTAAGTTCCTATTGTCTGACGACAGGAGAGAATAAATTTGAAATATTTTCACTGTTTGCTATGTCAATCTTAGGGAAAATGGTATTTGCTAAGTCAAAGCATGCGTGAGCATTCTTTGGTAACAGAGTACTGTAAAAACGTATGAAAACGCGTTGCGTTGTGCTGCACCTCGAGACATCCAAGTATTGTTTTATTCATTTTAGCTTTTGCTGTGTAGTATACAATGTGTTTGTCTACCGGTGTCGGAGCCTTAAGCGGTGACATCTATGGCAAATTTTGAACAACTTTTACTGTTGGGTCAACTCTGAAAACGCAAAAAACAGCTTTTCCATACCATTTGTCGAAAGTCTATGAAAAATCGTGTGGAACAGCAGTTTTTTTTACGTTTTCAGAGTTAGTCCCATGGTAAAAGTTGTTCAAAATTTGTCATAGATGTCACCGTTTGAGGCTCCGACACCGGTATTCAAACTCATTGTATAATATAATGATTTCATTATTCAGTTTTCTTTTTATTTCGTATAGGTTTGCGTTGGACTACACACTGCCTTTATCACTGTATCATTCACCTTAGTACGTATGAAATAGCTAAGTATTTACAACGTCCCTTAATTGTTATTTCGTAATGCAGTTTATAAGTAAACGATCCTAGGTCGTAAATGTTTGCAGATTACTATGTGAACGATAATGCTAAGAACTGTAAGCGTAAGGATAGGTATTTAACGGACTGTGACATGTGGATAGGTCCTAGTGTGTAAACAATGTAGAATATAACTTTAAGTACTGTGAGATTTTGGGTGTACTTCTAGGACTGTGGCAGATATGCGATCTAGAGTGCACGTAAATAAAATAAATAATTAAAAATAAATATTTTGGGACATCTTACACACGGCCTCTGACCTCAAACTAAGCAAACCTTGTGATATGGCTGCCAGAGACTGATATACTATATATACTTAATTTTAAATACATACTTATATAGATAGTAACTAAATAACACCCAGACACAGAGCAAACATTTATGTTCATCACATAAATATTTGCCCTGGTGGGGATCGAACCCACGCCTCTTTGATCCAGAAGTTAGGGTCACTAACCACTGAGCCACCGAGGCAGACAATGTAACATGCTACCTAGGAGATTATTTGTTTGTCTTATTTATTTCTTTGTACCACTTATTTTTGACCCATTTATTTGCCCTATTTATTTGTGCCACTTAGTGCGGGCTTTATGAGATAAGTATTCCCAATATCATAAGTCTATAACACGGGGTAGACAACTTTCTCTCTTCTGTGGTCTACCACTCCAGCAAATGCCAATAGGCAGAGATCGCTATCAGCGTTAAGGCCGCCCATTGTTACACTGTTTATGTTTCTTAGTTTTTTCTTTATGTTTATTTCTTGGTGTGCAATAAAGAGTTTTATCTATCTATCTATCAATAGGGAAACTTCACATAATTAATAAAAAATAATCATATTATGAAAGGCTCATAAACTTGCAGGTTTCTCCAAAAATATCAGATGAAAGATAACCGTTCTGCAACAAAACAGACGCGTTTCTTTGGATTTGAACCTAGAATTTCTTGATTAAAAATGAATGGATTTCCGAGTAAGAAAAACGATAAAAAAATATTTGTTTAAAAATTGTATTAGTTCTACTTAGACAGATCAATACAATTTATAGTCTTGTTGATTAGGAAAGCCATGGTGGTCTGGTGGTAGTAACACCCGCCTTAAAATCGTGACGTCGTGGGTTTAAATCCCGGTCCCATACCAATGAGTAGATACTTTGAAATTTATGTACGGATTTTCACACCACTGCACTGGCTTTTCGGCGAAGGACAGCATCGTGAGGAAACCTGCATATGCATATATCCACCAACCCGTACTGGGCCAGCGTAGTGGAAATGGCCCAATCACCCTTTGTAGGTAGGCCTTCGTCCTGCAGGACTACAGTAAAAAAGCTGGTACAGTACAGTGTTGTTGATAATTTTAATGTCCATCATCCAGTTTGAATTTCACATACAATTTTTGTAATATATTAGAATCTTATTCACCTTAAAATGGATCTTAAAAATATCGTCTCGCGCAAATTGGACGATATTTACATAATAGCGGCGCTGAAGGCGCTGTGTCCCTTTATTGCTTTTTATTTCAGAAAACATACGCGCAGAAACACGTTAGGTTTTGAAATATTGCTTCTATACTTTTATATCTGCCTTCTGCTTCTATAGCTTTGACTGCCTCGGTGGCTCAGTGGTTAGTGACTCTTACTTCTGGATCAAAGAGGCGTGGGTTAAATCCCCACCCAGGGCAAATATTTATGTGATGAACAAGTATTTGCTCTGTGTCTGGTTGTTATTTAGTTACTATCTATTTAAGTATGTATTTAAAATGAAGTATATGTAGTATATGAGTCTCTGGCAGCCTTATCACAAGCTTGCTTAGTTTGGGGTCAGAGGCCGTGTGTAAGATGTCCCAAAAATATTTATTTATTTTATACTAGCTTTTACCCGCGGCTTCGCCCGCGATATGATTTAATTTATGTTTATCTTGTCAAAAAATTATGGTAACTAAAACAGTAAGTGCGCCACAAAATATTAGTCCCAATTCAATGTGAAACGGTACATAAATATTGTAGAAAATAATCATTTCAAACCCAAAAAACAGCCAATCTCAACTAATTTGTTTCGTCATCGTTATCATCCGCAGCTTTCTTTGACCCACTGTTGGTTATAGGCCTCTCTCTTGCAGTGCCATCTGCCTCAGCTCTTTGCCGGTCGTGACCAGGCTCGACCGGCGGTATTGATGATATCGTCGAGGTAGTCGACCCACCTTGCTGCTGCGCCGCACATAGCTGAGCGCTCTCACCTATTCAAGTACCCTAGTTGACCAGCTTGGTCACCACCGTCTTTCTTGGTCAAGAAGCGCTGGTCGTATTGGTTGCCACGCCATTGTGAATGATGTCATACGCAGGGCTTTTGCGACCGCCAATATCGCAGCCGTACTCTAATCGAATGGGTTTGCGCGTGGTGATGGCAAAAGGCCTGACGGTATGAAGCTGGTCCTATGGAAGTGTAGACGGCCCTTAGTATGGGACGCGACTTGCGTCGATACTTTGGCGCCGTCAGCGGAGCAGCACAAATGGCACAAATATGCTAACCTCGGCAGTGGTTACATATTTGAGCCGTTTGAAATTGAGACATTGTGCGCGTGTTGGCCGGGAGCTCATCTTGTTTTCAAAAGTCTTTCTGAGCGTCTCGTGTACCCGCCGCGTGACCAAAATGCTGGTGTTTATTTGGCTCAACGTATAAGCAGCATAGCCAAGCTGATTGGCAATGCTACCAGCATGTTGAGCACGCTGCTAACTGGCACTGGGCTTGAGCATTTAGAATATCTTTAGACCTTCAAGGGTCTGTGGATGATCCAATTGCTCGTTATGTAGTAGTAGTTTATGAAGTTTTACATTATAAGTGTTGTATTTAGTGGTAGTTAATAAAGGCACTTGCTCTATAAAAAAAAAGTCAAGGACCCTTGCACCAGCGACCTTCAAGATAGACACCTAATCGTACCAAATGAAATGTCGCCGAACAATATCAACCAATACATATAGAATCAACCAATCTGAACACTAGTCTTCATTAGACTGGCGTTGCGTTCGCGTCTCAAAGCAACAAGGTAGATATGGTGAACTGCGTCATTCCATCTTGCCGAAATTACTCGGTATCAAAAGAAATAACGAACACACATTGTCACATACCACCAGTAAGTAATAAATATCTTTCTATGTGATTTAAAAGCAAAAGCAAAATATTGAAAATGAAATCATTTGACAATGTAAACAGAGTGGAAAATTTCTCTATGGTCAGTTAGGAATGTCGGATAATGTCCGTATGAGATCGAATATTGACTCGTCAAATCGATTAACTTTAAGGTCAAAATTGATTTTGACCCGGGCGGCCGGCCATGTAAAGGAATAAGGTCGCAAGGTCAATGTGGGTCGAACTACTAGTTTTAGATCGATTTAACAATACGGAGCAGCATCACGTGATGTGTTCACATTTTTAACCGATTTAAAAAAAGGAAGAGGTTCTATGTTCGTCTGTATGTATTTTTTTAGGTTTACTAATCAAATAATGTTTTTTTATATTTCTGGAAGAGAAAAGATCGAATTTAGAGGTACTTAAGGCTACCAGCTGTTATTTCATAGTGTTATTGACTTTTGTTTATAACTTCTGGAATGAACGATAAAAACGTATTTATAATTACTTACATAAGTCCACCTATTAAAAAGAGTCAAGATGTGAATAGATTGACGAAATTTCAGCCAGTCGGACTTATCATGTGATAAGACATGACGTCATCCTAGACTCGAATCAATTTAGGAATCGATTCTTTTCATCATGTATTTTGAAATCCCTATTTCAAGTGGCAAGTTCTCTCAAAGTTGTCTATGGTAGAAATTGTATTTTTCACATTTTTAAGTCTAGGTTTGTATGAAGAGGCTCCTTCTGTGCCCTGTGTAATAGGGCCTATTCTGTGCCTTGCACATTGCCACTGTCCAAACCTAACCTGACATCATAATACCTTATACTTATAAATGCTTCTGTTGATTAAGATAAGGTTAGAGTGTACTGGTTCCCGCCTTGTCGTGGCGGGGGAACTTAGTAGCCGAGGCTTATGGGCGGCGCGGGAATTCCAGGTAGAGCCGCTTCTCTGGGTTTTTTCTGAGACAGCTGAGAAGGCGGCGCTCGAGGTCTCCCAATTCTTTTCGATCTTTTCCCCCTAGGCACTTTAGAAGTTTGCACTCGAGGTTGGGCCGCTTTTCTGGGGTTTTTAAATATAGCAGCTGAGACGCTGGCCAGCAAGTTGCGTGCCTCATGAGGAGTGCCGCAACTGAGCCGGGCTGCACTTTTATCACTGTTCAATCCTAACCAAACCAACAGAAATTTATGTTCGTGTCAAGGTCACAACTCAGAATCAAGGTTAATAACCTTAGTGTCAAGATATTCATACTCATGCCATACTACCTACTTTTGAAAATCAAGTCGATCCGTTATCCGTTTCTTCGTATATTAGCATGGATTCTGTACCATAAAGGTAGAATAAAGAAATATGTATAACCTCTAATGGTGGTGGTATATTTAAAAATATTTTTAATGTCAGACGAAATGACGGCCCAGTATTAAACGTCATTGTAATGTGTAGCATGGCAAAGGGAAAACTATTTTGTCCAATTTTAATGTCAGTTGTCAATGTTAATTCATACTTTATTTCCTCTTCGAGGAGCTATAATGGTGGAAAGACAATTTGTCCCTTTGCTATGCTAAGCGAGAAATTTATAAAAGTCTGCAGTCAATGTATGTCACCTGTCATCTAATTACGTTTTGTGAATCCAAATCAGCCCAATTATGAAAGCGCCATCGTAAATTTAATAGCAACGTAAAAAGTGTTCTCTCTATCGAATGCCGAAAGTGAAAAAGAAACAGAAATAGTCTAATTAACTGTTATAATTACGATGGTGTCTTCAAAATTGGGCCTTTTAGCGTCGTTGTGATAAGTGACAGTTTCGATAACGCAAGATTTTGTCCTATCCTACAGGAATTATGCAATTTTCGGGATAAAATGTAGCCTATGTCCTTTCTCAGGCTCTAGACTATCTGTGTACCAAATTTCATTGAGATCGGTTCATTAGTTTTGGCGTGAAAGCGAGACAGACAGACAGACAGACAGACAGACAGAGTTACTTTCGCATTTATAATATTAAGTAAGGATTTGTTTCTACACCTTTTTAGTGGTACTTCAGGCTTGTTTGTAAACGGAAATGAATGGAAAGTACCGTTTCTTCGCCAGTTAATCAACTAACAAGCACTTGTAACTGTACCAAACTTTATAACTGTCCACTGCTGAACATCGACGTACCCACAAATTAGGCCAAATTATTTGGTCACATAGACGTGATTGAATTTCTGCTACGGACGTAGGTATTTAGGTAGCTTCACGACGTTTTCCTTTACGGAAAAGCCAGTGGTGTGAGGTTACAAAGAACTAATTGGTACAGGACTAAGAACAAGTCAGTAGCTTGCCAGAATCACTGTTTGTGTAAAAGTTCCGATGATATTAACATTTTTAGGTCAAGGGAAGAATGTTACATAGTTGTAATAATATAAAAGTATATAATCGGAATCTTTACTTACACATTTAAGCCGTGGTGGTCAAGAGGTAGTGACACCCGCCTTACAATCGTAAGGTCGTGGGTTCGAAACCCCGGTCCCGTACCAATGAGTTCTTTGGAATTTATGTACGGAATTTCACACCACAGGCTTTTCGGTGAAGGAAAACATCGTGAGGCAACCTGCATACGTCCGTAGAAGAAATTCGATGGCGTATGTGAATCCACCAACCCGCACTGGGCCCGCGTGGTGGATATGGCCCAATCACCCTTCGTGGGTAGGCCTACGTCCTGCAGTGGACTACTAAAAAGGCTGGTACAGTACTTACACACTTAAAATTATTTTATGCGCTTTGACATTATTGAAGAAAATCGCCAGAAATTAATATTAATATAAAATAAATGAAAAACCATACTATCAATTATGTTAATTAATGTTTTTGTTCTTTTTTTTATTTTTAGATAAAGATTGTACATTTTTATGTTTGTGACTCATATTTCACATGTTTGATAAGGGCAGTTTAACTTGGTTAGGTATATATTGTAATGTTGCTGTGACCTATGATGAATAAATAAATAAATATAATACTTTACTTAAAGCTATACACATGCATGGGTATAGCTTTTAGAACATGTATTTCAATCAAACTAAGATGTATCTACATAAATGTAGTAACTAATAAACGCTAATTATTAGATAAATCACTGAATTGGTTATTATGACTTGATGCTACATAAAATTATTACTCCTGAAAGAAAGGTTATTTATTAAGTACATACTTACTCAACACTAACTATTATCTAATAATATACCAAAAATTGGATAGCTATTTTAAAACTTAAGCGGTTAAACCATCTCTGAATATAGGCGAACTTTTTAATAAAAACCCAGAAGTTGGCAATTTCAGTATTTTAATCTAAAGCTATAAATGTACTTTTTCAAGCAATAAACGACCAGAAAACTTAAAGTGCTTAGCAAAAACCATTCTGAAGTCAAACCAGTTTGTGCACATATTTTCGAAGTTTCTTTAGTGGGAGTTTCAAATATTTTTCGTGTAGGAAACAAACGTAGCTTTTCATTATTGGCGTGACAACAAAGTAGAGTCGGAGTACTTTGCTAGATCTATAAATCTGCCAGTTCGAACAAAACAATTTCTATGTATGTATGTATGTACGGTTAAAAATATCCGATGTAGGATTAGAGAGGTAAATATTTAGGTATTATGATTATTGGGTACTTTATACCCCGAAAAATGTTTAAGTAATGTAAAGAATGCAAATAACATAGTTTTGATTTCAGAAAGATTTTTAATACCTAATTTTTTTAGTCAAATTTTTAAGGGCATCCCTTAAACATTTGATTGATATCTTTTTTACCTTTTTTTGAACGTCACGTATAGGCCGCGCCGCACAAGTTGGCCGATGGGAAGTTAGCTACAAGCTGCATAATCTCCAATCCTGACTGGAGCTCACATAAAGCCGCACATTGATTGGCTATTGCGCAACTTGTCTAACTTCACATCCGCCAACTTGTGTGGCGCGGCCTATAGCAAGTAATAAGAAAACTATCGACTTAGCATTTTTTTGGTTTTACATATTGATGCCGAAAACATAACTTACTGTTGAGATCAAAGAGCAACATTTTCAAAGAATATTTTGCACACAACGCGATACACCACGAGTGACGAGCGCAACACGTAACTTTTCATCCCACCTCAGCGAGGAAATGACTAAATGCAAACAAAAAACATTAACCTACAATAATTACAAGATACTTTTAAGCGTTATTAACAGTTTCAGTTAATTCTGTTGGCGTCAAATAAACTTCCTCGTCGCTAGAATCACTCGTTGTTTCACCTGTTTTTAAGGTTCTTATTTTTAAACTAAGGTTTTAACAATATAGATGAAAAGAAAATAACGCGCGTAAAGCTAATTTTAAAAAAAGTACCGAGTCTAAGTATTTAACAAATGAAAAAAGTTTGTATGATAAATTCGGCACCATGGAGGACGGAGAGAAGTAAATAGGTGTAATGATGTTTTGAATTCACAAACTTACTGCACATGATGTTCTAAATTCAATTTTACTTTATCCTCTAGCGGATTTAAACGGTTTTTCCATTCAGATACCGAAGAAATTTTCTTTCCGAGATGGGGAGATGAAAAGCATATCATTTAATTTCTTTAAGGACAGCATTGACTTTCTATGGTTGAGCGTGCGGTGAGCCCATCCAGTCACTCAATCATATAAAAGTTACCTATTCACAATCCAATACTGCGGCACCGAAATTAGATTCTACAATTCACAGCATTACATATGACAGAATACAGATGCAGCGCCGAAAGCATTTTTATAAAATATTCACGGTGCATTGTAGCCCGGTCTAGTAAATGCCACTATTCTGCGCCGAGGTCTGGCAATCCTTGGCCTCTTTTCAGCTGTGAGTTAGGTCTACATTCGTGGGTACCTACTAGCCTACTACCTAGGTATTTTAGCGTCGGCGATATTTATGTGCTGGGATGCGCTCTGCATACGAAAACCACTGTTGGTGCATACCTTACCTGTATGATATATACCTAGCCTATGTCTAAGTTATGCTAAATGCATGAGAAGAGAGAGTACTGGAGAAGTGGAAAGTCTAGAGACTGCCCGAGTTTCTCTCAGCTAAACAATTTATTCTTGAGTTTTCTGGAATATTTTAAGGAGTTTATAAAATACTGTCTAGGAATAAGCAACAGTAAAATTCAATGTCATTTAAATTAAAGGTAGAGTGGAGTGGGGTCTGACCTGTCTTTCATTATTCAGCGGGTTCGACAGATGATTACGGAAAATTACATTTCAAAGTCAAAGTGAGTCAAAATGAGTCAAAGTCGATACCGATTCATGTTAAGATTCATTAAAATAAATAGCATTACCCTAGTAATGGTTTAGGAAGGCGCATCTATAGAAAGGATCTATTTTCTTCAGTGGATGGCCACTACATATTATCAATGAGATCGTTTAGAAACTTGCATCCAGAATATTCCTGTGCTCCTAACAGGTCGTCTATCAACTTTATCCGCATTTTTTAGGAAATCCAGTATCTACCTAAACTACTCTCAACTAGGGAAAGTGCTTATTACATAGCTGTACACCATTATAAAGCCGTTAGGCGTCCCTCAGACAGCCGCGCAAAAGGCGCAGCGGCTACAATGCGGCAATCATAGACCTTGACTTAATTTTTTTTTTTGCTTTGTGATTGGTTGAATTGAACACTAAAGCCGGAAACGTACTATCGGACGCGGCTGACGGACGCGACTGACACCCGCGACTTAGCAATGTGCACAGTCTTATAACATACGGTGTGCCAGATCGCTTTCGGACGTCCGAACGCTCAAGGTCGTCCGAAGGTGACGTCCGCGACTTATGTCCGATAGTGTGCACGGCTCAGTGTACTTTCATAGTCTAGGTCGCGGCTCAGTCGCGTCCGTAAGCCGCGTCCGATAGTATGTTTCGAGCTTTAGCTGTAGCCGCGAGTGCCGCGACCACTTCTTGCACGCGGCTGTCTGTAGGACGCTTTAAGCAAGTTTCTTAGAGTAACCGATAAAACCCCGTGTTTTGGTTTATCTCCAATAAAATCGGAAAACTTAAATTTGGCCAGAAGATTCCATATATTTTAGTCGAGCAAGTCAGCTCCGCGCATCAGTCGCGTCATCCGCAACCGAACTCTACCTTAAAATATTCAACGAATTTTACTAGAAGCCAAGTAAAAGTTTCATCAAACTGTTCCCTTTAGGTTTGCTCGTAACTTCACGGCTTCATCAACGGAACAATGAAAAGTTAGGAAAAATTGAACGTCAATTTTCAGCGAGCTTCAAGCTAAGAGTTACTACAGATGACATATTTTGTTTTTCTTGGAAATTCACTGTCCCTGCAGTATTTAGGGTCGCTGTGTTGGTATATAGTGGCTTATACAAATATAAGCAAATATGTTTTTTCATCACCGCGCACGCTTTTTTCTTTTGTGTGTCCTCTATGATTTTTATTTGGGTTACTAATTGAAGCTCTCCTTTTGAATCATTGATTATAAAAATACGTATACGAAATTAATTATCATTTTCGATATAACAGTAGGTAATATATTTTTACTAATATTTTTTTATATAAGTTTTATTCGAATAGTTTGCAAAAAGAACAGGAATTGTACATTAGCCAACTAAGTATTGTATAAATAAATTTTGTATCACACTTTATGTAAGGTTTGAAAGAGATTTTTATAATAGCAGTTTTAAATAATTATTTTTTGTCAAAATTCTAATCAACAACTTCATAAAATCGACCTTAGGAATCTTAAGATGAAAGCTGCATGCGATAGTATTGATTTTGCAATTCGATTTCTGTAGGTGCTACAATTTTCAAGAATTGCAACAAAATTACAAACAAAGTAATTAAATTATTTCGGGACTGTCGCGCGATGTTTTTTTACAGCTTGTGAAAAGAAACCTATAAATGGACTCACAAACAACGGATATATGAGGTAACAGCGGAACAAACAACTTAGTAATAAACCGTACAGATAGACATGAAAAATTGCTTTTTGGAAGTAGGTTCAAAAATAATTCTACACTCATAATCATTTCAGAACCATCTGAACAATAGGCAAATATACTATAACAAATATACTATTTCTAATGTAACCGGTCGGAAGCGGTACCTACTTACATCGAATTAGATTCACAGAAATCAGGCATATTGGAACAAAAGCCGGCGAGTCAGGCTCGGAATCCGGAAAATTTCACAAAATTGGAAAGTTGTTAAAATTTATCTCTATACCATAATCTATGAATCATCGACAAAAAAGTTTTTATTTTTCACTTTTCTCGTCATACATCTAAAATTACACATTGTTAAAATAATTAAAAACCTGTTTTAGCATGTGCTAATGAAGCTCTTTTATATGACACCTTACATGATACGATTTACTCACTTTGAATTTTGAACCCATATTTTGTGAATCT
Organism: Hypomecis punctinalis; assembly: GCA_949316475.1. NCBI lineage: Eukaryota > Metazoa > Arthropoda > Insecta > Lepidoptera > Geometridae > Hypomecis > Hypomecis punctinalis. The sequence goes on from OX438796.1 coordinate 9,889,419, forward strand.
ATTTTGTTTGTGATTTAGATAAAAATGCACAGTTTTCACATTTATTCCTATATGTGTACTCTGAGACAATGCTTCTCGCCAAATTTCATAGTTCTATGTCACGGGACGGGAAGTACCCTGGTTTTGATTTTGGAGTGTCGAAATGTGCGGTTTTTAACGACATAAACGGCTCTAACTTTTTTTACGATAACTGAAAAGTTTTTCTTTTACACAAGTGCAAAAGACTATAGATATACGAATACAGTTTAAATTTAAACAAAAAAACTCTTTAATTTTACGCGTTCCCGAGATAAAGAGTCTTGACGTACGGACAGACGGACAACAAACGTATATCCTATAAGGGTTCCGTTTTTTCCTTTTGAGGTACGGAACCCTAAAAACACACCTACTTACTAAGTAAGTAAGTTTGTATAGGTCGGGTGACTAGCTCTGGTGTTAGAGTTTTAAAGCCGCCTTAAGGCCTCCTATTTACTTACGAATTGAAAACCTCGTCCTTTTGGAATTTTGTTGAAAATAAGTATAAAGCCAAGAAAATAAGTATAAGATCTAAAGCCAAGATACTCGAATAGATTTTAACTTTGAATATATCACGGAGGTTACGGTGCAACTTGTTTGATCAATAATTCAGAAACATGTTTTATTCTTTCTCGCTGTAATATAGTTCACTATCGGAGGGGTAGCTTTACTGTGGAGCGCCAGATTTACATCTTCCTGTGCATTTTGCAGTGATTTTTGTGGTAGGTAAGTAAATTCGTAGCGCTCATAGCGTAGTGTGACTAGGTAGCGATAAGCAACGTTCGGGACGGTCAGTCTTCAGATGGGTGACCGCGGGTAGCATTTCCAACAGAGCGCTGCTGTGGCTCGGATGACACGTTAAGGTGACGCATTGATAAACTATTATTTCTCAAAAATCGAGTACCGCGTAGTACTTCACTCGGACGAATTTTACGCGGTCGCGCTCGACAGGATCGCGCCAGAGCGGCGGGCGGCAGTGAGTTTTTAATTAATTACTTATAATGTACACATTAAAAAAAATAACTTCTCGGTCTTTGAAATAGAAAAATGATCTAGCTATTTTATTCGAAAAAAGTAATGGGGTGTTGTCGCTGATAATTCTGAGCATTCGATTTATGAAACTTTTTTTTGGTGAGAAATTTGTAAGTTTTTTTTTAATAAAGCCGGTCACTTTTCAAAATTTTGTCCGGTTCATAAAATTTTTCAAGATTTTCCCTTATCTACGATATTTTTTAAATTTGAATAAATATCATTCGTCCTCTCACATCGCGCATTCAAAAGTACTCGTTTACGTGTTTCTCGGCCCGACGCCTCGTCTTAAATTGTAGATCTCGGTTATTATAACCGTTTACTCAGAGGTTTACAGGCGGTTTAAAAACTCTGACATCAGGGCTAGCCATCCGGCCTATACGTACTTAAGTAGGTACTTAGTAAATTCGTATAGGACGAGTGTTCAGACCTAGTCAGGAAAATTCATAAGCTGTTAGAAAGCTCATGACATGGTTTACGATTTAAGATTACGTTATTATTTGAGGTGCCTTTTGAGCCACTGCAGCGCTCGGTTGTAAATGATACCTGCGGTCACGTCTCCGAAAACTGATTAAGTAGGTAAGTAGGTATCATACCTTTTTTTTTGTTTTTTTTTGTATGTTCGTCAGTCTTCTCCTCCAACACAAGTCGGAGACGTTAGCAACAAACACTATCACATCATCTTGCGATTGATGCAAATTTACTATGATATAGGTTGAGCAATAGAAGATTTTACAGACGTGTATGCAATTTTCGTGGGGTGAAATAAAAGATGTCATACTAAGTGATATCTTAGTGAATAACAAAACACATAAAATTCAGTATTCTGCCTTACCTATAGCTCATTTACTAAAATTAGTATTTTTCAATAAAATCAAACAAACAAACAAGATACGCCGAAAAACAATATCTTTTCTTGGCAGTCGGGTAAAATAACGTTTTTTTTTCGGGCTACAGGACCCATGCATTCCGAGTTTTTTTAATTCAACTAATTTAAAATACATTGGAGTGCTAATTGCAACTTTAATTGAATTTAAGTTCACAGATATCCCGATATCCAAACAATATCTGTAAGTATTTCTATTAATTACCTTCTGGTTACCGGCAATAATTAAAGTACCTAAGTGAACCGTCGGCGCAACAAAGACAAATAAGTCTTTAGGGGAATACACATTACCCAGTTAAATCAAATAGGACGTACTACCTAGAATTAAGCTGAAAAGCCTGGAAAAGCTTAGTGCTTAGTACTTACTTGTGGCGCTAACTTCAGGGCCTAGAGACTCGAACGCTTTGCCAAAACTTAGCTTCAACAGACGATCTGAATCTGAAACAAACATAATTTTTACTTTTATAGAAATGTTCAATAACTTACCAACAATTTAAGTAGTAAAATTATTTATAAGTATTGATATCTTAAAGTATGATAAAACTGTTTGGGTTAGTTTCAAGGCGCCATCTAGTGTATTTTCAATGAAAAACTGGTATGAAAGGCTCTCATTGTCATGAAAACAGTAGCCGGAAAACTCAAGCTTTTCCCATGCCTGACATCGTAGTTTAGTGAAGTTTCCAGAGATGGCGCTTCAAAAATATTTTTTCAAGTGGCGCCACATACGCGAACAGTAAAATATTGAAGCGCAGATCCCTAAGTCCAGGTTTTGTGTAGTTTGCGTTCTCGTGTGGCTCCATACAATTTGGTTATTTCTTCCTCTTTCCGCCAGGGGCGCTGTACAAAAATGTATACAGCCATACGGAAACAACTGTAGTTTGTTGAAATTCATTTAGTAGTTGAAAGCATAAGTTACAGCCCTCGTAATTTAAGGAGCATTTCACAGTTTCCTCAAAGCCCTTGCACAAATACCAACACTAATTAAGTTAGAGCTAATCGCCCTATCGGATCGTATAGCGTGGTCGGTCCATCTAAATTATTATTAATACTGGCGATTGAGTCCAACCAATCAATCGTATTTACATCAGTTCATTATTGGGATGTCTGTAGCAATGTTGTACGACGACTACGGTTTGCTTAAATGGTTGACGCATCCAACATTGCTCCAGACCAAAATTAGCTGGCTTTAACCAAATCGGAACGTGTGTGAGAACTTTAAATGAATTTGCGAAGTTGCAAACTAACCAGCAGCCGTGGAGTCTGGAGGAGGTTGAAAAGTGAAGGTGGCTGCAAACCCTTGCCCTGGAGACGCTGAGTTTGCTGTAAACTGGAGGAGAAGCGCTGGTCCTGTCGACAATACCTCGTAACCTGGAAATTTAATGCACATTTTGAAACGTAAAAGTATATTTGTAAGATGTGTTTACATTTCGTATCTGTAGACGAATCTGGTTGATTATAATATATTATTGGTGAGGTGGTACTGCCGATGACGTCACATCGTCCAGCGTTGCGTGATCGGAGAGGCCACTTTTGATAGATCTATTTCCTAATAATATAAATATCTCGTATCACAGTGGTTGTTAGAATCGAATTCCACCGAAACGTATTGTTCAATGTTTATGAATTTTTAACGTGACAAATGTCTTATAAATCGACGAACGCCGGCTGCATGCTGAAAAATGTGTCACGTTCCGCCTGAGCCGAGCAAGCGAGAGCGCGGAACAAGCAATAGAGAGGTACAATTGGCCTAAGCGTTTGGTTTGTTTCAGTTGTTGATTCAACAAAGTTTCGTATGAAATTTTAGTTTTTAAAAGCTTGAAGTACCTAAAAATTGGTAATGACTGAGTAAGTAAAATATTCATATATTATTTTATTTGTACTGTACAGTACAGTACATTACAAGTAAAATAATGTCCTTCTCTAGAAAAAAACCCCGTCTATTAACAAGCAAAAATGCATGCATGGCCCACTGTTGTAATACTGTCCTGTTTTTTAGATAATAAATAGGTAATAGTACTTAGCGCATTCTGACAAACTATGTATTTTATAATTTATATGACCTACACATCAATTGGAAACTTGAAATTACAACACTCTAGTAGTCTGCAGTCAACCCAACTCGCTCTACCGAGAATTCTTGTCGATAGGGTTGTCGATCACAATTTATGCATATTGTGTTAGATTTTTCAAATAGAATTTAAAAAAAAATGGTTATCTGTAACGTCGGTGTATGGACGATGATTTTACGCGATAACATTATACAATGTGTTTGTCTACCGATGTCGGAGCCTAAAGCGGTATATAGGTCCCGAATAACAAAAAAATATCACTCTCGCCCTTTCGTTAGCAGAGAAAACAAAATAGAGGTAGCTATGGTTTAACGTTCAAGTTGTTTGCCGGCTACTATACATGCACACATAAACAAGTCTTAGTCGACAGATTCTGTTAAATTAGCTTTAAACGGAAATCACCATAGGTCCCTGTTTACAACATCATTGACTGCATGAGGAATATTTTACACCCTTCGTCATAAAATTTTAAATTCTATTATGAAAATATGTAGCCCCTGCCCTCGGCTTTTAGCTCTTAACCACACCTTCTAGGAAATTACATTTTTTCATTACCTGCGAAAATATTGCACGTAAATCCAGTTTATGTCATACGTGAGTGAAAAATTCCTGTTAGAACTTTTTTTTCGGTGGAACGTCGCGTGACTTTTAACGATATATATTTTGGGGACGCATGTCACGGTATATTTCTTTTATGAATATAATATGGCTTTACTAGATTATCTTTATTCAAAATAGAGTAGCGTTTGACCGCACCTTGAATGCGTTACTCAATGATAAAGACTAAGCTAGAAGTAGTCTGATTTATGTCTTAAGATAGTTGATAGAATCAGGCGTTACTTTGCGGAAATTCATTGTCAAATCTTTGCTATGACTTAATAAATATTTAGTGTATTTCCGCTATCATATTATTTATTTTATGTCTCATGTCTGATGGCTACGTAGCGTATATGTATTCTATTTTTGTGTACTAACTAGATTAGGTTTTACACAAACCTACGAAAAAGACCCTGAGCTAACTGCCAATAAAATTCCCGTCAAAATCGGTCCAGCCATTTCAGAGATTAGCCGGAACAAACACACAGGCAAAAATTAAAAAAAAATGTTATTTTGGTGTTTGTACCATCTGTACTGTACTGTACTGTACCAGCCTTTTTTTTAATAGTTCACTGCAGGACGTAGGCCTACCCACGAAGGGTGATTAGGCCATATCCACCACGCTGGCTCAGTGCGGGTTGGTGGATTCACATACGCCATCGAATTTCTTCTACGGACGTATGCAGATTGCCTCACGATGTTTTCCCTTCACCGAAAAGCCAGTGGTGTGAAATTCCGTACGTAGATTACAAAGAACTCATTGGTACGGGACCGGGGATTTGAACCCACGACCTCACGATTGTAAGGCCGTTGTCACTACGTCTTGACCACCACGGCTATCATGTATATATAGATATGTACCATATATATAAATATATACAGATTACAGATATATATTCATATGCATGCAGTAAAAACGGTTATTTCAATATTACAAACAGGCACTCCAATTTTATTTATTTGTATAGATTACGACGATCAAAAAGATAAAATACTAACTGCCTCGGTGAACTTCGTTTCACGCAATAGCCAATGTGGTATTCTGATGTATAAGTATTATTATTGCAAAGTTTCATATCAATCCGTTCAGTACTTTTTACGCGAAAGAGCAACAAACATCCATACATACAAACTTTCTTGTTTACAGTATTAGTAGGACTAGCTTCGCGTGTACATTTGGCATTCCAGTTGCGATATTTTGTGAAGTCAGGAGAAACAGTGCATGTCTCCATGGGATAAGCGAAGATGTTAGTAGCATTTAGCAAATTATTTATTACGGTGAGCAAATTACTCTTGCAAAGTTTTCAAATTTAGCAAACAGTCATAGATACCTCTACGAAAAGTTTCGACAGCTTCGATATGTGAGAAAATCACTAATGATAACATCATATCCAAGTCATAACGTTATTTGTATAAATACCTTGATAATTTAAAGATATAAATTGAATTTAGGTCTTCACCGACCAATATGAAAAGTCTTGGCCAAAGGAATCAGTCAGTTTGAGCCAAAAACGGTTCCATAGAAAAGCTTTAAACATCCAATTAGGTAATGGCACACAACCCTGATACTAGCGCTACTTTGAAGCAGCATTATTCATTCAAAAAGGGGAACAGTGGAAGCCACGTGACGGACTCAATGCCTTTCGAATAGAATAGAAAGTACACACGTACTCGGATAGGATCGATTCTTTTACACACGATCGACTGCGAAAGCTATTAAGGATATTGCTTTACAAAATATACGCGTGGAAGTAGCTAGAAACGTTTAAAATGCACATAAAACACTAATTTATTTCAGATTTTAAAAATTCAGATCCGTATCATTCTTATGACGCGTGTTTCAATACTTTTTGTCTTAATTTTATATGAGCAATTGATCTGTTTACTATAGATTACAGATAAATAATAATGATAAGATAAATAGGGGACGTCATACGCAGTGCCGGATTATCTCTAAGGCAAATTAGGCAATTGCATAGGGGCCCCGCATCAACTAAGGGCACGGGGCCCCGTGAACACATAAAGAATAAAAACTGGACAAGTGCTGGCTTCAAGGCTCGGGTACAAGTCACGACCTATCACTAAAATGCCTGGTATTGAAATACTATTGTAACTCCCGACTCCATGGCTTTGTAATGGTTCTGTAATAGGGGTCCGTGAATTGCACTGCCTAGGGGCCCCTGATAGGGTTAATCTGGCGCCGGTCATACGGCTGACAAGTACCTAATACTAAAGAATCGATATCACCTGACTATATATTTGTTATCACCTGCATTGTGTTTACCTACAGGAAAAATACTATTCCATCAGGTATAAGTGGTTCATAAATTGTTGTTTGTGTAAAATATGATATTGCTATGGGTTCTTGCATAATCAGTTAAAACGCCGATTATTCACTTTGCACTTTATTGCACAAAATCACGATACGCACGACACAACTGTTCGCACAAACACTTCACACTGGCACTGATATTCACACAAACTAGTCACTTCACAATCACTGGTACTGCACTTGAACACGCAATTTTATCGCTTCGACGGTAAACGAATAACTGAGTCCCCAAGGGTCGGCCGGCGTATTTATATCCGTTATTACAGTCTGGAATTCACTAGATAATTCGTGACATTACTAGATCTAATAAACGCTATTGTGTTAACAAGTAAAGAACTTGAAAGTTCGAGACTTCCCTATTGTTTCTCCAATACGAAAACACCAAAACAATTAAACAATAGACGGCAAACAAAGGCCGACCCCGCTCGAGTCATAAAAACATAAATCTCGCATTTAGGTGTAAACAACTCGCCGTCATTACCTACTGCGTCACAATATTCTGTTTGGCAATTCAGGGTACTTTTGGACCATATCCACCGCACTGGCCCAATACGGGTTGGTGGATTCATATATGCCATAAAGTTCCTCCTATGGACGTACGCAGATTGCCTCACGATGTTTTCCTTCACCAAAAAGCTAGTGATCATAAGATAAAGAGCAATTTCTCGCGGCAATATATCGCACTCGTAAATATAAGTGCAGGGAGCGCGAAAGTTGCAAATCGTTTTACATAGCATCGCGCAATTTTGCCGTGGCGAACATGTTTATGGAGTAATTTTATTTGGTGAAACGAAATGAAAGTCAATTGGATTGTTTTCTAATATTTAAATTACTAGTTCCTTATCGAGATCATTATATCTCATTATTGATTCTAAGTGAAAAGATCTGTCATACAGTACTATGAGTGAGATCTTTTCACTTGGACTAACAATATATTTGATGATTATGATATTTATGTTTGGCAACAGCAATGGTGTTTTTTTTATCACCATCACAATAAACTGAAACAATCTTCATCATCCTTATTTCAACTTTAAAACATACACACGATACCTTAAGTCTTAATATTATAAAAACCTGTTGGTCGCAAGTCACTGACATTGATATTTATTCTCTCAAAATAAGACCAAAAGATGAGTGATTTCTCAAGGCGAGCGAAAAGTTGCGAATCCCGCGCTGGCAGTGCTGCACTTATGTTTTAAAAATAAAGTTTTTTTTACTTTCAGACACTATGCAGGTACTTTAATGATATAAACAACTCGAACTTAACATATATGTATTATCATTATTATTATTATATATAATCATAACTAAGTATGACACAAAGATGTGAATCCATCAACGTTGTGCCAGTGCGGTGGACATGGTCTAATCATCTTTCGAGGGTAGACTTATGTTTAGCAGTGGATAATAGGCCGAAATAGTACTATCACCTATTCTGCAGTGTTAGTATAGATACTATTACCTATTCTGTGTTGACGGTGGAAGTGTTCGGACACAAAATTATTCACACCCCTTTGAAGTGAGGTTTACTCGACTGTAAAATTTCAGCGCCCGAGCCATCTTTAGATATTTTCAGTGTTAAATGTGGCTTCATTTTGTATATTTTTCTATGAGCAAGACAAATGACGTTTGTTGCCCGTGGTCTTACCAGTTGTACTACTAGTAGGATCACGGGTAAGAATTTCCTGTAGTCCTACCAAGCACTCTAATAGGACTACGGGAAAAAATTTCGTGCCCGTGTTCCTACTAATATTGCAGTTACATATTTTCAGGGTTTTAGCCTCATTTTACCTGTAGATAGATAGATAAACTCTTTATTGCATACCAAGAAATAAACACAAAAAAGAAACAAATAAACATAAACAGTGTAACAATGGGTGGCCTTATCGCTGATAGCGATCTCTGCCAGGCAACCTTAGGATGGAGAGGACAGAACGCGTATGAATAATGGACGGGGTGCGCATTAAATAAAATATAAATTAGATTATACATCATAAACATACATACTAATAAAAAAATATATAAATACTTAAAATACAAACAATAAATAAAATTAAAAAAGAATAATGGTAAAAGAAACCTATGATAAAATAATGTAGGTAATTGATCACAAAGTCACAGAAAACCAAATGTACAATATTATAATTACTTACTTATTTTTTAGTTTCAAAAATGACAGACGTCATTGTGTCATAGCGACATTTGTCATGTTTTAGAATTCATACTACATTGTTGCATGACAAGTGTCAAAGTGACAGCTGTCAAACTTAAAAGTGAATTATCTCCGTAACATTTATACATAACACGGGAAAAAAATCTTGCCCGTGGTCTTACTAGTAGTACATTTGGTAAGACCACGGGCAACAAACGACAAGTGATGGCTTAGAATCAAAATACAGATATTTGAATAGACTGCATATGGTCACGTACGCACTAAGTGAATGCTGCTGCGTTCTGTCGGGCTAGGAAGCGCACGAAGTATTTCTTTCGACGTGTCAAAACGAGACAGCGTTATGTCAAAGTCTATACAGTGCGATACAATAGAGATGAAATGAATTATTCGGGAACTAAATTATCACTTTTGCTGGAACCACAGCCTGAGCTGTCAATCATTGTTAACTTCCTAGAATTTTTCTCGTATTGTGTTATTTTGTGGATTGTGAGCAGTAAAACAGTATCGTTATGCAAAAAATAATGCAAAATATGCTAACAAAGCGATAATGGCGACCTCATATATTTTCAAGTCTTTTATGTCGCACTGTATCTGTCACTTTTTCACACGTCGAAAACAGTTCTTTTCATGGGTTGTCGTGGTCGCATGCTGGGATAGCGGCTTCCGGAATAGATAATCATTATTTTTCCCCAAAAAATTACATAACCGACTTCAACCGTGTACAGAATTTGAATAGTTCGCATGGATCGATGTAGTAATTTTCACATTTTAGTCGACTTATCAAAAATGGCTTAGCCGATTTAGATAAAATTTAAGTAAAACCATTTTTAAAGTATGATCCAAACAAAAAAAGAGTTATCAAAATCGGACCACTCTGTAAAAAGTTATGCGTGGTAAATATACGCGTGGTTATCGCCACGAGTAAAAAAGTTTACTCGTAGTCACACTGGTGTAACAAAGCGGTGTAACCACGAGTCCGGACCCGATTTGTAAACCTCATCCGTTCCGTCTGTTAAGAATATATGAAACCACAGTTTTCATTCTGTGACCGGACGGCTGACTGCACTATAGTGCGTACATGGACTAAAGATATACCATTTATGCGTTGCTACTGCTACTACGTACAGTGTTACTTGAGGCGACTGACAAAAATGTGAATATTATTCTACAGACCGTTTCACTCACAAAGTCGCGCCTCTCCACAGTAAATTATTGGTTTGCATTAATACGCGTAGACCTCGTTTGTACACAACGCCTTAGTGTGCGTGTAGAGGCTAATAGTACAGACAGTAAAAAAAATATAAAATATGATCACTTAGGTTAGAGGGTTACACTGCCGTACAACTACATTCAATAAATATGGAGGGGCGCGGCTTCGTGAGTGAACAGATCTGTACTCATCATTAAGACCCACTTTCACTACGGGACCAATTGAAAAAAAGTAAAATAGATCACTTATTCTGTATTAATGGTTCGATGATTTCGGTCCGATATGGATCAGCTGATTTATTTTGCGATTTCAGGGTGCGCCACATGATAAAAGTTGGTTATTATGGCAAGCACAGTGTACTGTACTGTACTAGCCTTTTTTTTAATAGTCCACTGCAGGACGTAGCACGACGAAGGGTGTTTGGGCCATATCCACCACGCTGGTCCAGTGCGGGTTGGTGGATTCACATACACCATCGAATTTCTTCTACGGACGTATGCAGGTTGCCTCACGATGTTTTTTTCGACCCCATCGGTTCAGTCCACAGCGCTATGTGCCCTGCCCAGTGCCATTTCAACTTGCCAATCCGTTGGGATATACAACTTTGGTTCTTCTGCAGATCTCCTCATTTCTGATTCGATCTCACAGAGAGACTTCGAGCATAGTCCTCTCCATAGCTCGTTAGGTTACTTGGAGCTTATTAATAAGGCCCATAGTAAGAGACCAAGTTTCAGTGCCATAAGTCATAACTGATAAAACACACTGGTCGAACACTTTCGACTTAAGGGCACTGAGGTATGTCGGACGAGAAGACGTTACGCAATTTTCCGAACGCTGCCCATCCGAGTTGGATTGGCGATTCGCCTCTTTCTTGAAGTCAGACCTACCTAGCTAGACTACTTGTCCTAGGTAGACGTACGAGTCAACAACTCTGTAAAGAGGTTGGATTCAAAACAAGCTTCCAGAACTCAAATCTAAATACCTACCTATATTTTCTACCAAAATTTGTTGAAAAGACGTGACTTTTCATAAAACTTTCTACGAACTACGTATTAAAACCACCGTAAAGAATTTAACAAACGCGAGTATTTTTCCGATATTTAGCATATTTTTATGGGTTTACAAATGAATAGGCAATAAACACGTATTTTTCCGTCCCGTAGGTTTTCTTTTCTATGGATATTAAGGTTAAGTATTTCGTAAATATTAGCTGAAATACGTATTTTATATGCCAAACATATCCGATATTTATGATTTCAATTTATTAGAGGTACGAGTGCGGTAGGTAGAGCAGATGATTCAATTATTTGCTAAATGATTATTTGAATTTCTGTCACCGATAATAGAATTCGCTTCGATGAATATTTCATATAAAATGTGTTGATATTTTACCTAACGTATTTAAATGCTGGACCAGCGAGCATGATATCAATATCGAATTAGGTACTCGAAATGTAATATATCCGGTAATAAGGATTATTTCACAGTTAGCAGAAGAGTTCAGTTGCGATTTCAGTATGTTTAAAATTATACTACTAGAAAGTTTTGCGACTAGAAAGTTTAGTTTGGGAAATATCAAATGCAACTAGGACTTTTGAAGTAACTAATAGTCTTTAACTACTAGTTGTAGTTGTGTACTATGGGCCTTATTAGTAAGCTCCAAGTAGCCCAACGAGCTATGGCGAGGGCTATGCTCGGAGTCTCTCTGCGGGATCGAATCAGGAATGAGGAGATCCGTAGAAGAACCAAAGTTGCCGACATAGCCCAACGGATTAGCAAGTTGAAATGACAATGGGCAGGGCACATAGCGCGGAGGTCTGATGACCGGTAGAGTCGAAAAGTTCTCGAGTGGAGACCACGTACCGGCAAGCGCAGCGTAGGAAGTCCACCCACAAGGTGGACGGATGACCTCATTAAGACCGCAGGATCGCGCTGGATGCAAGCTGCTTTCAACCGGTCTTATTGGAGATCCATAGGGGAGGCCTATGTCCAGCAGTGGACATCCTTTGGCTGATGGGTGGATGACTAGTTGTGTTTGATATCTTATTAAATTTTATTTCCTTTGCATCCAAAAAATTCAGGCCGTCTGATAATGTAATTGGTCATTAACATCGAATTGGCAAGTACATACCTAATTATTGTTTTTACAAAACGCAACGCAAATTTTAGAACGCAAATATTATGCACGGATTGATGTAGCATTTTTCACATTATTGTTGATTTATCAAAAATGGCTCAGCCGATTTCGATAAAATTTAAATGGGACCAATTTCGAAGTATGTTTTTTCCAATAAAAAAAAGGATTATTGAAATCGGACTACTATAAAAAAGTTATGTGTGGTTATACATAAAAAAAATATATACGCGTCGAATTGTATACCTCCTCCGGTGGTTCGTCGGTCAAAAAGGACGCATTTGCACGGAATATCATCGAACGTTAATTAATGATAATTATAATATAACACCATGTGTTAGGTATATATAAGTAAAGTATCGATGTCGTATATCCATAGTCCAATCTGTACTGGGTCACACCTCGAGAATACGACCGAATTGCCATCCATCCATCCATCAGCCGAAGGACCTCCACTGCTGGACATAGGCCTCCTCTATGGATCTCCAATAAGACCGGTTGGAAGCGGCTTGCATCCAGCGCGATCCTGCGGTCTTACTGAGGTCATCCGTCCACCTTGTGGGTGGACGTCCTACGCTGCGCTTGCCGGTACGTGGTCTCCACTCGAGAACTTTTCGACCCCATCGGTCATCAGCCCTCCGCGCTATGTGCCCCGTCCATTGCCATTTTAACTTGCCAATCCGTTGGGCTATGTCGGTAACTTTGGTTCGTCTACGGATCTCCTCATTTCTGATTCGATCTCGCAGAGAGACTCCGAGCATAGCCCTCTCCATAGCTCGTTGGGCTACTTGGAGCTTACTAATAAGGCCCATAGTGAGAGACCACGTTTCTGTGCCATAAGTCATCACTGGCAACACACACTGGTCGAAAACTTTCCACTTGAGGCACTGAGGTATGTCGGACGAGAAGACACTACGCAATTTTCCGAACGCTGCCCAGCCGAGTTGGATTCGGCGATTGGCCTCTTTGTTGAAGTCGGACCTACCTAACTGGACTACTTGTCCTAGGTAGACGTACGACGTACGAATTGCCATACATGAGTAATACCTAATAGACTTATGTTGAGCAGTAGTAGTTTTCACACCACTGGCTTTTCGGTGAAGGAAAACATCGTGAGGCAACCTGCATACGTACGTAGAAGAAATTCGATGGCGTATGCGAATCCACCAATCCGCACTGGGCCAGCGTGGTGGATATGGCCCAATCACCCTTCGTGGGTAGGCCTACGTCCTGCAGTGGACTATTAAAAGGCCGATACAGTACAGTACAGTTGAGCAGTAGAATTTTTAAGGAACGGTGTAGAACAGTACAGGTCTGCTCTAAGAATCGACTTGAAGTATTAGTAGTCTTTGGACTATCACGAGTCTCTCATCCCTTTCCTCTCTCATCTCTTTCCGAGAATTCTTGGGTTAAATTAAAAATAAAATATCGGCTAGTTCCTTACCAGTGAGTTCGTTGCACAGCATAGCAATGGCCGGAGAGTTTGCGTCCCGACCGTCGAACACTTTGATGATGTCCGCTCGCCGCAAGCAACTGTAAATTGTGTTCACTTTGTTAAAACCATTGACTTAGATTATACTGGGTGCTTCTCTGAGCATCAGAATTTTTTTAGGATATTTGAGTTATACAACATTTTATGGAGACAACCCCGAAATAACGAAAATAAATCAGCTGTTAGACAAAAGTTTATTGACTCTCAACACAATGTATGAAATAGCTGTTGTATGATAACTTGTTGGATGTTTTGTGAGATTTTGGGGTAAGCCGTATAGTAATAATATTATTGACTCTCAACACAATGTATGAAATAGCTGTTGTATGATAACTTGTTGGATGTTTTGTGAGATTTTGGGGTAAGCCGTAGTAATAATATTTTTCATAATGATGCGTATAATGATGTACTAAAATAATTATGTGTGTGTCATTGTTTTCAGTACAATACACGAAATATGTAGCCATTTAATAAACTCATTAAACTAGGTGTGAGAACACCTGTATTTTGATAAATAGCCTTCTTATAATTGCATTGACTGCCTCGGTGGCTCAGTGGTTAGTGACCCTGATTCTGGATCTAAGAGACGTGGGTTCAATTCCCACCCAGGGCAAGCATTTAAGTGATGATCATTTTTTTTCAGTTTGCTTTGTGTCTGGGTGTTATTTAGGTACTATCTATATAAGTACTGTACTGTACCAGCCTTTTTAATAGTCCACTGCAGGACGTAGGCCTACCCAAGAAGAGTGATTGGACTATATCCACCACGCTGGCCCAGTGCGGGTTGGTGGATTCACATACGCCATCGAATTTCTTCTACGGACGTATGTAGGTTGCCTCACGATGTTTTCCTTCACCGAAAAGCCAGTGGTGTGAAATTCCGTACATAAATTCCAAAGAACTCATTGGTACGGGACCGGGGATTTGAACCCACGACCTCACGATTGTAAGGCGGGTGTCAGTACCTCTTCACCACCACGGCTTATAATCTATATAAGTATGTAAGTATTTAAAAATATGTATATGTAGTATATCAGTCTCTGGCAGCCATATCACAAGTTTTGCTTAGTTTGGGGTCGGAGGCCGTATGTAAGATGTTCCCTAATATAAATATTAGGGGACATCTTACACACAACTTGAAGATAACATAGAAAACATTCGTTACTAAACAGCCATGTCAGAGAGAACTGGAGTCAGCTTAGAAAACTCGGATACAAGGAATAGTCCAGGATTAGCCACCCAGCTTCTACAAGCTTACTCCTAATTACTTACTGAACAGAACTATTGCATTCAAACGTTTCCCTTATAACCGTCTCTAGATATTTCGCTCTATGATTAGCAAGAATCTAGGTCGTGTAATAACGCTGCAGTATGAAGGTATACGACAGTCACTATTCAGAGGGATTTTGAGATGGGTCGGCGAGATAAGACTCTATTGGAACCAACCTAAATTGTTACAAAGCCTAGTTAGTTTAAGTCTGGCAAACTTTTGTAAACTAAGAGCCTATCGCTGTAGCTGCTTAGTGTGTCAGCCCTGTATTGATAAATTGTGTACCACTCTCTGCAAAACACGGGATTCAACTTACTTGGAATAAAATACGTATCTACATAGGTATCTAAAAACTTTTACAGTTTGTGCAAAAAGAGAAGCGTTGTAGGAATTACGGTCGCCCGTGTGCCATTTTACTAATTTTGTTACGTTGACAACACTGCTCTGTCATTGCTAGTACAACTAAAAGTGTTCGATACTTGGTAGACGCCAATTCGGTTTTTATCAGTAGACTCGCGTCTACCAAGTAGTCAGTACCTTGGCTGCTGATTAAAAAAAATTGGCTGCTTATTGTTAGCTCACCGTAACGCCACGACGGTTTTCTTTCTGCACATACTCTAATTAAGTGTGCTACGGCACAGACCGCGAATCTGCTTTATGCTATGCAGCATATAGTCAAATGCAAGCTCTCCTATATAAACTAATGACTGTCCAGTTATTAGTCCATCAAGTTGGCGAAATGTGCGTTACCATTATATTTTAAAAACAATAAAAATATCTTAAATTGCAAGTTTGGATCTCAAGCTTATTCCTTTCGTTGACTGTAGCTAGTGAAAATTTTACTAATACCTAATACATAATTATCTTTCAAAACATAAAAGATTTAGCATCCCATAAAATACTTACGAGGAGTCTAACTTCATCCAATTAACATTTAGCGAAGTCTTGCAGCTACGTCCTAAACCAAATCTTAGCTAAATTATATCGACTCATGTCTACAATATGCAAAACAATTGCAAAAGAGTGTTTTCAAAATTTCAAATTTCAAAGTTTTATAATTATCATACAAATTTTAAAAAAAACCGGACAAATCCAGAAAATTTCACAAAATTGGGAAGTAAGTTGTTAAAATCTCTATAGGTACTATAACCATCGACAAAAAAGTTTTTTTTTCACTTTTCTCGTCATAGCTCGAAAATTACTGTTAAAATAATTAATTATTGTTAAAATAATTAAAAACCTGTTTCAGCATGTGCAAATGAAGTTCTTTTATATGATACCTTACATGATACGATTTACTCACTTTGAATTTTGAACCCATATTTTGTGAATTCAGAGGCCCGATTTTTTTGTGCTTTAAATAAAATTTACAGTTTTCAGATTTATTCCTATACTAGCGGCCCCGGCGAACTTCGTACCGCGAAAGTTAATGAATGTAGGTAGCTAACCTTACGGAGATACCTACATTAGGATATTTTAAGTTTAATGGCTGTCATCCAAAATGTAGATCTCATTGAGCGCTATCTCATTTTTGTGAAGATAGCATTGATCAAAAGTTGACATTTGCGGAGATAAACGACTTTTAAGTTCGACAGCTGTCATCCAAAATGTAGATCTGGTTCATCTGTCTCACTTTCGTGAAGATAGCATTGATAAAAAGTTGACAGTTACGGAGATAAACTACTTTTGATTTCGACAGCTGTCATACAAAATGTAGATCTGATTGAGCTATCTCACATTTGTGAAGATAGCATTGATCAAAACTTGACATTTGCGGAGATAAACCACTTGTAAGTTCGACAGCTGTCATCCAAAATGTAGATCTGGTTAAGCTATCTCACTTTTGTAAAGACAGTAATGATCTAAAATCGGTAGATACGAAGATAAACCACTTTTAAGTTCGATAGCTGTCATCCAAAATGTAGATCTGGTTCAGCTATCTCACTTTCGTGAAGATAACATTGATAAAAAGTTGACAGTTACGGAGATAAACAACTTTTGATTTCGACAGCTGTCATACAAAATGTAGATCTGATTGAGCTATCTCACTTTTGTAATGACAGTAATGGTCTAAAATCAGCAGATACGTAGATAAACCACTTTGAAGTTCGATAGCTCTCATCCAAAATGTAGATCAGCCACCCTACCGCCTAAGCAATAGCAATCGTAATAGCAATCGTTTATGACTTCATTTTAAGCATATACCACCGCCTATGTGACGTTAGCCATCAATTGCTTTGTTATTGCTTGCTATTGCTTAGGCGGTAGGGGGGCTGGTATAGCTATCTCACTTTCGTAAAGATAGCATTGATCAAAAGTTGACAGTTACGGAGATAACCTACTTTTAAGTTAGACAGCTGTCATACAAAATGTAGATCTGGTTGAGCTATCTCACTTATGTAAAGACAGTAATGGTCTAAAATCGGTAGATACGAAGTAAGTAATAGTAAGTGCGCCACAAAATTTTAGCCCCAATTTAATGTGAAACGGTACACAAATATTGTAGCAAACAATCATTTCAAACCCAAGAAACAGTCAATCTCTACTAATGTGTTTCGTTATGGTTATCATCCGCAGCTTTCTTTGTCCCACTGCTGGGTATAGGCCTCTCTCTTTCTGTGACATCTACCTCGGCTCTTTGCCGGTCGTGACCAGGCTCGATCGGTGGTATTGATGATATCGTCGAGATAGTCGACCCACCTTGCTGCCGCGCCGCACATAGCTGAGCGCTCTCACCTATTCAAGTACCCTAGTTGACCAGCTCGGTCACCACCGTCTTTCTTGAAGAAGCGCTGGTCGTATTGGTTGCCACGCCAGTGTGAACGATGTCATACGCAGGGCTTTTGCGACCGCCAATATAGCAGTCGTACTCGAACCGAATGGGTCTGCGCTTGGTGATGGCAAAAGGCCGGACGGTATGAAGCTGGTCCCATGGAAGTGTAGACCGCCCTTAGTATGAGACGCGACTTGCGTCGATACTTTGGTGCCGTCACATCTTTCTGAGACTCAGAGAAGGGTTGGAGCGTTGGCCGATTCGAAGTAGCACAAACGGCGCAAATATGCTAACCTCGGCAGTGGTTAGTGGTGGCCGGTCTTGTTTTTAAAAGTCTTTCTGAGCGTCTTGTGTACCCGACGTGTGACCAAAATGCTGGTGTTTATTTGGCTAACGTATAAGCATTGCCAATCAGTGTGGCAATGCTGCCAGCATGCTGGGCACGCTGCTAACTGGCAGTGGGCTTGAGTATTTGGATTATCTTTAGACCTTCAAGGGTCTGTGGATGATCCAATTGCTTGTTATGTAGTAGTAGTTTATGAAGTTTTACATTATAAGTCTTGTATTTAGTGGTAATTAATAAAGGCACTTGCTCTATAAAAAAAAAAGTCAAGTACCCTTGCACCTTGCCACTGTCCAAACCTAACCTGACATCATAATACCTTATACTTATAAATGCTTCTGTTGATTAAGATAAGGTTAGATTGTACGGGTTTCCGCCTTGCCGTGGCGGGGGAACTTAGTAGCCGAAGCTTATGGGCGGCGCGGGAATCGGAGGTAGAGCCGCTTCTCTGGGTTTCTTTTCACACAGCTTAGAAGGCGGTGCTCTAGGTCTCCCGTTTTTTTGCGTCTTTACCCCTTAGGCAGTTTAGAAGTTTGCACTCGAGGTTGGGCCGCTTCTCTGGGCTTTTTATCTAAAGCAGCTGAGAGGCTGGCCGGTAAGTTGCGTGACTTATGAGGAGTGCCGCAACTGAGGCGGGCTGCACTGTTATTACTGTTCAATCCTTACCAAACCAACAAAAATGTATGTTCGTGTCAAGGTCACAGTTTACAGTCAAGGTTGATAAGTTTACTCATGCCATACTACTCATGGTAAAAATCAAGTCGATCCGTTTTCTTCGTATATTATAATGGATTCTGTACCATAAAGGTAGAATAAAGATACATGATAAACCTCTAATGGTGGTAGATTTAAAAATATTTTTATTTTAGTCAAAATGACGGCCCGTTATTAAACGTCATTGTAATATGTAGCATGGCAAAGGGAAAAACGATTTTATCTAATTTTAATGTCAGTTATCATTGTCGATCCATAGTTTAATTCCTCTTCGAGCTGACGTAATAAAGGAAAGAAAATTCGTCCCTTTGCTATGCTAAGCGTGACATTTATAAAATTCAGCAGTCAATGTATGTCACCTGTCATCTAATTACGTTTCGTCAATCAATTTTCGGCCTAATTATGAAGGTGCCATCGTAAATTTAATAGCAACGTAAAAAAATTCTCTCTATCGAATGCCTAAAGTGAAAAAGAAACAGAAATAGTCTAATTAGCTATTATAATTACGACCGTGCCTTCATAATTGGGCCTATTAGCGTCGTTGTGATAGGTTCCTACAGGAATTTCACTATGCAATTTTCGGGATAAAAAGTATCCTATGTCCTTCTCCTGGTTCTAAGCTATCTCTCCACCAATTTACAGCCGAGTCGGTTCAGCCATTCTTGAGTTATAAGTGGAGTAACTAACACGACTTTCTTTTATATATATATATAGATGTGTACTCTGAGACAATGCTTCTCGCCAAATTTCATAGTTCTGTATCAACGGGAAGTACCCTGTAGGTTTTGATTTTTGTGAGTGTCGAAATATGCGATTTTTTACGACATAAACGGCTCTAACTATTTTACATAACTGCAAGAAACCATAGATATAAGTATACACTATACAGTTTAAATTTCAACTCGATATCTTTACGCGTTCCCGAGATAAAGAGTCTTGACATACACACAGACGGACAGACGGACAATAAAGTGATCATATAAGGGTTCCGTTTTTTTTCCGTTTGAGGTACGGAACCCTAAAAAATAGTAAAAGTCAAAATTATATTTTGAAATTTTATTTTGACTGCCTCGGTGGCTCAGTGGTTAGTGACCTTTATTTCTGGATCAAAGAGGCGTGGGTTCGATCCCCACCCAGTGCAAACATTTATATAACACATATGTGTTTGCTCTGTGTCTGGGTGTTATTTAGTTACTACCTATTTAAGAATGTATTTAAAAATAAGTATATGTAGTGTTGGAAGGTAGACGAGAACCAGCCGGCGAATGATATAAAAGGCGGTGCGCAAACGCCGCGCCAACACTTTGCCTCGAGCCACCGCGTAGAAACATCGTCCGATATTTCATTTCTCTTTCGTTAAATTGTGTCGAATCGCTGTCCGATTGTTTAACTTTTGATTATTTTTGTTGAATTATAATTGTCAGAAGTAATTCGATGTTTTATTTTTGAAATAAAATCGGTTCAAGTATCCAAAATCACTTCTGATAGAATCTACGTTTCACGCGTTGTTCTATCTCACTACTCTGCCCACATTATGTTGCAAAGAAATGTCGGACAATGTAATGGCCATCGAAATAGTAGTTTGCGCAAAATCTACATGAAGGTAGTTGCCTAAGAGCGAAACTAGGCGCGAGTTAATAGTGAAGTGAAGTGTTGGAGCAGTGCTTGATAGCTCATAGGGTGCGTCAGTTCCCGCAACTCGCAGGCCTCGCCGCCTGACCGGTGGGCATGCCGCCCTCAGCAGGCTTCGCACCTGTTCGGTGGGCATTGCTACCTGCCACCTTTGCGATGTCGGCTACTCAGCGGGAATCACCGTCATCAGCAAGCCTCATCGCGCTAAGCGGCACTAAGCACCAAGAGAGGCTGGTAAACTGTTTGTGGCAGACAACGGTCAGGTACAAGTTCACGGTACCAGATTGCATTGTTGATGCAGTACACTTCTTCAGAATGTTGGTGAGAGCTATCGATTACTTTTACATTTTACGTTTATGCCCATGTTTACCAATGGCAAAATAGACCGTGCTAAGTACTAGACTACCGACTTTTTACGAATCGGGTTTTGTTTAAATTATGATTCAGGCCCTTGTGTAAACATTTATGACGGGTGAGTGATCGTACATGGGGTTATTTTATTGCGAACACGAGCTATTTTATTTTATCTGTAGCTAGACATCGCGATTGTTTTGTTCAGAGTCAGGAACACGACTCGAACAAAACTACCCTACTTGTCATTTTTTTTGCTGTGTAGGTTACGCATTAAACATTTTGTGAAAAATAATAATGTAGCCAAGTATGTGCCTTTAAATAGATGTTGTGAAGTTCAACTCATAAGGCAGGCATTGTTTTTTCGTGGTGAATTTGTCCGCCTTTCTGCGAAAGTCAACTGACATTATTTGACACTCATTTAAATCCTAAACGTGCTTATAGCCGGGATTCTAATGTAAAAATTGTTTTGGTGAAAAAAGATAACGCGTAGCATAAGCAACGTTGAATTTCGATGCAAAATGATCAGCGTCGCAATGCCTTTGAAGTGGTTTTGGAATTTCGTAGTCTTGTGAAATAAGAAAACTTGTGAATTGTTTTAGTAAAGAAAAAGCTGGTTTCGATAGATTGTTTTTAGATTTTGAATATGACTTGAGATAGGTACGGGGTTAGTCCCGTCAGATGTTTGTTGGGGAACTGTAAATTCTACTTTGTGTGATTTCGCAATGATTATTTTCTAGTGAAAGAAACTGAGCCTTTTAAAATAAAAGTCAAGGTCAGGTGTGACCGAGCTCTGATAAGATCTAAGTTCTACTTATGTAATTTTTCACATGTAGTCGAAGACAAAAGTAGCAGGCAAGTAAGGCAATCATTAAAGCCGGCAGCTTTGCAGCTGCAGTTTGTGCGTTCTGATGGGTTTTATTTGAAAGTATGTACTTAGGGTTGTTTTTATCAAAAGTGTTATCTATGTAGTTGCCGTGACAAAGAAGAAAGAAGAAAGAGAGAGTAAACTCAACTCTTTTTAAACGCTTCTTCTCTGTTTGTAGTTGTCACGCTGCAGCGTTTCCGATAAAACGCGGGAGTTCGTCTCATCGAGGTCATTGAATGTGATGGAATGTGGTGGCCCAGCTGTGAGTGCTTAAATGTTTGATTTTGCACTGGAAAAGGTAAAATGTTTGGTGACCTGTCGACTATAATAAGTCGTAGCCTTGAACGTTTTACACCATCGCCCGGCAGTCGTGAAAGTTTTGTTGACAAGTGGTGTTGTTGATAACTTGTCAGGAC
The DNA here is from genome assembly GCA_949316475.1 of Hypomecis punctinalis. Taxonomy (NCBI): domain Eukaryota; kingdom Metazoa; phylum Arthropoda; class Insecta; order Lepidoptera; family Geometridae; genus Hypomecis; species Hypomecis punctinalis. The sequence continues at coordinate 9,911,726 of OX438796.1, forward strand.
TACACCCGATAGACATGGGTAGTAGCTAGATTTCTGAGTTTTGAAAACCCGATCGCAACACTAGATTTTCAAAATAACCGGTTACATTCTTCTTGCCAGGCAAAAATAAATCTTAACTGTGTCGAAATAACGGTGAAATTTAATTATCATGGCGCCATAACCAGAGAAAAAACTGGTTTTCTTAGAGCAAGCTAAATTTAACCTTCTCTAAAGAAAACTAAAGTTGATTCTTCACTAACTGTGTATGTAGCCGTGATTAGTTCTGGACCTTCGCCGCGTAGCCGTCGGTGTCACGTGGGTTGCAACTAAACAGTTTGGTTTTTAGTAACCAGAAAAGCCACGACACGAGCGCGACACGGCGTAGCTAGGTTATTATGTGTAGCAGTTTTTCGACATTGCAAAGAGCAGTTTTTCGGCTATGTAGCTAGAGACAGTTTTATAAAGCTGTTACGATACGTAACGCCCAGTCGCCCACTGCTAACACCCGATAAGCGATAACTTACAGATGCAAATAAAGATTTCTAATTTTAATATGATCTACTGTTCGTGCAATATTCATTTACTGGTACAATTTGTAGGGAGTACTGTACACTGATAAACTTGTAATGATCAAATAATGATCAAGTTTGTGCCCGATCAATTGAAGAGTATGAACGTAACCTGCCAAGTGTTTTGTTACGTCTCGGTCTGCCTATAGAAGTACCTACGTTTAACAATGTGTTGCTATGTGAAATGTTTACTTTTTGTAAAAAGATACATCTGATCCTTATCATTTTCATCTGCACTGTGTTAGCCTTTTGATGGTCCACTGCAGGATGACGGGCATACCCACGAAGGTTGATTTAAGGGTGATGTTCATCTATTTGAAGGGAAATGTGCCCCTGAACGATTAACGTAAAAGCTTTGCAATTGTTTCTGAGTTAGATGATTATTGAGAGACCTTGTTAGTCATTGACACGTTTTGTGACCCTAGCAGTGGCTCAGTGGTAATGTTTTACGTTTCATAGTTCTAATTGTTTTCTCTGGTTTGTCTCAGATCGATCGGGATACGGCTTCACGCAGTGCCTCTGTCCCTGGGAAACGAGTATTGCCTCACGTCGTGCCTCTTACTCAGTGCGGGATATCGCTTCACGTAGTGCCTCTGTCCCTGGGAAACGAGTAATGCCTCACGTCGTGCCTCTTACTCTGTGCGGGATACTGCTTCACGTAGTGCCTCTGTCCCTGGGAAACGAGTAATGCCTCACGTCGTGCCTCTTACTCTGTGCGGGATACTGCTTCACGTAGTGCCTCTGTCCCTGGGAAACGAGTAATGCCTCACGTCGTGCCTCTTACTGTTTCACGTAGTGCCTCTGTCCCTGGGAAACGAGTAATGCCTCACGTCGTGCCTCTTACTGTTTCACGTAGTGCCTCTGTCCCTGGGAAACGAGTATTGTCTCACGTCGTGCTTCTTACTCAGATACTGCTTCACTCCGTGTTTCTGCCCCTGAGAGCGAGTAAAGCATCAAGTCGTGCTTCTTGCTTGGTCGAGACAGGCTTCACACCGTGCTTCTGTCCTTGGGAGCAAGTAAAGCATGAAGTCTTGCTTCTTGCTTGCTCGGGACATGCTCTGCGCCGTCATCTGTCTCTTTGAGCGAGTAAAGCATCCATTCGTGCTTTTACTTGCTCGGGACAGGCTCTGCGCCAAGCATCTGTCTCTGTGAGCGAGAAAAGCATCCAATCGTGCTGCTTACTTGCTCGGGATAGATAGATTTCACGCCGCCGCGCCGTAGCTCACTAGTTAAGTATACGCCTCTTGACATTTTTGCTGTCTTTTGGCTAAGTAACGATTGTTTATGTTTCTTTTTTAGTTATAACACAGGATACACTTCAAACGTGTTTCTTTCTTGGTTGTTTAGTCATAATCATAGTCATGGTTACAAAGTGCCTTTGATGAAATTTTGCTTTGCTGCCCTGATCACCCGGATAATCTAGGAGTGAATTTTAATAAGATTTGACGAATCTGAACTGAGCTTTATCCGTAACCATTACAAGAAATGTTTCTTGACAGACTTTGCAAGGCGATACTTGTAGACTTAAATTTTTTTTCAGTTCAGTTTCATGTTTAATGATTGAATCTTTTTGAGCAAGAAGAACTTCATGTCTGGATAGTTTTTGACTTGCCTTCAAGCCTTTTCTATGATATCGTACATACGCAAATCGTTTTCACGTTCTGTACAGATGCTGACCTAGAAAAGGAAGAAACTACTTCAGCTGCGGCTGAGCTACAGCCGCAAATTGAAGTGTAGCTGTTTCCGGTAGCAGAGCTGTGAAAAGAAAATGAATAGGTTCCGAGCACGTCTGGGTTGCATAGAACTACCAAGAGACTTCTACTCAAGCGTGGAATATGAACCCTCCGAGCCTGAGCACCGTCTAAGCTTCTATGCCAATGCTTGAGACTGGCCTGCAGAGCTAAGGGAGACCGAGGACGGTCTCATTTATCAAGAAAGGCCGTGTTGGAAGGTAGACGAGAACCAGCCGGCGAATGATATAAAAGGCGGTGCGCAAACGCCGCGCCAACACTTTGCCTCGAGCCACCGCGTAGAAACATCGTCCGATATTTCATTTCTCTTTCGTTAAATTGTGTCGAATCGCTGTCCGATTGTTTAACTTTTGATTATTTTTGTTGAATTATAATTGTCAGAAGTAATTCGATGTTTTATTTTTGAAATAAAATCGGTTCAAGTATCCAAAAGTAGTATATCAGTCTCTGGAAGCCATATCACAAGCTTTGCTTAGTTTGAGGTCAGAGGCCGTTAAGATGTCCCAAAAATATTTATTAATTTTGCGAGAACTCGAGAAGCTCCGCAGACGATTCACAAGCCACCTTACATCTTTTTCTCGTCACACGACTAATCTCCGTACCGTATTTTGTGCTACTTTATTTGTCGAGCAGGACCGTAATATGGGTGTACCTTTTGATACCTATTAGGCTGGCCAGGCGAAGGTTACACGTAATATGAGGGACAATCCTGGGCTTAGGGTGTTATGTGTCTCGTCGGGAAGCGAGCTTAGGGCTTAGGTAGGACATATTGTGTTAGAGTAATGCGAATAGACGAGTCTGTTGGAAAATCATAAATAGTAGTGCCTGGGAGAACAAAAAATGTGAAGCGTGTGAGTTTTTGAGCAAATGCCCAGCTAAAACATTTAACAGTACTGTCCTCTACAGTATTGAGACCTTAGTACGAGTTTGTATCGTAAACAAAAATTATTATCGTTTAATTTTTACCGGCTTCAATATAGGAGGTTCATGATTCAAGATTATTTATTTAAAATAGTCGCCTTGAGGTACTTAAAGCGACTGTTTTATTTTTGTATGATGAACTGGAAATATACTATCGGTCGCGGCTTATGGACGCGACTGACAACCGCGACTGATAGTTATCTAGACTATGAAAGTACACTGAGCCGTGCACACTATCGTCATCTTCGGACGACTTTGAGAGTTCGGACGTCCGATAGTGATCTGGCACACCGGATGTTTTAAGACTGTGCACATCGCTAAGTCGCGGCTGTCAGTCGCGTCCGTAAGCCGCGACCGATAGTATGTTTCCAGCTTTACGCGATTATTCTGCCAATCATTATGAGCCGATTTACATGATTCTTTTTTGTTTAGTACATCATGATTCAGATGTAAAATAATCGAAAAACATCGAAATCAGCTATCGTTTTAGAAATATCAACAATAATGTGAAAATTACTACATCGATGATACATTTATCCGTGCGAAATATTCGATTTCTGTACATGGTTGAATTCGATTATTCCATTTCTGGCGAAAAATAAATATGTTTTATTTGTTCACGGTGAGTGGTACACTAAAGTAGAATTTAATAATCGGTCTGAACTAGCTTGTACCCTCGCATGAATAACGAATCACTCTCCGTGAATCGTACATGATTAAAAAGGAAAGTTTGGGAGTAGAGTTGCTAGGTACGAAAATATCTACAGTTTAGTGAAAGTTAATTGGTACATTTTTGCACATGTTTTATTATTATTTAGTAAAAAAAACGAGTTTTTGTCATATTTGTAGGTGCATTGCCATGTCAAAATTTGTACCGTAGTGCTTCAAGTTGTGTCTGTGTTGAGGTCTAAAAATCTGAGTTAAATAATTTCAAGTTGTTGCCTCAGAGCAAATAAAAAATCCAGAGGGAACGTTGTTGAACAGTCAAGTGAAGCCGGTTTTTTATACATGTGTGAGAGCGTCGCTGTTGCGCCGCCATAGTTTGACAGACAAGCCAAGGCGTAGTTTCATAGTAACCTGGATGTGTGTGTAATTGTCTGTACACGACGAGGCGTAGTTATAGTTGGCTTCACTTGTTTGTTCAAAACATTCTCTCTTGATTTTTTTATTTGCTCTGAGGTTGTTGCTACATCTATCTATAATAGCATATTTGCTACCGTTACGCTTGCAAAGTACGAGTATGCTGTTGAAAATCCATGCTAAGCATCGACGATATTTAGCCTAAGTTATTTTACTAAATATAAAGTGGGGCGAAACACGATCATTTAGACATCTACTGATAAAAATTGACTAGTTCCTAGATCTGAATTCAACATTTTCCGAATCCGATAATTGCCAATTGCCTGAAGCAAGCTTTGCATTGATTTGGTTTTCGTCGTGTATTAGAATAATCAACATAAGCCATCAAATTAGGTCGAGTTATGACTGATCACTGACATTGTTGGGTTATTTTGAGCTACAATTACACCTAATGCCTTTACTAACAAAGTTTCAGTAGATATACCCTGTAGGGGTAAACCTGTCAAATCTATCAATCCGAACAAAATCAAAAAGTTTTGATGACATAAAAAGGCACATGGATAGTTAAAAATACCCTCTGGTTCCCGACCTATAGCCAGAAGCTCTTCGGGAACCTGCGTCTTTTCCTATTTACGACAGAATGAATTTCAGTTTATAATAACTCGCGTGAGAAATCATTATACTTTATAAAACACCGGTTTTTACTCACGTATGATATCGCGGCCGGGCCGCTGGGAACTCGACCGATTTCGGAGTAATCAGTACTCCTTCATCAGGGACTACGCGTGCGCCATTCGACGGAAGCGCGCGTATTCCTATCATACGTGAGTAAAAACCGGTGTTTTATTTAGTAGAATGAATTTCTTTATTAGCAAACTATAAAAAAGGCTTCATGCAAAGTTATAGTCATAGGGGATTGAAATTAATGATCCATAGCGAAGTGGACTATTTACATATATGAGCACAATGCTGCTTACTATCAGGCGAGTTGATGGTAAAACGCGAATTTATTTGTGTTAAAATAAAATATAAACAATGGGTTGCACTCCGGGAGTGCCGGCAGAAGTGAAAACTTGAACATATAAGTTGGTGTAATATAAGCACTTCAGAAATTTGACGCTTGCGTAGGAGGCGAGCTTGCTCAGTTTGTTAGAGCGTCGGGCTAGTGATCCGAAGTAGCAGGTTAAAATCCTGCGTTCGCTTCAGATTTTTGAAATGCTTATTACAAAGATAACTCTTTGAGATAAAAAATAGTGTGGAAAGCACTCAAAATAAAATCATAACATTGATTTAGCAGTGCGTCATCTCTCGTCAATCTTTAGAAGTTCTAATAACTTATAGTTGAGTGATAACCTGTCTAATACGGGTATTACAGGTGGCGCCGCCAACGCTATAAGTTGGTGTAATATAAGCACTTTAGAAAAGCCAATGCCGGTTTTTGTATGGAAGCTGGCGCCTTTTTTTTTTCGCGCGGCCATCAACCAAACCTTGTTTTTATAGTTCAATATAGTGTAACAAATGATGATTATGAAATGCCGTAGCTGTAGTTTCAGTCCAAAGAGAGTTACAAGACTTAGAAGTTTGTTTTGAGATATTGGTTTTTGAGGTTATTTTTATCACCTAGGCGCAAGTTACGAGTTAAGTTGACATAAATAAAAACTGTTGAATGCTTTTAGAATTGTTAGGAGTGATATTGCACCTGGAACTATCTCCCCTTCTGCAAACCTCATCTCTAAATTATCCGTTTTTGTTGGTAATGCGGTAAATGACTTGACAGATGGCATGAAAGAAATCGCTTCGACAATGTCTTTGTCTATGTCTGTGTCTTTATGTGCAATGAAGTGTTCATTCATTCCTTTATTTACCGTGTATAATGCAAACCGCGTAATATATCGGTTGTCTACGATAACACCAGAGATTTATATTCATAGCAGTGCTATATAGATATCAGAGTCCTAAAACAAAAACCGTTTTTAAAAGTAGTTTTAAAACACTGGTCACCAATAATTCAAAACACGCTCACATGACACAAAGATTGAGGCGTGAGAGCATAGAACAATTAATACCGAGGTGACTCCGGGTTTTTCTCCTCCCGTTTGTCCTCCGTGTTTGGCGGAAGTGAGGTTACCAACTAGAGTTATATATATTTTTTTGGCGGCTGGACGCCTCAGCCGCTAAGGGCCGAGGTGCAATGTTTGAAGCGTGCGAGTACCTTTCCCAGTCCGCAAGGACGGGTGGCTTTGCTCAGCACCCTCGTTAGCCTCTACTGTGGCCATCGTTGGCCATATCTTGGCTTGGTGGAATTGGGTTGCCCATCTTATGGCTTTGGTGGTGTTGTCTCAGATTGGAGCCTTTACGACCTGCACTGAACCGAGTGCAGGCGGCATCTCTTCCTCTTTGACTTGATATGACGTGACGCACGTCGGGTCCGGTGGCGTACTCGAACAGTCGAACGTGGCTTCGGATAGTCAGTCTCGGAAGTGTACACTCGACCAAGACCGACTAAAACGCGGAGCGGAGCTCTCTCAGCCTGTCGGGGTTCGTAGCGATACGGAGATGGGGAATGGGATCGCTAGCCCGGCTTAAGCGCGCTGCCTCGCGAGCCAGGGATCATTTCTAACATTCCCTTTAAAGTTTCGGTCGTCGAGCACGATGGTCAACGACGCAGGTTGGGCGGCGTCAAGCTCACGCCAAAGCGGAGCGACGCCTACCCGTGGTTGTCCGGTAGTGTGCCACGATGGTGGCTGGCATCGATGTTGAAGCGGCTGGCACCGGGACAGAAACTCGACTCCGGCCGCCGAGGCGTAGTGGCGAGACCCGATGCGGGCTCGCGTCGCATAAGCGACAGCAGCGGCACGATGGCTGGGTGTCGCGATACTAGGCATCGCAAGTTGGGGTCCATGTGTGGTGCAAAAGCGCGTGGTATGTCCGGTGAAGCGCGCCCCGACCGAATACCGAGGCATGAGTGAGAATTAGTTAATCCTTATTCTTTTGATTTCCGGAGGGTGGGGCGCGGGGGAAAGGGGCGGTTTGTAAATGAGAAATAGAAATAAACCAAGCTTCTGTGCGCGTTAGAGTAGGACAAGAGACAGCCAATTACATACACATCCTCAGCGGTGGCGGCGGCGGTGCGTGCGGCGATTCCAAAGCGCCGGCGGATTTACCACTGTCAAATCACGAGTGCTTGGCGCACCATAAGATATTAGGTACCAATATAACGATTATTTAGGTGTTTTAAATGATCTATTGTGCGGTATCTTTACAAAAGCTGATTAATACATACAAACTTCTAACTCTCATAACTTTTCTCGGACTGAGGGTAGAATGTTATTGTTTAATAAACGTTGTTTATAACATCTTATTGTACTAAAAAAACAAGGTTTGGCTAATGGCCGCGCGAATTTTAAAAGGCGCCAATTTCAGGCATTGGCTTTTGACGCTTGCGTAGGAGGCGGGCTTGCTCAGTTGGTTAGAGCGTCGGGCTAGTGATTCGAAGGGCCAGGTTCAAATCCTGCGTTCGCTTCAGATTTTTGAAATGCTTATTACAAAGATAACTCTTTGAGATAAAAAATAGTGTGGAAAGCACTCAAAATAAAATCATAATATTGATTTAGCAGTGCGTCATCTCTCGTCAATCTTTAGAAGTTCTAATAACTTATAGTTGAGTGATAACCTGTCTAATACGGGTATTACAGGTGGCGCCGCCAACGCTATAAGTTGGTGTAATATAAGCTCTTCAGAAATTTGACGCTTGCGTAGGAGGCGGGCTTGCTCAGTTGGTTAGAGCGTCGGGCTAGTGATCCGAAGAGGCAGGTTTAAATCCTGCGTTCGCTTCAGATTTTTGAAATGCTTATCACAAAGATAACTCTTTGAGATAAAATCTAGTGTGGAAAGCACACAAAATAAAATCATAACATTGAACATATAAGTTACCTACTATTATTTACATGGTAAAATACAATATCACACCCGCACGCTCCCGCAAGCGTCCTTGTGTTAGAGTAACGCAAATAGATGACTTCTGTTAGAAAATCATAAATAGTTAAGAGAAAACAACAACGAATTGCACTCCGGCAGTGCCGGCAGAAGTGAAATCTTGCCTCTGTCTTACGAATTTTCGTTCAGATCACGTGTCCTGACGCAAGTTTAACATTTTTTACCCATTCCAAAATGTGCACAATGCCGCTATAGAAGTTTTCACTTCAACAAGAATAATAAAAAAACCTTTTTTTAAACGAACCGAAACTCGATGGGTTTGCATCGTTTCGTTACAGAGTTCCTAAGACCACTTCCCATCTCCAACATCAGACCCTGGGTTACCATTGAAAGACAAACAACTCAAGACGATTCAAATGAGCCCAAACTCGATGAGGTTGTGTCGTTTCATTGCAAAGTTCCTTTGGGCCACCTTCCAGCTCTATCATCAGATCAGCACCATGTCATCATGATATTGCATTGTCACGCAATTTACACATGCAAGCAAAATTTCAGCTCAATCGAAAACCGGGAAGTGGATCAAAAACTTGCAAGATTTGATTACAGACAGACGTCCCGTTGTCTGGTAAAATTAAATAAAACCTTGTAATAATATCAATAAAAACTAAAAAACACGCTTAGGAGCAATTTTTTTATTTTCTATAAATGCATTGTTATCGATCTTTGATGCAAAGTTTAAAGAAAGTCTGATCGCTCAAAGTAGGTCAAAATCGAGCTTAAAGGGGTTGGTTACAAGCAAGCAAGCAAACATACAGGTGAAACTAATAAAAGCGTGTTAAAAATAGGGGTACGGTTTCAGTGCACTCAAAATAAACGTAGTCAATTATATCAAGTAAAATTCTCACTCCATCGTTCGTGCCAAACCAATAAAACGTCTCAACATCGTGATCGTTCCAATGTTCGAAATATTGAATAGTACACCCGGACTCCGCATAAAGAGTCTCATAAAATCCCCACCTACAATGTTATGGTACACTATAAAACTGAAAACGGTAGGAAATTGCAGTGTTACATCGGTTGGGAGATTTTACGGTACCAATATTACCTTTTATTTTTGAAATATGGACGGTAACATTTTGCTTTTAAGATGGACTTTGGCTTTTTATTAACGGTCACGTCATAGGGGCTGCGTGTTATCAAATGTTATAGAGGTGAGTTGTTGGATCTTTTGACACGGAGGTCAGGAACTTATCGTAGAAACAAGTAGAAAGAGATTCGTAGTCAAACCAATCAATATAATCAATATTTCTCGGCTAAGTACGCACTGGCAAGCGCAACTTAGGACGTTCTTGCGTAAGATAAGTAAATAAGTGTACATGTTTGATATGTATGTGTCCTTACTTACTTATCCTTATTTATATTCTTATAGGTATTATTAATATTTATAAAAATAAATGTTTGTCTGTATGTCCTTTATATAATCGTAAACTATGCATTTGATCATGTTAATCACATGATCAAATGCATACTTTACGATTATATAAGGACATACAAGTTGTTGTGCATGGTGCCAAAGGTTTCATTGCGCGGGTGAAACCGCGTGGTGCATCTAGTTATAAATACGAAAAGGTCTTTGTTAATTTACTGGTTTGTTCTTTTTTTCCTCTTTCACGCAGCAGTGGAGTAACGGATCAACTTGATCTTTGGCATGGATATATGTAGTTAAAAGACCGAAAAGTGACAAGAGACTATTTTTTATCGCGGAAAAATGAAATATTCCTGTTAAAAGACCGAAAAGTGACAAGAGACTATTTTTTATCGGGGAAAAATGAAATATTCCTATGGGATAGCACAAAATTCAATATAGGGTGCGCGCGCGCCGCTCGACGGGGGTGCGCGTATTCCCTGAGGATGGAGTTCTAAATAATTTGAAACTGGTTGGATTCCTTGCGGACCGACCGTATATTTATAACGTGAGTTTTAGCCGTATTATGTTATAGTTAAAATTCAATATAGTTATTACGCGAGCGAAGCCGTGGGTAAAAGCTAGTCCTAATAATATTATAAACGAGAAAGTTTATCACTATGTAAGGATGGACTCTTTCACGCACAAACGGATAAACCGATTTGGATGAAATTCGCTATGAAGGTAACTTAGATCTCGGATTAACACATTGGCTACTTTTTATATCGGTCTAACGCGGGAACCACGTACGCGGGTATCGGGTTGTAGTAACTGTACTTTTTATTTATTTTTAATTGTTTTTGTTACGTTTACACCACCGTCCTTGTCATCTATACGTTTCCTTACATCCAAAGGAGGTTGTCAGTAATAAACGCCTTTTGTGCCTTTTCTGTCTTCGTTTCTTTTGTTATATTTTCCTAGGTGTTGGTGTCAATAAAGTGTTGTTGTATTGTATTGTATTGTACCACCGTGGGGCGCAGCTAGTACAAAATAAATCTAAGTTATCATTATGGCAGTAATAAATAATTCAACACAAGTTACATTGCGCAATAGTAGGCACTACGCAAACTAGTTTTTTGTAAATCGACGATTTTGCAAAACAATTACAAAAAAATCATAAAATTAGTTATATTTCGCGCACTACCTAAGCGTTGAGCCTCAAATAACTTCACCGATTCGATCAGCCATGTAGCCAACTCCCGCAGTCAGCCCTGCCAGTATTTTAGGCCACAAAATTTGAAATTAATTTATCGTGAACTAGTCTAGCGTGACCATAAACGCACAGTTTATACCTAGCTGTTTGATTAAGTAGCTAATGCATGAATGCTCCGCTTTAGGGCCCAATTAGCGGTAGTTTCATTGAAAATTAGCAAATGCTCGTTTCGCTGTTGGCAAAATTTGTTCATAATTTTGTTTGATAGTGTACTAACTATAGGGTTTAATGGATTAGGTCAACTACCGTAAACCGAAACTCATTAGGTGTTTAGCGTTATTAGCAAATTTTACTACGTGGGTAACTCTAAAATAGATTGCCATTAAAATGTGATGAAAAACCCCAAAAATAACTTTATTGCAATATGTAGTTGTAACTTGAATGCCTCGGTGGCTCAGTGGTTAGTAACCCTGACTCCTGGGTCAAAGAGGCGTGGGTTCGATCCCCAACCATTTATGCGATGAACATTGGTGTTTGTTCTGTGTCTGGGTGTTATTTAGGTTCTATCTATATAAGTATGTATTTAAAAATATGTATATGTAGTATATCAGTCTCTGGCAGCCATATCACAAGCTTTGCTTAGTTCGGGGTCAGAGATCGTGTGTAAGATGTCCCCAAATATTTATTTATTTATTATTCTATAAATGTATTTAACTTCTGGTCTAAAACATTTGAAAATATCTATCGTACAGCCATCAGACTTTATTCCGCAAATAACACTAAAATTACAAGACGTCCCGGAATATACCTACTCTTCTATTAGGGTACTATAAATTCAGTTCCATTTCTCCGTTCATTGTATCAGGCTATTTAACAATATTATATAACTCTCTAGCTTAAGACATCCTTTCGTCTAATGCAGAGAAGTCCGGTGAGTTAAATTAACCGAAACTGTACTCGCAGTAATATTATCATTGGCCCAACTGTATTAATTAAGACAAATATCTCCGGGAATGTTCCGTGTTCTCTTCCTTAATTAGTTGGTTATTGAATACGCAAGGCAAGATAGTTAGGGTGCTTACTAATATCTATAATACAGTTCTATACCAGTTGGAAACTATTGATATAAGGAAATGATAGTTTCCAACTGGAATGGAACTGGACCTACTGTTTGCTTGTCAATGATATACAAGCATAAATTAATGAAAAATGAATGACGAAAAGGCCGTAAACAATAAAACGAAATATTTTTGGGAATATTCCGTGTTCTCTTCCTTATTTAGTTGGTTATTGGAGACCTAAGGCAAGATAGTTAGGGTGCTTACTTGTGTCGATAGTACAGTTGAAAGCTATCGACTCGATAGTTTCCAACTGGGATGGAACTGTACTTTTACTTGTTATTGAGATACAAAAATGAATGAATCGATAATAAAACATTCCCTAGAATTTAATGCAACGAGAACGAAAAGATCTGTAGACGTACGTTTACAAACATCTAGATCATAAAAGTCATCATTGTTTCAGAGTTGTTATACTTTCTTTTCGGTGTTTGCCGAAGTTACAGATTATTTGAGAGATTTAATGTGAGCAAGTAACTTTAAACCGCAAGACCGCAAAATCGCGCTGGATGCAAGCCGCTTCCAACCGGTCTTATTGGAGATCCATAGGGGAAGCCTATGTCTAGCAGTGGACGTCATATTGCTGATGGAAGGATGAAAGTAACTTTGGATATTTTGGAGGTAGCTGACATGGCTTACCAGGCTTGTTATATGGTTTAGAGATTTAAATAAACAGAAAATACAAAACTAGTATACTTACCAACTTTAGGCGTATCGAACTTAATGGCGTCTGTGAAGTTTGGCACAAGCTGCGCAAAACCTCACTTCTCATCCCCGATGACATGGAAATTTGCTACTACGCAATGATCCGCCTCGTGATCACAGACGCCATTAAGTTTGATTCGTCTTATACTAGCTGCGATGACGAAGAGTGTTCTGATCTGTGATTGTGATTGAACTTATTTAAATTTTGACTGTTTTACGTAGGTCTATATACATATAAACATGGTATCTACACAAAGTAGCAGCTTTGACAGAAAATATACTAGAGCAAGCTGAACATTTTCAGCTTGCTCTAGTATTTTTTTGTGGGGGTTTGAACCCTTTCCAGGTGGATGTAACTCAGCATTCTATCAGGGGTGACCTTGCTTGTTGCCATCCTGTTGCCATCCATGTAGACTGCAGATTTAATCTAAATTAAATTATGACCTTCATCGTCCTTGGTGGACGGACGCGTGTTTCCATCCAAGGTCACCCCTGTTAGGGCGCTGGATTACATCCGTCTGGAACGCGTTAATGGAAAATATTAATTTATTTTACCTTATGTCGCCTTTCTGTAGAGAAATTTCTTCGAACACTACTTTCACGCGCTCGTTAGGCCTGAAAAGTAATACAAGAGATTTTTCAGCATGATAATAAAATTCACAGTGAAGGAAGGCCCGAACTCCAACAGAGCGGAGCACAGTGGAGATGCGGAACTGATAAATAGCACGGTAGAAAATTAAAAATATTCAAAAACTCCACTCCGCAACTGCTCCTTCTCTCGCTAAGTTCTCAGCTCTGTCCAGCGCTACTCCGTTCTGGAAGACTTTAGCCAGTAATGGCGCAGCTACTAATTAATAAAAACAAATGACTGCCAAAAGGTCAACGACGGTCATTAGCTCGGGTCGCATCGCTTTGCAAAAGTCCGCCTACATAATTTTCGGTTCTGTTTGAACAACGGGTCACTAAGGCCCATCAAATTAGCAGAGTTGGGCAGCATCGTTGGTAGTGCATTGAATCCATAACCTTTACCGTAAAATTGTTTTGATGTTAGGGACGTACGAGTACATGTTACGGAGTTTTGGGCAACTGCGTATGTTTACTACTAATTCATAGAGCGTTAGTAAATTACTTAGTGCCTACTTATAGTTGCATACAGAGCTGCAATACGGTTTACTATTGTGCACAACTGGCGTGAATGTGATAGAATCAGCGGAAGCTTTTGCTATGCTATGCCTTTGCGGTGCTTGTAGAGTTGACGGCTACCGGATTGGATTTATTATTTATTTATTTACTGTTGTACTTGTACACACCAGGCGTGAAAACGATAAAAGCACTGCACGTTGTTTGGGTGTTGGGCTGATGGGGTATAAATGTAGAGAGCAAGGCATAAAATAAGCCGTGTCTTTCCTGGCTTCTCTGCTGTACATTGCCGTGGTAATCGTAGAAGCACCAAATGTTGTTGGGATATATGGACGTGTAACAGTAGCGCGAGGTGGAGAAACGTACGTCATAGATTAACAGAACACACTCAATGTCAGATAAACATACATCCATACCTGTAGTTGTACAATTCGGGCGTGAAAATGATAGGTGTATCGCACGTTGCTGGGGTTTATATATAGGTAGCTTACTAAAGCGAGTCCAGTACCACCGGTCCACCGGCAAGATATAGTTGTACATACCTGGCGTGAAAATGATAGGAGCACCGCACGTTGTTGGGGTATATGGACGGGTAGCGCGGGCTGTAGAGCCGCCCGTGCATGGGCCGGCTGCTGGACCGGCTGAACTGGTAGTCGCACTCCGTGCCCGCGACTCGGACGCCGTCCGTCTCGAACAGCCCTGGAGACAATGGTAAAGGTTTTGTCAATACTTCTGCACGCATGCTAGCTGTAGTATTCAATGAACGACGGTCGATCGCAGAATGGTGTCTTTATTATACGAACAAGCCTATATGTAATACGTGGGTAGTTGACTAAATCATCTACCTCCTTATACATTACTTAGTCCTCCTCTTAAATTGAAGCAATTATATTACACTTGCAAATTTATCCAACTCACATTTGCGACACTTAACAACATAACCTATTGCTACAGATACTAATAAATGAGTAAAACCGTGGTTTATTAATCAATTCAACGTCAAATTGTAACAAAATAAACTTAAATCAATAATCATTTTGTAAACCAAACAAATAATGCACTATAAGAGACTTGCCTATCTGGATACAATATATAAAAGTACACTACTAAAACACCTTAACCAGAGCTCCACCAAAGCATCTGAAACTCTTCATAAATAGCTAAATACCTAACTAACTACACCCACGCTCGTCTAAAACGCTTACTGCGCTCTTCTCCGGAAAACAAATTACAATAGAAAAAAAAAACAATACGAAAACCTATTCAATTTACTCGCCATTATAATTCTAAGTTCATAGATTCGACTTTCATTTGACTGAAATATAATTATTCGGAAAACCAGCAAACATGACTAATTTTTTTAAGTGTGGTAATTTTCTCACAATAATAATATTGCACAATCAGTAGCTACACAGCAGCGAGATTTCACATTCATTACCCTAAATAAAATCAAACAATGTCCTTTATATTTGTGCATGTCCTATCTATGATTACCTAAGTATATTTTATACGGTACCTGCTCCAAGTGAGATATTTTTTAAATAATATTACAATATACAAATATTTTCAAAGCGACATCTCTTAATCACA
Source organism: Hypomecis punctinalis (assembly GCA_949316475.1). NCBI lineage: Eukaryota > Metazoa > Arthropoda > Insecta > Lepidoptera > Geometridae > Hypomecis > Hypomecis punctinalis. Next base: position 9,927,133 of record OX438796.1, read on the forward strand.
AAAAATATCACTGTTAGATTTTAACAATGTATAAGAACCTATAAGTATATGTATATTCTTAGAACTATCATAATGTCATATCAATGTTGAAACAACGATTATTTTAACGAAATAAGTAGGTACTATACTACGCAATAAAAGTTTCAGTAGTAGTAGATAGAATAAAACTTCCATTTCATTGGGTATTTAAGAAGGTACCGAAAAATAACTATACACAACAACTTCTAATAATTCAGTGTTCAAACTGTACTGTCGATAATGCAACAATATACAGTTATTATCATAACGCAACATAACGAAATCTATAACTACCTACACATAATTTAAACGCTTTCCAAATCAATGCTTTTTCGCGCGTAAACTTTTCTTCTCACAACACCCTGAGCACCTAACACATTAAACAATATTTTTAATATATACGCAATTACACATTTAGTGGGTAATTAAGTACACAATTTAACATAATTCAAACCGCAAAGTTATGCCGAATACCTAAATATCGTCACTCACACAATAATACATTATATTTTCAAAACAAGACAAAAAAGACATCGATCAAACTTTAACTGAATAACATCAGAAAACAACAGACATTTTAAGTAGGTACATAAATACACATTAGGTACCGCACAATATTTTCAATGAACCTATGTACCCTACACATTAGGTTTTCACCGATATTTCGATATTAAATAGGTAACTTACACATTTTATCCATAATTACCACTAGTTGAATGTTCAAACTAAAAGTGCCATCAATATAATTTATGTATAATATCAATGTAATATACTTATACATAACGCAATTTAACGTAAATTCCTGTAGTCTCGTAAAATACTTTCAGGGACAGCGTCGGCTCTTATCGTCACGTGAACCGTCCCATAACACATAAATGAGACCCTACATATTTATCTAGCAATTTTTAACAAATGTGGACAAGTTCACTCTCACTTTGACGATCGAATCACTTGAGCTAATAAGGTTTTTAACCATCGTATAAATTAATTACATCAAAGTCACTATTCCAAGAAAATGTCGGTACCTACCTACATTTAATATAAGTTTTAAAACTTCACCGTGAACAACTAAATAAATGCAATTTTGATATGTCGCACAAACGTTCTACGTACCAATTTCTTACAAAGTCACATTTGTAGACGTCTTCCGTAATCCAGAAATTATACATAGGTTTGTATTAAAATGACAATATGAGACAAACTATGATTTTCGATAGCAAAATAATTGACAACTTCAAAATAATTCTCAACAAAACTATAGATTAATTTGATACAATATGACATGTTTAACAAAAGTAAATAACTGCCTGATCGTGATCGTAACACGGATCAACTTTATTTTATACCGGTCAACATCAACATTACAGAAAGATTAGGGAGTAAAGAACATAATCATAGTTGCATTCAAAGTCTAATAAAGAAAACTAACATTTTTTTTCGTTTTCAATCCATGCAGATTCGCGAATAACTTTCGTACTTACGTGACTTCTAAATGACCTTTATCACTATGCACTAGTCACGAGTTTTTGAACGACACTCCTGTAGGTACAAACGACGGGCACAAACGATTCGTTACAGCTCCTATGCCGCCACCTGCTGTGCTGACCGAGCAAGTTGCAGCCCGCGTCTCTTGCGCCGCCGCCTACTTCGCTGGCCGAGCACTTTGCAGCCTGCACCTTTTACACCGCCGTTTACTAAGCTCCTGCGTTGCCGCCTGACGTGGCCGGCACGGCCCGTCGCAGCCCACGCTTCCTACGTCGCCGCTTGACGTGGCCGGCACAGCCCGTCGCAGGCCACGCTTCCAGCGTCGCCGCCTGACGTGGCCGGCACAGCCCGTCGCAGCCCACGCTTCCTGCGTCGCCGCCTGACGTAGCTGGCTGAGGCCGTCGCAGCCGACTTTACTGGCTGGATTGAGCGCGTCACAGCCGGCGTCTTTTACGCCGCCGCCGACGTCGCTTGCCGAGTACGTTGTGGCCGGCGCCCCCTGCGCCACCGCCGATACCGCTGGACGAGCGCGATGCGGCCTATGCGCTGTCTTCGATGTTGCTGGCTAAACGCGGTGCGGCACCCACACTGCCGCCGAGTACATGCCATACAAACGGGTGGCTGACGCGCCGCCGTCGACCACCGGTGCAAGCATTGCCACTCGCCGCCGCCGTAACCGTGAGCCCATCCGCTGCCAATGATGCTCGTGTGAGCTTGACAGCTCGCTCATAATCTAGCTCGCGTTCGACATTAGGTCTGGATCTCATATCCTCCTCGTACATTTGTCGAAATGTGCGTGACTCTGCGACCTCCGACTCGGGTGTAATTTCACATAAATTACACATATCAAGTTCACATTAATACAGTGCGGCACTCAAGAACTGACGTGGTACGCTGATAATAATTATCACGAAAAACTGTCTTATTCACCTATGAAATACGTCCAACTACTACATTTTCAAACATGTACTTTAATTTTGTCCATAGGCGTAATCATCGTCACTTTCACCTTCGCGTAAATTCGAATTTATTATATAATTAATTAGACTGCGCCAAGTATAGTATTCAATGAAAGACGGTCGATCGCAGAATGGTGTATTTATTATACGAACAAGCGTACGTACCACGTATTACATGGCTATGTAATACGTGGGTAGTTGACTAAATCATCTACCTCCTTCTTATACATTGCACTACGAGTAGCATTGTCATTTTTTGTCCTTATTGATGCATGCTAGATTAAATTAGTACAGATGACATCAAACGAGCAGTAGGCAGCAAATATATGCAATTGACAAGGGACATAGGTGAATCGCATAAACCAAAACACAGAGGAAGGTCTATCTCCAACAGTGGGTTATCACAGGCTGATGATGATGTCAGTAATTTACAAATGTTTGTAATTTATTTTATATGACCTGTAATTCAAAACATATTACCAATAAAAATGATTATGATTATGACGATGAATGCTGGGTTCAATCAATCAATCATTCAATCTTTATTGCAACATATGTGGTATTGCATGTACATCTTAAATAACATGTTTTAAAAGCTATACACATATGACCCTATAAGGGTGTGGCAACGTTAATTTATATGATACTAGCGGACTCGGCGAACTTCGTACCGCGAAAGTTAATGAATGTAGGTAGCTGACCTTACAGAGATATCTACATTAAGATATTTTAAGTTTAATGGCTGTCATCCAAAATGTAGATCTCATTGAGCTATCTCACATTTGTGAAGATACCATTGATCAAAAGTTGACATTTGCGGAGATAAACCACTTTTAAGTTCGACAGCTGTCATCCAAAATGTAGGTCTGGTTTAGCTATCTCACTTTTGTAAAGACAGTACGCCACAAAAATATTAGCCCCAATTCAATGTGAAACGGTACACAAATATTGTAGCAAACAATCATTTCAAATCCAAGAAACAGTCAATCTCAACTAATTTGTTTCGTTATGGTTATCATCCGCAGCTTTCTTTGTCCCACTGCTGGGTATAGGCCTCTCTCTTTCTGTGACATCTACTTCGGCTCTTTGCCGGTCGTGACCAGGCTCGACCGGCGGTATTGATGATATCGTCGAGATAGTCGACCCATTTTGCTGCCGCGCCGCACATACGAGTAGCTGAGCGCTCTCACCTATTCAAGTACCCTAGTTGACCAGGTCGGTCTTTCTTGCTCAAGAAGCGCTGGTCGAATTGGTTGCCACGCCAGTGTGAACGATGTCATACGCAGGGCTTTTGCGACCGCCAATATAGCAGTCGTACTCTAACCGAATGGGTTTGCGCTTGGTGATGGCTAAAGGCCTGACGGTATGAAGCTGGTCCCATGGAAGTGTAGACAGCCCTTAGTATGAGACGCGACTTGCGTCGATACTTTGGTGCTGTCACATCTTTCTGAGACTCAGAGAAGGATTGGAGCGTTGGCCGATTCGGAGCAGCACAAACGGCGCAAATATGCTAACCTCGGCAGTGGTTACATATTTGAGACGTTTGAAATTGAGACATTGTGCCCGTGGTGGTCGTCTTGTTTTTAAAAGTCTTTCTGAGCTATTGGTGTACCCGACGTGTGACCAAAATGCTGGTGTTTATTTGACTAACGTATAAGCATTGCCAATCAGCGTGGCAATGCTGCCAGCATGCTGGGCACGCTCCTAACTGGCAGTGGGCTTGAGTATTTGGATTATCTTTAGACCTTCAAGGGTCTGTGGATGATCCAATTGCTTGTTATGTAGTAGTAGTTTATGAAATTTTACATTATAAGTCTTGTATTTAGTGGTAGTTAATAAAGGCACTTGCTCTATAAAAAAAGTCAAGTACCCTTGCACCTTGGCACTGTCCAAACCTAACCTGACCTGCCTACCTAAGGTATTATGATACCTTATAGTTATAAATTCTTCTGTTGATTAAGATAAGGTTAGAGTGTACGGGTTCCCGCCTGGTCGTGGCGGGGGAACTTAGTAGCCGAGGCTTATGGGCGGCGCGGGAATCCTAGATAGAGCCAATTCTCTGGGTTTCTTCTGAGACAGCTGAGAAGGCGGCGCTCGAGGTCTCCCGGGTCTTTTCTCACTTGGCAGCTTAGAAGTTTGCACTCGTGGTTGAGCCGTTTTCTGGGCTTTTTAACTATAGCAGCTGAGAGGCTGGCCGGTAAGTTGCGTGCCTAATGAGGCGTGCCGCAACTGAGGCGGGCTGCACTTTTGTCACTGTTGAATCCTAACCAAACCATCATAAATGTATGTTCGTGTCAAGCTCACAGTTCACAGTCAAGGTTAATAACCTTAGAGTCAAGATACGTATACTCATGCCATACTACTCCTAAAAATCAAGTCAATCAGTTTCTTCGTATATTAGTATGGATTCTGTACCATAAAGGTAGAATAAAGAAAAATGTTTAACCTCTAACGTTGGTATATTTAAAAATATTTCTAATGTCAGACAAAATGACGGCCCAGTATTAAACGTCATTGTAATACGTATAGCATGGCATAGGGAAAAACCATTTAGTCCAATTTTAATGTCAGCTGTCATTGTCAATCCATACTATATTTCCTTCTCGAGGAGCTATAATGGTGAAAAGACAATTTGTCTCGTTGCTATGCTAAGCGTGACATTCATAAAAAGTCTGCAGTCAATGTATGTCACCTGTCATCTTATTACGTTTCGTCAATCCATATCAGGCCCAATTATGAACCCGCCATCGTAAATTTAATAGGAATGTAAAAAGTGTTCTCTGTATCGAATGCCTAAAGTGAAAAAGAAACAGAAATATTCTAATTAGCTATTATAATTACGATGGTGCCTTCAAAATTGGGCCCATTAGCGTCGTTGTGATAGGTGACAGTTTCGCTAACGTTTTTTAAAGGGAAAAGATGATATGAAAAAGATAAGATGAATAACTTTTAAAAAATAAATAAAAAGGAACAGGTTAAAAAGTATCCTATGTCCTTCTCCTGGCTCTAAACTACCTCCCTGCCAATTTTCAGCTAAATCGGTTCAGCCGTTCTTGAGTTATAAGTGGAGTAACTAACACGACTTTCTTATATTATATATATATACTAGCGGCCCCGGCGAACTTCGTACCGCGAAAGTTAATGAATGTAGGTAGCTAACCTTACGGAGATACCTACATTAGGATATTTTAAGTTTAATGGCTGTCATCCAAAATGTAGATCTCATTGAGCTATCTCATTTTTGTGAAGATAGCATTGATCAAAAGTTGACATTTGCGGAGATAAACGACTTTTGAGTTCGACAGCTGTCATCCAAAATGTAGATCTGGTTCAGCTATCTCACTTTCGTGAAGATAGCATTAGTAAAAAGTTGACAGTTACGGAGATAAACTACTTTTGATTTCGACAGCTGTCATACAAAATGTAGATCTGATTGAGCTATCTCACATTTGTGAAGATAGCATTGATCAAAACTTGACATTTGCGGAGATAAACCACTTGTAAGTTCGACAGCTGTCATCCAAAATGTAGATCTGGTTTAGCTATCTCACTTTTGTAAAGACAGTAATGATCTAAAATCGGTAGATACGAAGATAAACCACTTTTAAGTTCGATAGCTGTCATCCAAAATGTAGATCTGGTTCAGCTATCTCACTTTCGTGAAGATAACATTGATAAAAAGTTGACAGTTACGGAGATAAACAACTTTTGATTTTGACAGCTGTCATACAAAATGTAGATCTGATTGAGCTATCTCACTTTTGTAAAGACAGTAATGGTCTAAAATCAGCAGATACGTAGATAAACCACTTTGAAGTTCGATAGCTCTCATCCAAAATGTAGATCAGCCACCCTACCGCCTAAGCAATAGCAATCGTTTAAGACTTCATTTTAAGCATATAGCACCGCCTATGTGACGTTAGCCATCAATTGCTTTGTGCGGATTGCTAAAGCAATCGTTGAATGAACAACTTTGATGGCTAATGCCACATAGGCGGTGCCAAATGACTAAAATGAAGTCATAAACGATTGCTATTACGATTGCTATTGCTTAGGCGGTAGGGGGGCTGGTATAGCTATCTCACTTTCGTAAAGATAGCATTGATCAAAAGTTGACAGTTACGGAGATAACCTACTTTTAAGTTAGACAGCTGTCATACAAAATGTAGATCTGGTTGAGCTATCTCACTTTTGTAAAGACAGTAATGGTCTAAAATCGGTAGATACGAAGTAAGTAATAGTAAGTGCGCCACAAAATTTTAGCCCCAATTTAATGTGAAACGGTACACAAATATTGTAGCAAACAATCATTTCAAACCCAAGAAACAGTCAATCTCTACTAATGTGTTTCGTTATGGTTATCATCCGCAGCTTTCTTTGTCCCACTGCTGGGTATAGGCCTCTCTCTTTCTGTGACATCTACCTCGGCTCTTTGCCGGTCGTGACCAGGCTCGATTGGTGGTATTGATGATATCGTCGAGATAGTCGACCCACCTTGCTGCCGCGCCGCACATAGCTGAGCGCTCTCACCTATTCAAGTACCCTAGTTGACCAGCTCGGTCACCACCGTCTTTCTTGAAGAAGCGCTGGTCGTATTGGTTGCCACGCCAGTGTGAACGATGTCATACGCAGGGCTTTTGCGACCGCCAATATAGCAGTCGTACTCGAACCGAATGGGTCTGCGCTTGGTGATGGCAAAAGGCCTGACGGTATGAAGCTGGTCCCATGGAAGTGTAGACGGCCCTTAGTATGAGACGCGACTTGCGTCGATACTTTGGTGCCGTCACATCTTTCTGAGACTCAGAGAAGGGTTGGAGCGTTGGCCGATTCGGAGCAGCACAAACGGCGCAAATATGCTAACCTCGGCAGTGGTTAGTGGTGGCCGGTCTTGTTTTTAAAAGTCTTTCTGAGCGTCTTGTGTACCCAACGTGTGACCAAAATGCTGGTGTTTATTTGGCTAACGTATAAGCATTGCCAATCAGCGTGGCAATGCTGCCAGCATGCTGGGCACGCTGCTAACTGGCAGTGGGCTTGAGTATTTGGATTATCTTTAGACCTTCAAGGGTCTGTGGATGATCCAATTGCTTGTTATGTAGTAGTAGTTTATGAAGTTTTACATTATAAGTCTTGTATTTAGTGGTAATTAATAAAGGCACTTGCTCTATAAAAAAAAGTCAAGTACCCTTGCACCTTGCCACTGTCCAAACCTAACCTGACATCATAATACCTTATACTTATAAATGCTTCTGTTGATTAAGATAAGGTTAGATTGTACGGGTTTCCGCCTTGCCGTGGCGGGGGAACTTAGTAGCCGAAGCTTATGGGCGGCGCGGGAATCGGAGGTAGAGCCGCTTCTCTGGGTTTCTTTTCACACAGCTTAGAAGGCGGTGCTCTAGGTCTCCCGTTTTTTGCGTCTTTACCCCCTAGGCAGTATAGAAGTTTGCACTCGAGGTTGGGCCGCTTCTCTGGGCTTTTTATCTAAAGCAGCTGAGAGGCTGGCCGGTAAGTTGCGTGACTTATGAGGAGTGCCGCAACTGAGGCGGGCTGCACTGTTATTACTGTTCAATCCTTACCAAACCAACAAAAATGTATGTTCGTGTCAAGGTCACAGTTTACAGTCAAGGTTGATAAGTTTACTCATGCCATACTACTCATGGTAAAAATCAAGTCGATCCGTTTTCTTCGTATATTATAATGGATTCTGTACCATAAAGGTAGAATAAAGATACACGATAAACCTCTAATGGTGGTAGATTTAAAAATATTTTTATTTCAGTCAAAATGACGGCCCGTTATTTAACGTCATTGTAATATGTAGCATGGCAAAGGGAAAAACGATTTTATCTAATTTTAATGTCAGTTATCATTGTCGATCCATAGTTTATACTCTATAAAATTTAACTTGATCTCTGCGACAGCTGTCAGAAAAATCACGCCTATGAAGTCCTGAATTTCTTAATAGTACAGACAGTACCTGTCAATGTCATACTTTATGGGCATGCCGATTAGTGATGGGCGACGAATGATCGTGACCACAGAGTTTTAATCAAAATATCGATAGTTTATACTGACGATATTTTAAATAAAACTTGATTTATCATTAATTTTATTGTATATTTTAATATCATAACATTTTTTATATGTGTAATTAGATTAAACCCAATTATATGTTACATTAGCATGGATAATAGTGAAAAACGTCGATAAATACTATCGTTACATTATTATGAGTATATAATTAATATGATAACATTATTTACATGTGTACATACTTGATCTTAAATAATAGTAGGTAAGTAAAAGAAATCCAATTTCTCACCTTCAACTACTCATTCGATTTCATTACAACATTGTTTGAAAATCGACTTTTTCCACCACTATCCCAACACTAAAAATGTCAATCTTCTACTGTCGCAGAGATCAAGTTAAATTTTATAGAGTATAATTCCTCTTCGAGCTGACGTAATAAAGGAAAGAAAATTCGTCCCTTTGCTATGCTAAGCGTGACATTTATAAAATTCAGCAGTACAGTCAATGTATGTCACCTGTCATCTAATTACGTTTCGTCAATCAATTTTCGGCCTAATTATGAAGGTGCCATCGTAAATTTAATAGCAACGTAAAAAAAAATCTCTCTATCGAATGCCTAAAGTGAAAAAGAAACAGAAATAGTCTAATTAGCTATTATAATTACGACCGTGCCTTCATAATTGGGCCTATTAGCGTCGTTGTGATAGGTTCCTACAGGAATTTCACTATGCAATTTTCGGGATAAAAAGTATCTATCCTATGTCCTTCTCCTGGTTCTAAGCTACCTCTCCACCAATTTACAGCCGAGTCGGTTTAGCCATTCTTGAGTTATAAGTGGAGTAACTAACACGACTTTCTTTTATATATATATATAGAAGATATATATATATATAATATATATAGATTACATTCTCTTATTTTTATTTAATCAATGTCATAATCATTATATTATATTATCATATTTGTTATAGGTACATTTAATAATAATTTTAGGTTGAGTACTGAGATACCTTAGTGGGAGAACTGCCTTACAGTTTTGGGGCGTGGGTTCAAGCCCGGTTCTGTACAAATGGCGTTTGAGTTTTGGAGAACGAAACTTGCACAGGTAATTATGTCCGTAGAAGAAATTTGATGGCGTAGGTGAATAGCGGCTGAGTGTAAACGACACATTTACCTCCATATACCAGATTTCATTAATTCAGAAGGATATCCGATTGGATATGTACAAAATGTTTCTGATAAAAGTTAGACCTTCAAAATTCGACATGTTTTTGCACTAATACGATCGCTACTTTGACACTGATCCGCCATTAAATCCATTATCTTCTAACTGGTAAGTTTCGAACGTTCGTAGGATTTACTGAATTATATTGATAAGTTTTCAAGATCAATTAAGATGAGAACTAGCAAGGTAACAAGTATCCCTTTTCGTTTGTACAAATAATTACTAAACGTTAAAAAAATTTATAGAAACAAAGAGAATGGTTATAAGGACAAAAATCCCAATGTCATGTCGGATTAGATAAACCTATTAAAAGTTGAAGTAGTCATCATATTTATTTATTTATTTATTGCCACTAAGTGTTACATTTGAGGTCTTAATTAGGATATTATGTGCTTACAACTTAGTCGCCCTTGTCGGGCATTGCAAAATTATAACTTGCTAGGGCGCTCTCTAAATATATTTATCAAATAATTACATTATATTCTTAAGATCTAAGTTTAAGAATAGTTACATAAGTGTTTTGTAGCAAGCAATTATAGAACTATTAAGAGATCGTCATACAAATAATCAAATAATATAAATACCTACTTGGCAATAAACTTATTTATTACTTTTGTAGGTGGTGACTTCAAAGTATTCATCTAACGAATAAAAGCAATGTTATACTAAAAATTGTTTTAATTTAGAATCAAATGAAGTAAATTTTTGTTTATTTCGTATGGTGATTGGTAGTTTATTATATATTTTGACTGCCATATAATATGGGCTTTCATTTAACATTTTTATTCTAGATGATGGCAAACTTAAGTTATCTTTATATCTAGTGTTTAAATTATGGGTTTCTTTTGTTTTAAGAAATGTGTTGTTGTTTTTATATACGTATGTGCACAATTCCTGGATATAAAGGGAGGGTAAGGGCAGTATGTTGTATTTTTTGAAGAATGGTCTACAACTGTCAGTATTTTCTATTTGTGAAATGATCCTAATGCATTTCTTTTGCATAATAAATAATTGTTCAGCATTGACACTGTTGCCCCACAACATTAAACCATATTTAAGCCAGGAGTGGGCATACCCGTAATAAGCTGATATAGCTGTTTTTATGTCAGTGCTGGTTTTAATTTCAAAGAGTGCATATGTAAATCTTGATAACTTTGTCTTAATGAATTCTATATGAGTTTTCCAGTTTATGTGAGTATCTATGTTTATTCCTAGAAGGCTAAGCGACTCTACTTTTTCAATTAGTGTATTATTATAGTTAATTGTTACATCTAGTGAGGGACTGTTATTGGACTTGAACTGCATAATTCTTGTTTTTTCACAGTTTATTTCCAAATTATGGCGGTGGAGCCAACTGGAAACATTTTCAAGAGATCTTATTATATGTTTTTCATTGCTTTTAAGGTCAAAATGTTCAATCTGGACTATTTGTTTTCTGTTGCTTAAGAAAGATTTTAACCATTGATAGGCCCACGAACGCCAGATCCGTAAAGCTTTGAAAGAAGTATTTTGTGAGAGACCTTGTCATATGCTTTAGTCATATCAAGCAGTAGACCCAGAGAAATATCTTTATCATTTATGTGTTGGAGGGCAGTTTGTACATATTTAAATACTGCAGATGTAGTGGATTTTGACTTTCTAAAGCCATTTTGACTGGCATCTAGTATTTGATATTTTTGCTAGTATAGGTAAATACTTGTAACCACAGGCACAGCCGGCGGAGAGAGGAGGGTATTGAGGGGGGTGGGTTCAACCTGCCAAAATGTACCACGTTACGAAATATACCACTAACTAATAAAAAACATCGCAACAGTTTTGCGATAGAACTAAAAACGTTGAAAACTATTTTCGCTCGCTACGCTCATACAATGTTACCTCCTTATATAGTTGGTTAGGTAGGGATCAAACTATAACTGAAATTTGGCTACGTTCATGCAATATTTATCTAAATTTCAGGCTTCTAGTTCGAAACTGTATAAATATTGAACGTTTTCTTGAATTTCCTTTCCAAAGTTTCAATATAAAAGTATCCGAGAGGATTAAATATGCCACAAAAGCTTATTCAAGAAGGTATTTTCTCATATCGAATTCTGGTAAGATAAATGGTTTTTATGTAATATTTGTTTGTGTAAAACAGAAAAGTTATTAAAAGTAACTTCGTTATTAGTCTTAAGGGAACGATTTTTTTAACATAAAATATTGGAACTAATTTCTTGACTAGCTATACTTTTTTATGTTACAGCTATCGTGTAAGCCATGAGAGTGGGTGAGTGAAGTGATGATGCGTTCAAACTGAAAACCGTTTTTAAAATATGGAGTTTTATTGTTAGAGTACGTTAGTATATCTGGAAATTGAAATTTCAATCGTTTTAAAACCATCAACTTCATTTATTACCATTGCTACAGTTTATAATCAAAGTTACCTACTATATTTAGATACCTTGCCCTGACGCTGTTCATTATTATAATGCACAATAAGATTTTCGCCTGTTCGAAATATTTTGAATATTTTATGACCCACCCACTTAATTGTCTCTTCAATTTAGCTACCCGTAAATATGGTGAATACGGCTGTGCAAAAATATACCGAACTCCATAAGGTCAAAAATTTCAGAAAGATAAAACTGTGATTTTATGAGAGATTTCTTGTGTCTGCCCAAGGCATCATTGCAGCTTCTATGACACCACGCTTATCATCAGGCGAATTGGTGGTTATTAAATTCGTATAGGCCGGGTGGGTAGCCTTAGTGTCAAAGTTTTTAAGCCGCCTTAGGGCCTCTGACATGACCAAACGGTTAAAAACCGGGACATATAATTTAACATGTCATTCTAACTACGGTAGCGCTTAGTTGCTTAGTATTAATATGCCACCTGCGGTCACCCATCCGAAGACTGGCCTTGCTGAACGTTGCTTAAGACGCTCCAACAGTAAACTTTTAGGCATTTTACAATAATGTCTTGCAGTATACAAATAGAGTCTAAAATCGCGTGTCGTTTGTTTTTAGACGAAACTCGAGATGAGGATTCGATAACTTTCGCAATTTTAGTTCGTTTAAAAAGAAATGAAGCCATGTTTGCATTAAAATTTACAAATATGTCTTTAGTTTAGTAAATTTCCTATTTTATGATTACAAAAAATATGGTAGTTATTGATCTAAATATTGAGAAATGCGAAACGAAAGATTTTTTTCTAAAGATTTTTTTTGTGAATTTTTTTTCAAGATACCTGAATTTTTTTTTGCAATATTTTTGTAAAAATCTCTCTTGTGAACTATTATTGTGAGCTCTGTATTTTTTAAAAGTTTGTATCAGTAAAAGTTACGCCTAACTGTGCGACGAAAAACATGACGTTTTATGGATTTTTGTCTTTGGGTAGCGCCTTAACTTCGATTGCCTGTGGCGCCGAAAGATTGCTCGATTCTGAGCGCGAGAGTTGAAAACCACTGCCGCCAGGGGCGCGACGAGCGCGGCGCTCGCACGTTTTGCGAATAAATACAATCTGGCTTCGATGCGCCGATGATCGGGTGGATTAAAAATGAACCGAGAAAAAGAACCTTATATCAATAGCAATAGGACTACTTTTGTTTGTACATTTTCGTTAGTAAGCTACTCGAAAATGTACTTTATTTGTTTGTAGTGTAGGTATAATTTGGTTTGCTGTATTTATTTACTAGGTTGGTTAGTAACTTACAAAATATAATTTAAATTATTCTTTTATACCTATGTATAATTATTTTTGTATAGAAATAGTTTTTGTATAAAAATAAACTTTAAAGATTTTAAACATTTTATAGGAGATGGCGGCGGTATTTAAAAATTAAAAATGAATTACAAACTTTTACTAAGGGGTCAATCCTGAAATCGCCATTCTGATTATAAAAGTTCGTAAATTGAGTTTTAATAAGTAACAATCACTTGATTTTATGTGAATGTTTTTAAATATTTTTTTTCAGATTTAGTATTTCATTGTTGTGCCTTGCAGGGTTTTGAACTGCTGAGTGGGCCTGATAAGTATTAACCCATTTAGATTGTAGTGATTTATTTGCTCAGTAGAGAAATGCCAAGTAGTAGTGTGCAAACACAATTGTGTACCAAAATGAAGGACAATGTTTCCAGTATACTTCTTGGCTCATTCCGCCACTTATCTTAGGAAGGTTTTGAATTGTTTAGTGTTTAATTTTGATTATCATCTCAGCCGTAGTACCCAGCGGATGAGCAATTAAAAATGCCAGTAGGTAAGGCACACAGTTTTTAAAGAGTAAAAATTACGAAGAGGTGGTTAGGGCTCAGTGACGTTACGGATACATGATTTTTGGTAAATTTCGGACAAATTGGTAGTTTCTATTTTTATATCTATACACTACGGGACTAATCGCGCACTGAAAATATAAGATAAATACTTCACTAATCCGACGTTACGACCAAGTTGCATTGATCGTGGTCATGTCGATCGATAATAAGGTATTTATTTATCTCATATTTGCAATGCGTTATCAGTCTCGTAGTATATACATAAAAATAAATGCTAGTAGTGTAAGTTAAAGGTTATATTATTATGAAAGCGAATCATTGGAGCTTTTGAATAACTGAGATATTCTGTTGGTAAATATTATTTTGTATAAATTGTACCATGAGTGAGACTGATACTCTAGGATTACTTTCCGAGTAGTTACCAAGTATCCCAAGTTTTGAAATGAATAACTTTTTAATTTGTTTTTATTTTTGATACAAAATGTATAAAATAATATTTACTTATAGATGTAGTAAATTATTCAAAATCTCTAGCGAAAATCGGCATATTGAAAAAAATCATGACTCGATAACTATCCAGGGAGTGATCCTAGAGGATTGGCCCCATGACATAAAATGTAAAGTATATTATTTTTTTACTATAGTATACTATTATTATTTTCTAATTACTTAATTGAAATATCTAAAGAGAGCCAATAAAACGAAAAATAATTCATTCAATTGATCTTGACTACCCAGGAAGTGATCCTAGAAAGTTAGTCCCATAGTATAAAATGCTCAGAATAATACATTTATACTTTTATTTTCTAATTAATTGTTTTCTTGCATTGTTTGCACTTTCAGATTTAGCCCAAAATGAATGAAGTCCTTTGACATTATGATAGTATAAGTACATCTCAATTTTAAATATATAAAAAAATCGAAATTGTGTGTTTATGGGATTGCTTCAATACACATGACATTTTTTACCAACCCCACTACTTCATATGGGGTATCATTATATTCAGAGAAAAATCGAACCAAGATGATATATACATCATTTGAAAGCTTGTTTTGTGGGCTTCCCAAAAATATTAAATTAGATTTTTTCACCTCTCCATTTTTTTTAAATGTGAAAAATAAATTGTATGAAAAATAACAATAGGTACAGCTTTTACTTTTTCTAGTTTAGCGATGATAAAGTGCTTCTATCGTTATTTTACTTGCATTCGTAGCCGATTCTTCCACATTCGTCACTTAATTTGCTAAAATTAAAAATTATAACCTACCAATGTGACCATTTAGTAGGTACAATGTGACAAAAAAAAACACTTTAAAAGTGTATCTCATTGGTAAAAATGCTTTTATTTAACAAATTGGAGGTTAATTAATCAGTGTAGTTAGAGATAAACTACCTATTGGGCCAAATATATTTATTTATCCTAATAAATTCAAAATCAATTTTTAAAAAATCGGATGGCTCTTTTTTGTTTTTAACTGTTGTAATAGACTCAGAAAAATATGAACTTTCTCGAAATGTAACGAGTGTTGTGGTTAGAATTTTTGATTATTATTATACCAGCCTCTATACATTTTGTGGACATGTCCTTTGGTTTTTGTAATTAGTTTAAGGTTACATTTAATTTAAGGTAACATAAAATATTTGTTTTTTGATTCGTATGAAAGAAAATTCGTGAAATATAGGTAGTCAACGTTGAAAAAAAAGTGTGTGCTCCCTTATTTTCTAAAGTACGCAAGATAAAATCTTAAAATTTTTGTTTATGGATCACCCGCGTGATATTTTGACTATTTGAAATATTTGCAAAATTGGGGGATTAGTTCTATGGAGCTAATCCTGTAGAACCACAGTTCCATAGGACTAATCCCCCAATATTGCAAATACAAAATTAGTATTTTCATTGGTTTTGTCGCGAGTAAATGAACTTTAGTTCTAATTATGTATAAGTATGTGACTGCCTCGGTGGCTCAGTGGTTAATAAATAGTGACCCTAACTTCTGGATCAAAGAGGCGTGGGTTCGATCCCCACCCAGGGCAAATATTTATGTGATGAACATAGGTGTTTGCTCTGTGTCTGGGTGTTATTTAGTTACTATCTAAATAAATATGTATTTAAAAAAAGTAAAAAAGTATATGTAAGTAGTATATCAGTCTCTGGCAGCTATACCACAAGCTTTGCTTAGTTTGGGGTCAGAGTACGTATGTAAGATGTCTCAAAATATGTATTTTATTTATTTATAAATAAAACAAAAGATTTGGTACATACTGTGGTTTTTACATCTCTAGCTAGTAACTACTTAGCATTCTACGTACAGTAGACTTAGGAAGTATATATTTTGTAGCATATTTTCCAGTAATTGGTTCTAGAAAATGCACTATTTGCACATGAAAAATATTTTTAGTCACAATAATAATTATTATGGTGAATTATGGCCATTCACGTCCATTGAATAGTTATCGTCCAAAAAATAACGATATAACTAACTTGGTTTAACGATATAATTGTATTTTGACGATTTCTGATATATCTGATTTAATCCTCTGAAACATCTGAGAAATATTAACTAAAATTGAAAATAAAATATGTCCGAAAATGTTGTGTCCGTAACGTCACTGAACCCAATTTAAATACATATACAGAAGTAAATATACAGAGGAATACAAATCTAATAAATAGTCATTATTATTTTGTAAGCTTTAGCTATTCGAGCACAATATTTTTATATACTACGGGACTAATCGCGCACTGAAAATATGACATATTCCTTGCTCATTATGCCGTTGTTTTTTTAAAAACTACTACTTGAAATATAGTGACGAGTACGTCAAGCGTGTGAATCTAAAAGTGTTACATTTATAACTTGTTAGTCCCGCCCAGCAGATTGAACTGGTAACTGTTCAAAACCCTGCGGGGCACAGTGGTGTAAACACAGCTCCAAAAGAAGCATCTAAAAGCTAGCCCCTGTAATATGATCTACCAAAAAATGAATGAATCATCAAAATTGATTGATCGTGTAACATGCATACAAAATAAAATACTTACCTACCTCATTATTTTTGAAGTCGGTTAAAATGATAATCAACTGTTTCATACAAAAAAATAAACAATTGATTCTTGATGATATACGCTGTGTCTAATATTTTTCATGATTTTAGGGTTGGCCCCGTAGTAAATACATATTTGTTAGAATGATCGATACAATCGTATTATGCTAAAATAAATACATTTGTTTGTCTTTATTTATTTATTATTTCGGATTTACACTCTACAGCCTTTCCGGTGAAGGAAAACATTGTAAAACGAAATGTACGTAGTCAAAGAAAATCGGTGGCGTGGGAATTCACCAATACGCATTGGGTCAGCGTGGTGAACATCACTCGATCGCGCTTTATGGGTGGGCCTATGTTCATTTCCAATAGTAATGCCGACGTAAAATGTCTCAAAATAATTCACTGAGTACAAACAAACCAAGTTTGAAATTGTCAGTGCAGAAATGTGTTTCGGTGCGGTGGGGTCAATAAACTCTGAACCAAATAGGTACATAATAAAAGTAGAAAGCCACGATACATAAATATGTTATTAATAAAAAATATTATTAGGTACTCCACGACCGTACTCATATTTTTTCAGTAATATTCATGATGTGTTTGTGTTCAAACGCGTCAAATAATTATTTGAATATTACGTAAATTCAAAGCGCGGAGCGACACGTCCACTCCCTGGAACAGCTCGAAGCTGTCTAAGGAATAGTGCGTAAGCGTGATGACTATATATGATTTGCGTTTGCGAGACAGAGCACTCGCATGTCTAAAACCTGCTCAGAAAAGTGACGTAAGCGCCAATTCATATATCAGTTGTTACTCGAAAACCTTTCAATTTTTAAATACAATTTTGAGATATATGTTAGATTACAAAATTAGCTATCAAATTGTTTAATAATTATTTGTCAGCAACTAATATTTTCGGAGAAACAACGAAAAATGTGTTTATGGAGACACTTTTTTGACGAGAAAAGTTATCGAGAAAATTATCACTAATCATGTTTTCACAACAACAAACATTTAGCTTATATCCTGAAGTATCTAATTATGGATTAACAATTTGAATAAATAGGTCATTGCTGCGCAATCATCAAACAAAAAATCAATTTTTTGGAGACGCGAATTCACCAAATAGTCAAACTACGCTATGAGCGAGTTGGTGGTCAAGTGCGGACTTTTATATGCGCGAAAAAAAGTTATGTAACAAACAGTGGTCTGTATCTCATGATGATGTATAATGAATACAGCATCGCATATAATCGTGAATGTGTTGTTATCCGTGACATCTCCCCGGGGCGTGATCGGGCTAATGAACGAGCGCCTTTATTAACCTAATGTAGGATAACCATCGTAAAGTTAAAGTGGACCTAATTCACGCAACGCTTTGGTACTTTTCACCAATTTTGGGATAACTCAATTCAGTTATTATTATCTATATACAGGTTTTAGCTAGATATACCTGTCCACTCGTTATGACCTAGTTTCTAAAGTGGATAACATAATTTAACTTTAATCTAGTCTATTTCATTTAAATGTTTCTGAAACGTAGGCACTTGAGGAGTATTGAAATACCTGATACACAGTAACATTAGTAACACTAATGATATGTTGAATAGGTTCGCGTTTGACTACACACTGCGTAGTTGAAACAACGTTGAAACAGTTGTTTTTCACTTTATGTTGCATTATAATACACATCTTACGGAGGGCGCTGGTACCTGGTAGCACAGTATCTTTAGATACTAGTACGGGCACCAGCCAGTAACATGATAAATTGATTAATTAATGTACTTTTTGTTATGTCTTGTTAAATAACTACCATAAAAGAACCTGTATTTTATTTTTTAAGGATTTACTATGTTAAATTGGTAGAACTGTTAATTTAGTTTTGGTCAATAAAGATTTTATTTATTTATTTATTTATAGTTTACTCGCTTGTGGCGCCATACATTTTGGTTAGTTTTTCCTCGTTTCCGCCAGGGGCGCTGTACAAAAAATATAGAGCCTTACGGAAACAACTGTAGTTTCAATTTACGTATAAACCTAGACTAATCTCTCTGAATGAGGAATAAATGGACGTAAAACTATTTAATAGTTTCATATTAAAAGAGCCCGCCTAAAAATATTAGTAAGACTACTAGGAACTTATATTATATGACATTTCTAGGATTTAATAAATATTTTTTATCAATTTAAATACTATTTACAAAGTTGAATGTATTTTAAAGCGCCAAATTCCATTGCTATTCATCTTTGAAATTGCTATCTTTATTCAAATAGAGAGTCAATATTTATTGCTCTGAATTTATTGATATAATTGGTTTTGGATTATTATCTTTAGGTCTTTAAAGGTCTGCAGATAATCTAGTTTTTTTATAGTAGTAGTAGTTTAAGTACGTAGTTTTAGTTTAAGTAATTAGTATTGTATTTTGTAGTAGTTAATAAAGGCACTTGCTCTATAAAAACGGCATGGCTCTCTAAAATCCTTTCTTTTAATAAATAAATTAAAGTAAAAGCTTTTCAAAACCAAAATATATTACAAAACTGTATTGAACAAGAACACTTTACCGCGCAATTTAACCTTACTTCAAAGATATACTAGACATAGCCAGGCCATAAAAACTGATGCCGGCCGCAGAAGTTTGTAATATAAAAGTTGTAGAATGTTCAACAACTGTTTCGGACATCCGGTGTTACAACGTCCCTGGTAAATAATAATCTGAGCACTGACACCGCTTCATTTTGTTCAGAAACATTTTTACAAAGCTTTCCTTTACACATGAGGGAGAGGGGTTGAAAAAAATTTTTCATCACATCTATTCGAAAAGGACTACTTGGTTCGCCTTTAAGTGCGCCCAAAGGTGGTGTTTTCTAAAAGGAACTATATAAGTGCGCCGGAATAATATTTGCCGCGCACTTCTTGAATTTGGAAGTATTTGTAATGTTAGTGTTCAGCGCCAAGAAAATGAATGAAAATAATGTAAATATAAGTTTTCATTTGTTTTTTTATAAGATAACATTTAATTTTAATTTAATTGTTACTCTACGTTTTATTAAATAGTAATGTTACAATAAAATATGAGGCGCCTTTTATTTTCTCATAGAGGTGATGAAAAGTAGAGTGTACCACTCGGGCGCAAAATATATTTTTGGCTCGGGCGACGTACTTTGAATCCCTTGCTACGTTCAGGATTCTACTAAAGAATCCCTCACTTCGTTCCGGATTAAAAAAAGCGCCCTCTCCGTAAAATATTATTTTGCTCCCACATGATATAATCTACTATTTCATCCCCACTATACATGTATGGGAGGTAGCGAGGTACCCCTTAAATGAACAATTTCGGGAATTTTAAGTATTTGAAATTGAGATCTATACTTGAAATATCACAATGTCAAATTTAATGCGATTTGGTTCATAAATGTGGAAGTTATAAGGCTTTGTAATATTCGGACAGACGAACGAACAGTTGAACAGACACAGCTTAATTTTGTTTCAGAAACATTTTTGGAAAGTTTTCGTTATTGAAAAAAATCATGTAGATAAATTATTTATCTCTGTCCTATGTAAAGTCATATTCCTCTGTTTTTTTATTTATTAGTAGAAGAACTTTGCAAAACGATCCCACTGAATTTTCATTTAGGTAGGTATCTACTTTGGTATTTCATTTTCATTTATTATATGACGCACTTAGCTGTTTTGCGGTTTCGTTGCATTCTACACATAACGTTTGTTGTAAATAAGTTGTTTAAGAATGTTGTGATATGTGTTTCTTTACACGGCGGATATTTCTAGGATATCATTGTACTCATCATTATGACCAAAAATCATTTTGTACTCAACAATGTGTGATATCATGAAAAAGATTATCTATTTTACCGTACAAAAAGTTTATCGTCTCTCCACAAAATGTATGAAACAGCTGTTATTACATAAAAGTTGGACACGCTGATAAGTACAATGATATCCTAGAATATATCGTCGTCCAGAGAAACAATGTTATTACATAAAAGTTGGACACGCTGATAAGTACAATGATATCCTAGAATATATCCGTCGTCCAGAGAAAAAGTTTTAATACATAAAAGTTGGACACGCTGATAAGTACAATGATATCCTAGAATATATCCGTCGTCCAGAGAAAAAATGTTATTACATAAAAGTTGGACACGCTGGTAAGTACAATGATATCCTAGAATATATCCGTCGTCCAGAGAAAAAATGTTATTACATAAAAGTTGGACACGCTGATAAGTACAATGATATTCTAGAATATATCCATCGTCCAGAGAAACATTTTGAATGGCTGAATCGAAGGAAATTATCTCAAATTTAACACCATTTTAATTTAACGTCATTTGATATTCCCATAGAGGTGATATTACAGTCTTCTAGGAATGTATTTAAGTAAGAGCGTAAAACGCGTCTTTTTCAAATTCGACCTCGTCTTTAAGTGTCGGCGTGAAATAATTCACTTTGACAAATGATCTAAGTAGATTGCCTCTGTGATGCTAATAATCTTGTAAAACATTCTAAGTTTTTCACTCTGGAAATTCTCGGCCGTTTTATGAAAGAGCAATGACGAGACGAAATAACATTTTGGGGACAATTTTAGAATACTCGTATTAGACTGTTTAACAGACAGATACTGACTCAATATATGGTAAGTATTTGTAAAGAAGATTTTTTTACGGGTTATTTTTAAAAATATTTATCATTTTGAGGAATTTTAGCTTTAATCGAACAAAAGAGGCAACAAAAGATATTTGTTTTTAATTGGTTGTGTAAGACAAAATACGTTTCAGTGTTGGTAGTTTTCTTCTTCGTCATATTGATGGCTCAGAGCAAATAAAAAAATCAAGAGAGAACGTCGTTGAACAGTCAAGTGAAGCCGGTTTTTTATACATGTGTGAGTGCGTCGCTGTTGCGCCGCCATAGTTCGAATGACAAGCCTAGGCGTAGTTTCCTTGTACGTTGATGCGTGTGTGTGAATTGTCTGTACACGGCCAGGCGTAGTTTTGGTTGGCTTCACTTGTTTGTTCACAACATTCTCTCTGATTTTTTTATTTGCTCTGAGATTGATGGTTTGTGTAGTTAATTTTCTATGTCTCCTGATATGGGGACTTTGGGACCACAGACAAATGAAGATCTATACATGTTCATGGTGTAACATGTATAGATCTCCATTTGTAAAGAGGTTTAGATACTGTGGACAAATGAGTAAGTGATCTATACCCTGCTCAGAGGCTCCGCAATTATATTGTAGAGTCCGTTTCAAAAAAGAAGTGAACTACGCTACAACTACGCGAAAATTGGTGCTAACAAATTTTACCCTCGCAGCGTCCGAAAATCCCCGCTTGGTTAGGTTTCCCCTGCAACGGCCCATTTGGGTCCTATAGAACTTACCACTGAAAACGTAAAACTACCATTGTGCGACTTAAGTTTTCAGTCATGGCAAGCAATGTTACTATAGTAGAGCGGTGTGCCACTTGTCCTTTGAGATAGCTAATAGTAATAAAATACGAGTACTTAGTGCCTATGAAGTGAGATTACGCATATCATGCTTTCGGTAAAGTAAGTTCAGACAGGTGGCTAGCCCTGGTGTCAGTTTTTAGGCCGCCTGAAGGCTTCTGACTCTACGGTTAAGCTAAAAAACTAAAAAAAAACCGGACAAGTTCGAATCAGGCTCGCACACCGAGGGTTCCGTACAAATCCAGATCATTTCACAAAATTGGGAAGTAAGTTGTTAAAATCTCTATAATAATCATCGACAAAAAAGTTTTTCTTTTCACTTTTTTCGTCATACATCGGACATTAAACATTATTAAAATAATTAAAAACCGGTTTTAGCGTGTATTAATGAAGCTCTTTTATATGATACCAATATTAAACAAATAAATAAATATATCTTTATTGTACAACAATAATTACAAAAAAAAGATGTACAATGGCGGCCTTATCGCGTTTGGTGATTTCTACCAGGCAACCTTTGGATGGATTGGATTGTGAATCTAGGCCCTATTTTTTGTGATTTAAATAAAAATGTACGGTTTTCAGATTTATTCCTATATGTGTACTCTCAGCCAATGCTTCTCGCCAAATTTCACACTTCTAACAACGTTATTCTATAAGGGTTCCGTTTTTTCCTTTTGAAGTACGGAACCCTAAAAATGGCTTAACGGTTAAAACAACCAGGACCTACAATTTAACGTGTCATCCGGAGCACGGTAGCGCTCAGTTGGAAAATGCCACCCGCGGTCACCCATCGAAATACTAACCGTGCGGAACGTTGCTTAATTTCGGTGATCGCTGACAAACACCTTGTAATACAAGGGTATAATTAAAAAAATATATATACCCATAATATTGTAGGGTTCATCTACTAGATATACAAAAGCTACATTATCTCACTCCACCATGTTGTATTTGCGAGCATTTCTGTTTCCTTCTAAATGTTTATATCATGGCAGAATACCTCTTTGTTCGATAGCTGAATCGCAGGGCAGAGCTTTGGAACTGGCAAACGGAGTAGACGGCGCTAACGCCTGTTATACAAAAAAGCATATTTATTTATACTATTTTATTAAGTAATGTGACTCATATACCTACTCATGTGAAAATGGAAAATGTAATTCATGTACTCATGTGAAAATGGAAAATATACATCATATATGGAATAAACTGGACGACGTTTGATTTCGCTGACCTGAGGACAAAACTATGTTACTTAAAAATTATCTAATTGACCTTTTATTGGTTTATCGGCAAGACCAAAAAAGTCGTTAATTGCTACATTTTGTCACTTAACATATTGAAAAGAAAGCGACTTCATACAAAAATTGTTCGAATTACCTACGCAAAACTTAGTAAGTATAATATCAAAAACGCTTTGAATAATACTTGCAAATGGTGTTCTTAGAAAAGTTGTTATTGTAATCACCCAGGGAACTACGAATAAATTGCGAGTCTAGTTCAACGCATAAGTGAACAAAAGAAAGTACTTAGACAAATTCAAAACAGTATTACTAAAACAAAACAAAGCACTTTATTTGGATTTGATACACATGCATCGACTTGTGTAATATTTTCTGCGGACAGGGCAATTAAATAATATTATTCACCCGTTATAAAATTGCTACTTGAAGCTATTCCGAAGTAAATGACGAAGAAAACATTTAGCGCTTGATTGAACAAGCAGAAATAGCTTTTCATTTTAATTATTCTCTTGGTATTTTTACGAAGCTGATGTCAGTTCGGCTGGAATAGTGATTTTATGTTACGACAACAAATTATACAAACATAGTCGGAATAGTGTTTGTAAAATAACGTTAAATACAATCAAACATTAGAGCAGACACACTATCAAAGATCGCGAAAAACCTCCTGAAAGTTTATCCGGTAATATTATTCTAGTATCACGGGTTTATCGCTATTATGGTTTATTATCAGTTCCTTTAACTGTTTTATAGCAGCACTAATATTGTTGAGAGATATATTATAGAGGTGGAACGCGTTGCGCGGAGGTCGGTAGCCATGGCGACCGCGAAGGTTCGCTGCAGTTTAGCTACGTTAGAGGCCTTCAGGCGGCCTAAAAACTCTGACACCAGGGCTAGCCACCCGGCCTATACGAACTTAATTATAGCTATTATTGTTACCCATAATGAGTTTTATAGAAGTTGTTGAATTTGTTTATCGTAAGGGCGTTTAATATCGCTTAAAGACTGAAATTATGAAAATATATCAACGACAAATCCATCAATTATTTGCTAAACTTATTTTACAAACTATATGATACTAGCAACCCGCCCCGGTTTCGCACATATGTATTATGCATACCTTCCTCTTGAATCACTCTATCTATTAAAAAAACAGCATCAAAATCCGTTGCGTAGTTTTAAAGATATAAGCATACATAAGGACAGACAGACAGCGGGAAGCGACTTTGTTTTATACTATGTCGTGATGATTATGGTACCTGTATGGCTTTTGGTCTCAAAACTTTAAATAAAATTTTTGTTTTGAGGTCATAACTATAATTTTGTAAATATTGTACATACAATCATTATGTCAAAAATAGAATAAATAAAAAAGTGAAGTGACGACAACTCGATAGAGATGGTAGGACAACCAATATACTAAATTGATAGAATGTTCAGATAACCATCTCTAGATATAATATTTCTCTGCCCACAATCGTACTCGTATATTATGTTTCAAAGTCGGCTCCAATCGTCCATGGAGAGCATTGAAGAGGTTTTGATTCATACAAAGCGAGCTGTAAGTGCTCTTCCTACGAGGCGCCTGTTCTAGAGCATGTAGAGATCGTAGAGAGCGCTCGATGAAAATGTCTTGAGCATGGCCTGGGAATGTAAGCCTGTTTGGAGTGGTTTTGATACTTCGTATTGATAGTCTTAATAAGATTTGTGAAGAAGTTAAGGTTGGTAATGACAATTATTTTAATCGACTTCAAAAAAAGGTTCTCTATATATAAAATTAATGATTCACAATTAGACTGTGTTTTTAGGGTTCCGTACCTCAAACGGAAAAAAACGGAACCCTTATAGGATCACTTTGTTGTTCGTCTGTCCGTCTGTGTGTATGTCAAGACTCTTTATCTCGGGAATGCGTAAAGATATCGCGTTGAAATTTAAACTGTATACGTATATCTATAGTCTCTTACAGTTTTGTAAAAGAAAAACTTCTCAGTTATCCCTTAAAAAAGTTAGAGCCGTTTATGTCGTAAAAAAGCGCATATTTCGACACTCACAAAAATCAAAACCTACAGGGTACTTCCCGTTCACATAGAACTTTGAAAGTTGGCAAGATTCATTGTCTCAGAGTACATATTTAGGAATAAATCTGAAAACTGTACATTTTTATTTAAATCACAAAAAAATAGGGCGTCAAAATTCACAATACATAGGTTCAAAATTCAAAGTGAGTAAATCGTATCATGTACCTTACATGATACGATTTACTTCATAACTTCATTAGCACATGCTAAAACAGGATTTTAATTTTTTTAACAATGTGTTATTATCGATGTATGACGAGAGGAGTGAAAAAAAACCTTTTTGTCGATGGTTATAGTATAGAGAAGAGATTTTAAAAACTTACTTCCCAATTTTGTGAAATTTTCTGGATTTGCCTCGATGTGCGAGGCTGACTCGCACTTGTCCGGTTTTTTATGTATGTTACGCGATTACTGCGCTAATTATGAACAAATTTTTCAGTTTTTTTGGTAGATCATACTCCAGAGGTGGTCTTGTATAAATTTTACTGAAATAAGCTAAGTCGTTTGTGAAAAATCTACAATAGTGTATATAAATTACTGTATCGCTGATACATTGATTCGTGCGAATTATTCGAGTTCGTACACGGTTGAAGTCGGTTAGGTATGTCATTTTTGGCGAAAAATATTGACCAAGTTTAGTTAGTTTATTAGTTCACGATAGATACTGTACCAGCCTTTTTAATAGTCTACTGCGGGACGTAGGCCTACTCACGAAGAGTGATTGGGCCATATCCACCACGCTGGCCCAGTGCGGGTTGGTGGATTCACATACGCCATCGAATTTCTTCTATGGACGTATGCAAGTTGCCTCACGATGTTTTCCTTCACCGAAAAACCAGTGGTGTGAAATTCCGTACTTAAATTCCAAAGAATTCATTGGTACGGGACCGGGGATTTGAACCCACGATCTCACGATTGTAAGGCAGGTGTCACTACCTCTTGACCACCACGGCTTCTAATGATAGAAAGATAGTCATTAATTTTCGGTAAGGATAATTAATTAAATTAATTGTCAAAATAACAATTATTAATTATGAACAAAATTTGTACACGGAGGTACAAATAAAACAATTTGGCCAATGGTAATCCTTACTAATATTATAAATGCGAAAGTAACTCTGTCTGTCTGTCTGTCTGTCTGTCTGTCTGTCGCGCTTTCACGCCAAAACTATTGAACCGATCTTAATGAAATTTGGTACACAGATAGTATAGAGCCTGAGAAAGGACATAGGCTACATTTTATCCCGAAAATTGCATAATTCCCGTAGGATAGGACAAAATCTATCGTTAGCGAAACTGTCACCTATCACAACTACGCTAAAAGGCCCAATTTTGAAGGCACCATCTTAATAACAGTTAATTAGACTATTTCTGTTTCTTTTTTACATTAGGCATTCGATAGAGAGAACACTTTTTACGTTGCTATTAAATTTACGATGACGCGTTCATAATTGGCTTGATTGGGCCTAATAAGGATTGACAAAACGTAATTAGATGACAGGTGACATACATTGACTGCAGACTTTTATAACCGTCTCGCTTAGCATAGCAAAGAGACAAATTGTCTTTCCACCATTATAGCTCCTCAAAGAGGAAATAAAGTATGGATCGACAATGACAACTGACATTAAAATTGGACAAAATAGTTTTCCTTTTGCCATGCTACATTATTACAATGACGTTTAATACTGGGCCGTCATTTCGTCTGACATTAAAACAATTTTTTAATATACCACCATTAGAGGTTAAACATATTTCTTTATTCTACCTTTATGGTACAGAATCCATGCTAATATACTAAGAAACGGATCGACTTGATTTTTAGAAGTAGTATGGTATGAGTATGAGTATCCTGAAACTAAGGTTATTAACCTTGATTCTGAATTGCGACCTTGACACGAACATAAATTTTTGTTGGTTTGGTTAGGATTGAACAGTGATAAAAGTGCAGCCCGGCTCAGTTACGGCACTCCTCATTAGACACGCAACTTGCCGGTCAGCTTCTCAGCTGCTATAGTTAAAAACCCCAGAAAAGCGGCCCAACCTCGAGTGCAAACTTCTAAACTGCCTAGGGGGAAAAGACCAAAAAGAATCGGGAGACCTCGAGCGCCGCCTTCTCAGCTGTCTCAGAAAAAACCCAGAGAAGCGGCTCTACCTGGTATTCCCGCGCCGCCAATAAGCCTCGGCTATTAAGTTCCCCCGCCACGACAAAACGGAAACCCATGGGCGGGTACATTCTAACCTTATCATAATCAACAGAAGCATTTATAAGTATAAGGTATTTTGATGGCGGGTTAGGTTTGAACAGTAACAACAAGGTGCAAGGTACTTGATTTTTTTATATAGCAAGTGCCTTTATTAACTACCACTAAATACAAGACTTAAAATGTAAAACTTCATAAACTACTACTACATATCAAGTAATTGGATCATCCACAGACCCTTGAAGGTCTAAAGATATTCTAAATGCTCGAGCCCACTGCCAGTTAGCAGCGTCCCAGCATGCTGGCAGCATTGCCAATCAGCTTGGCAATTCTGCTTATACGTTGATCCAAATAAACACCAGCATTTTGGTCACGCGGCGGGTACACCAGACGCTCAGAAAGACTGGAAAACAAGATGAGGTCCCGGCCACCACGCGCACAATGTCTCAATTTCAAACGGCTTAAATATGTAACCACTGCCGAGGTTAGCATATTTGCGCCGTTTGTGCTGCTCCGCCGAATCGGCCACCGCTCCAGCCTTACTCTGAGTCTTAGAAAGATGTGACGACGCCAAAGTATCGATGCAAGTCGCGTCCCATTCTAAGGGCCGTCTACACTTCCATGGGACCTGCTTCATACCGTCAGGCCTTTTGCCATCACCAAGCGTAAACCCATTCGGTTCAAGTACGGCTGCTATATTGACGGTCGCAGAAGCCCTGCGTATGACATCGTTCACACTGGCGTGGCAACCAATTCGACCAGCGCTTCTTGAGCAAGAAAGACGGTGGTGACCGAGCTGGTCAACTGGGGTACTTGAATAGGTGAGAGCGCTCAGCTATGTGCGACGCGGCAGCAAGGTGGGTCGACTATCTCGACGATATCATTAATACCGCCGGCCGAGCCTGGTCACGACCGACAAAGAGCCGAAGCAGATGGCACTGCAAGAGAGAGGCCTATAGCCAACAGTGGGACAAAAAAAGGTGCGTATGATAACGATGATGAAACCAATTAGTTAAGATTGGCTGTTTTTTGGCTTTGAAATGATTATTTTCTACAATATTTGTGTACCGTTTCACATTGAATTGGGGCTAATATTTTGTGGCGCACTTACTATTTTTGTTACCATATTTTTTTGCCAAGATAAACACAAATTAAATTATATCGCGGGCGAAGCCGCGGGTAAAAGCTAGTACGTATATATTTCGTATCCACCCGAAGACTACAAATACTTCCAAACCTTAACCAATACTTAGATGCTAGGTGAAAAACGCTTGTGCGTTTTAAGAATGGACAGCGCCATCTACAATTTTGGTACCGAACTATATACTTAAACATACCGCCCACCAAGGACGAATCAAATTTGTCCTTAACCCTGGTGAGGGTAGATTACAATGATTACAATGGTTAACTACTGAGAATTCTAATTAAAACTTTACAATGAATCGGCTGGTGGCAGCGTACATAATTTTGACGTTGGCCGTTTGATTACACCATTCCTCGTGCGCAATGAGACCCGATTGATATGGTCTGCCCCTGAATGTTTAGCAACGACTCTGCCAAGAAGCCATCTACATGGCGGCAAATTTTCTTCTTTGACTAAAACTACATCTCCTATCTCAGGTTCCAGAGTCTGATAAGCCCATTTATAGCGATGTAGAAATTTAGTCAGGTACTCTTGAGACCACTTTCTCCAAAAGTTCTGCAATATTCTTTGGGTTAGTTGCCACCTCCGCAAGCAATTCGTATTTGACGCCTCAAAATTATGATCAGGGGCCGTTATGAGGGGCTCACCCACCAGAAAGTGCCCAGGTGTCAAAACTTCTATCGCATCCGATTCAGTGTCAAGCCGCGCCAGTGGTCTCGAGTTTAAACAGGCTTCAATCTGTACCAAGACTGTTGCCAACTCTTCATATGTTAAGGTAGTGTCCCCGATTACCCGTTTGAGGTGAAATTTTGTCGATTTAATTCCAGCCTCCCACAATCCTCCAAAATTAGGGGAGTGGGGGGGAATAAAATGCCATGAAGTGCCGTTAGTCGCCAGAGCTTCGGAAATTTCTTTCAGGATGCCTGATTTTTCAGAAGCGAACAATGTTTGTATTTCCCGCGATGCCCCGACAAAATTAGTGCCATTGTCACTCCAAAGATCTGTGCAATGGCCGCGACGAGCGACGAATCGCTTAAAGGCAGATAGGAATCTGTGAGGTAAGGTCGCTAACTGCCTCTAAATGAATCGAACGCGTTACCATACATATAAATAAGCATATGTAGCCCTTGTACGCATGATGTCCTCTACCCTTCGTTGTCCTAATGTATACTGGCCCAGCATAATCGACCCCGCTAGTTTTAAATGGTCTTGATGGTGTCATCCGTGCCTTTGGCAATTGTCCCATCAACTGGGTTGATGTCGCTGCGTTATATCGAATGCATGTGACACATCTACGAACAAAACCCTTAATTGACGTCTTTGCTCCTAGAATGAAGAATTTTCTGCCTAAATATGTCAACATGAGCTGAATTCCTCCATGAAGCGTCTTTGCATGTGCATCAGCTATTATCAAATCCGTGAGGTGAGATTTCTTAGGAAGCAAGATTGGGTGCTTTACATCTTCACCTAGTGATGCTTTGTCCAGTCGACCTCCAACTCGCAACAAACCCTTCCCATCAATAAAGGGGTTCAAAGATTTGAGCGGGCCCTTTATTTTACACCATTGACCATTCTTCTGTATGAGTTGCAATTCTTCTTGAAAATGTTCCGCTTGACAGTGCTTTACACATATTTCCGTAGACTGGGTCAACTCCATCGATGTGAGATATGCATGCCGATTTCTTTCACTAGCTGGTTTCCTTAATTCCAGAAATCGTCGGCAGTAAGCTACTACCCTGATTAATTTCGTTAGCGATGAGTACCGTTCCCAAATAGGCATCTCTGCTATTGCAATATGAACCTTAGTCTCTTCCAATTGAGTTTCAATGTTTTTAGGTTTGCTATAGTCGACTTCATAGCGTCGCAGAAAATCTGGACCGTCAAACCACATCGAGTTGTTAAGTAATTCCGTAGGGGTTATTCCTCTGGAGGCGCAATCAACCGGATTCACACTTGTTTTCACGTGCGACCATTGGTTTGAGTCTAGAGACGTCAATATTTCGGACACCCGGTTCGCGACAAATGTTTGCCAACGACTAGGGTGACTGTTGATCCATGCTAAGACCACAGTTGAATCCGTCCATGCCCGAATATTCGACTTTTCTACTTTCAAAATCTCCGCCACTTCCACTAGCAGTCTGGTGACTAGGACTGCTCCACACAGTTCCAGCCGAGGTATAGATATTTGCTTGATGGGTGCTACCTTAGTCTTAGCAGTCACTAATGTAACATAAACATTCCCTACTGTATCAATTCTTCTTAAATATACCGCCGCTGCATACGCCACTTTCGACGCATCGCAGAATCCATGCAGCTCTACAACGGAATCGTCTGGATTAGTGCCAAGCCATCGAGGTATGTTGATTTCCATCAAAACGGACAATCCTTCACGGTAAGTATTCCATTCTTCTAGTATTTTGCCTGTAACTTCGCTATCCCAATCTATTCCTAATATCCATAGCTTTTGAATCATTACCTTTGCAATAATCACACAAGGTGCGGCCCATCCAAGCGGGTCGTACAAGCGTGCAACATGAGATATAATTTTTCTTTTTGTTACAGGCCCGGGTTCCAGAGGTTGCGTCACAGAATAACGGAATTCATCGGTTCTTCGGTTCCAGGTAAGTCCTAATAGTTTAACTACTTCATCCGTTTTTAGCTTTAATTCTTTGCCATCATTAACCTTGCTTTCTGTAGTCTCCTTAATTGCTTGCAATAACTCGTCGCTATTACTCATCCACTTTTGTAGTTCAAATCCGCCTTTTTTCAGTAATTCATTCATTTCCCGATAAATAATTATTCCTTCTTTTACAGAATTGCATCTTGTAAGCAGATCGTCCATGTAATAATCATTTATTACTCTTTCCGCCGCTGCAGGATAATGAGCGCCTTCGTCATGTGCAGTCTGCTGCAAACTCTTTACTGCTAAATATGGAGCTGCTGCCGTTCCGAATGTCACTCTCAGCAATCGGTAATCTTCAGCTTGCGCGTTCTCATTATCCTTCCACAACAACCTTTGAAAGTCTGTATCTGTTTTAGCAACTCTAACTTGGCAATACATTTTAATCACGTCCGCTGCTAAACAAACGGGATGTTGTCTCCAGCGCATCAGCAAGTGTCTCAATTCTGGTTGTAGTGTGGGTCCCACCATTAATGTATCGTTCAAAGATACTCCGTTTGCGTATTTACAGGATGCATCATACACCACCCTCACCTTTGTGGTATCTTTATCATTCCTGACAACAGCATGATGAGGTAAATATACCGCCTCCACATTACACTTTTGAGTTTCAGGTACCTTCTCCATGAACCCTAACTGTAAGTACTCCGCTATTACTTCTTTATATTTGTCCTTTAACTCTTTGCTTTTCTTAAAACGCCCCTGTAATCCGTTAAGTCTTTTTTCAGCTATCATTCTGGAGTGACCATCTACACATTCGGGCCTGTCTGACTTGAATGTGAGTTTGACTACGTACCTTCCCTCGGAATCCCGCTTCGTTGCATCAGCGTAGAACTTTTCACATACTGTTTCTTCTTCCGTCATCATCTTCTTGCTAGACTTTGGCTCAGCTTCAATTTCCCAAAATTTCTTTAGCAGTTCATTGTCTTCCACGCACACATGCATCGCGAGTACTTTTGATGATCTTTGCTGAGAGAATATCTCGCCTGTGCCAGACAATATCCATCCCAAAGATGTGGCTTGAGCCAAAAGATATCCTTGCGGTCCCTTTCTTATTCCCTGTTGTATAACCTGTGCGTAAATATCTGCGCCCAATAAAACGTCAATTTTGTTGGGGGTGTGATATTGAGGATCTGCTAGACTCATGTTCTTATCTAGCCAGTCGAGTTGTTCCACTTTGCAGTTTGGAAGGGACGTAGTGATAGATTTAAGTACAAAAGCTTGCACTTTAATAACTACATTGCTATCTATCCTCGACTGAATGTTCAATTCTACCATATATTTGGACACGGTAGTGTTGTTACCTTCTAATCCCGATATTATTCTCTTGACTGGGTTTTTCTTAATCCCTAGATGTTGAACCGTCGCTTCTGAGACAAAGGAGGCCTGAGAGCCTTGATCTAATAATGCCCTGATATAATACCTTTGTCCTCGGCGCGTTTGTGCGCAAACAACAGCTGTTGCTAAAAATACCTGTTTCTTGACGGATACCTGTCCAAAACAAGAGACCATTGGCGCTGCCTCAACATCTGAAGGAGCCGTTGATGTTGTTGATAAAGCGACTGAACCTACCCCGGAGGTTGAATTTGCGGAATATGGCTTACCAATCCCTGAACCGCTGGGATGGAGTATTGAGTGATGCTTTCCCCTGCATACTCTGCAATTTGTTTTACTTGGGCAGAACCTAGCTGAGTGGTTGCTTCCCAAACAGTTGAAACATAATCGCTTGTTTACAACAAATTCGCGTCGTTTGTCAACGTCTTCTTTCATAAATTCTTTACATGTATACACTTTATGGCCTTCTGTACAAAATTCACAAATAACATTAGCCACGTGTAAAACCTTATGCTTTTGCTGCTTATTGTTTGTTGGAATTGAAGTTCGCGATCTGGCCTCAGGTTCAGTAAATTCGAGTGCTCTAAACCTGCCCTCCAAAAACTCTTTAAAAGAAGAAAATTTAGGGAGCTCATTCGCGTTTCCATTTGCGACCTTCAACTCCCACTGCTTACGAGTTTCCGCGTCCAATTTATTCGCAACAATATAAATGACAATGATGTCCCAAGATGTCGTATCTATCCCTATATTTTTAAGCTCATGTAAGCAATCTGAAGTTGTATCCGCTAATTCCTTGAGAAGTACTGAGGATTCTTTAGGCGCACCTTTTTGATTAAATAAGCGCTTTAAAATGCAATTTGCCAAATAATTTTTATTGTTATATCTAGCTTCTAGTTGGCTCCAGCATTCGTTATAATTGTCAGCAGTGATAGGCAGCTGCCGTATCAAGAGCTCGGCTTCACCGGTTAAATATCCCTTAAGGTAATGCAGACGTTGCACGTCATCCAACGAAGAATTAGAGTGAATCAGTGACACAAACATGTCCCGAAAAGTGATCCACTCTTCATACCTTCCCGAAAAATTGGGAATAGTAATTTTTGGAAGCTTGACATTGGACGTTCCACTACTACCATTTCCGGTGCCCTGACCCTTTGACTGCTGAGCCAACCTTAGCTTATGTTTTAAAATGTCCGTTTTGCAATTTATATAGGCCTCCTCAGTAGTCTCATACATCGCGTTTTTTACATAATCGCTTGATTCAAATTAAGCCCAAGTATCTACATTAGCAATAATTTCCGCATGACACTTTGTAAAACGAGCCCACAAATCTTCCAATAAGTCAAGCCGAAGTTGTATGTAATGTTCCGATTCTAAACGCTCTTTAGGAGATTTTTTAAAGTTTACATGCGCTTTTACAATTTTGTCTTGTAGATCTTTTTGTATGTTCATGTTTTTCTGCATGATGAAATATTTAATAATGTGCCGAACCAAACTAAAGTTAAGTTAATAAAATGAACAAATTTTTTCTAAGTTGAAGAAATTCGTAAAAATTTTACAAGTGTTTGACAATTTCACCACTTTTATAAAATTGGGCATGGATTCCCCGTATCAACCAAATTTCCGAAATTATTCTAAGTCCCTAAACTTATTTGCAAGAATTATTCTAAGGTCTCTAAATTTACTCACAAATATTAAAGTTAATTTATTCTAAGCAATAAAGTCCAAATTCAATTTTTCACTTTATAATTATTTTGAAAGTACTCACTTTTTATTTTCACTCACACTTCACGATTTTTCCTTGCCGTTACTTCCTTTGCGTCTGCGGAGCTCCCTCCGCACTGCCGCTGCCGCTCCCGGTCTCGTAGCTGGCTCCCTGCGCCGTCTGCCAACCTTCCTCTTCAGCACCTGCTCCACTCTTCCCGTGGAACCGCTTCAATGGTTCGCCCCGAACAGCGAACCACTGCCCATAGGTGCGAAGCGTAGTCCAAAAACTGACTACTGAGTCAACGATCCGACCACGAAGGACCAAAATTTGTACACGGAGGTACAAATGAAACAATTTGGCCAATGGTAATACGTATATATTTCGTATCCACCCGAAGACTACAAATACTTCCAAACCTTAACCAATACTTAGATGCTAGGTGAAAAACGCTTGTGCGTTTTAAGAATGGACAGCGCCATCTACAATTTTGGTACCGAACTATATACTTAAACAGTACTCAACATTTATTAGGCATATACAATAAATTAATTGAATTTCAGTACATTACTTAAATTGAAAAATAAAATAATGAAGACGTCAAAAATACTATACTTAAAATATTTGCAATAGCATCGTCAAAAATAACAGATTAAAATAACTAAAAGTCACATAGCTGTTACCTGTCAAAAATAGCATGGTTACAATGATTGAAGAATATTTATAAATAGAAACATTGTTCACTAAATGGTTAGATTTTTGTCCCCATTACTAGTATTTTATTGATGTGATATGACTATTATTTTAATAACGTAAGTATTATATTATGTCAGATTCTAAGTTGTTAAGCTACACGAAGTGTAACAACATCTAAATTTTTTATCCCATTTTACCTCTTGCACGTAAAGATAAAGAAAAATATTCAGACCATTATGTTCGTATCAAGTTAGTGGACTTGGCTTTTAGTATCACTGTAGTATGATTTAGTCCTCTCGTCCATTTTTTTGCAGCATATTATTTAACGAATGTGTAGTCTATTAATTATTTATGTTAAAAAATGATTCTAACTATGCTTAACATAGTTATAAAACGTTTTAATAGTTTATGAATGAATGTTTAAATTTTATTATTTTAAATATTATTTCAAACTTATTGTTAACATTGATTCAAGTTTCTTGTTTATAATTATTTTAATCTAGTGCAACTATAGGGAGAAGCCACCGGATTCCGAGACACAGTTTTTAACTAGTTCGTAACCGGTGGATTCAATTCAATAGCATGTATATTTTGTGTCCTAATAAAGATTTTTAATTTTGAATTTTTTGAGTATTGCACCAAGCGAGCCTATAAAAAAAATCTTATCTCTAATTTAATAAATCTTTGGAAAATGAATGCAACAAAGACAACGCTGATTCGCTTTACACCGCGCTTGCAGTACAGAAATAAACAGTGACTGGATATTAAAAAGACACCGTTGGTATTTGTAGAAAATTCCCCCATTTCAAATGAAATAGTTTTTCAATAACGTTTCGCGTTTCGCGTGAGCTGAGCGAGGTTTTCATTTAGTTTTTCAATATAACTCTGTTGACGTTTGATATCTTGCCAAACGAAGCGCTGAGAAAAATTTAGTTCCCAAAGTTTGGCAGTCGGTACTACGAGTATACTGGCATTGATTTATAAAGGTAAATATTTCGTTATAGAGGGAGAGGTCTGGTATCTGGTGTAATGTTATGTAAATCGATTTAAATATGTACTTGTATCTAAAGTGAAATTGGAAGGGGTAAATCTGCATTCAATAAATATGGTTTATACTACTATTTGAATTTCAAATCCTTAGTGAGAGCCTAGCATATTTTCTATAGGTTTTCTTTTCACAAAATCAAGGTTAGTTACATAGGAAAAGTTGTTCATCTTGATGGACCTACCTTTATTTTTATTTTTTTTACGAGGGGGAAATCTTCCAAAGATGCCCGACCGCTTTGGGGTGCAGTCGGGTTATGTGGGATTGTACCCACTCAAACCCCCTCGGTGGCCAGCCTATGTGCCTTCTTGGGAGCTCCGGGATCTCCAAAAGGAACGCACCGGTGCTCCCGGCACTTCGTGTGTCTACTCGCCTGGTAGTTGACCAGGCTTGTACGGTCCTGTAGGACAGCGTTGCCACACACGCTGCCGTCCTTTTTGGGCCCGCTTGAGTGGATGGCCAGAGCCCCAACTCTGATCACCCACGAGCCCAGGGGTCCCCTTTTAGTAGGGTCTTACTACAGGCAGGAGATACCGATGCCGTATTCTAGTGCCCCGGCATCAGGGCTACCTACTAATGTCGACGTTACGAGGTATGCCTAAGTTACCAATTATCATAGCGTAGGTTGACTATGCTTGTCAACGCTCATAAAAGTGAAGTAACGTTCGGCACGGTCAGTCGACGGATGGCATTTACAACTAACCAGTACCGCGGCTCGGATGACACATTAAATTGTAGGCTGCGCTTGTGTAAGCCGTTTATATACGAATACGAACTTACTTTCATACTTTTTAGGGTTCCGAATCTCAAACGAAAAAAAACTGAACCCTTATAGGATCACTTTTTTGTCCGTCTGTCCGTCTGTGTGTATGTCAAGACTCTTTATCTCGGGAACGCGTAAAGATATCGAGTTGAAATTTAAACTGTATACGTATATCTATAGTATCTTGCAGTTGTGTAAAAGAAAAACTTCTCAGTTATCATTTAAAAAAGTTAGAGCCGTTTATGTCGTAAAAAACCGCATATTTCGACACTCACAAAAATCAAAACCTACAGGGTACTTTCCGTTGACATAGAACTATGAAATTTGACGAAAAGCATTGTCTCAGAATACACATAAAGGAATCAATCGGAAAACTGTACATTTTTATTTAAATCACAAAAAATAGCGCCTCAATATTCACAAAATATGGGTTTAAAATTCAAAGTGAGTAAATTTGTATCATGTAAGGTATAGACATTTGAACATCTTACTTCCCAATATTGTTAAATTTTCTGGATTTGTACGGAGCCCTCGATGTGCGAGCCTGACTCGCACTTGTCTGGTTTTTAGTTACCAATTTTATTATTACCACGTATTCGTATAGACACCTCTTCTAGTAACGACACAATTTGTGTTACAGACAGAATGGTGGAGTAGTAACTGACTTCAGTTACTTCTGTATTGATTTATAGCCAATTAAGGCGGATCCTTTTACGAGAACGATTTCAGTTAAATTATTAACGGAAATTGTTAAAGTGAAGGACAAAAACCACAAACTAGTTTGACCGAGTAAAGGTTTCCAAACCCAAGGGAGTGAAATAGGTAAGTAGACATTGTGTACGTTTGAATATTGACGATACTAGTAACTCAAAGTCAAAGTTATTTATTTGCTAAAATTGAAATAAACGAGTGAAGACCGCGCACCGGCAAGCGCAGCGTAGGACGTCCACCCACAAGGAGATGAAGAAGAAGAAGAATTAGAAGAATGAAGAAGATGCAGAAGAAAATCGCGATGGATGTTAGCCGCTACCAACCGGTCATATTGGAGATCTATAGGGGAGGCCTATGTTCAGCAGTGAACGTCCTATGGACGCTGGTGCCCGATAGATGAAATACACGAATACATAAACTTAGCAGTCGAAATTTGGCAAGATAATTAGATTCAGGATTCACAAGCTTGAACTCGTGTATAACTAGACTTATTATTAGTTTGTAAAGTTCCAGGCAGTCATGCATCAGAAATCCACTGCTAGACATAGACCTCCCTATATTGATTTCCAGTAAATCTGGTTCTGAAGCTTGCGGTAATAATGAGTTCTTCAGTGTGCATTGTGGTGGTATGCTCTACTCGAGAAGTTTTGACCCCATCGGTCTTCAACCCTCTGCGCAATCCCTTTGTAAAGCTCTCGACTGAGAAAAATGGAAATAATAAATAATAATATATACTTTATCGTACACCAAAAAAAAACAAGAAGAGACATTCTTAGGACTAAGTATATTAACAGAGGACAAAGGCGACCTTATCGATCATAGCGATTTCTTCCATGTAACCCGTGGAGAGAAAAAAAAATCAAGGATTGGCAGAATAGTCGGTGGTGCATTTATAATAAATACTATAAAACATAGTAATAATACACATGGTAATTATAACACATATACTATATACATACATAGACTTAATATATACTTACATAAATTCATAAGTACCTAAATAATTAACATAAAGATAAATAGTGGTTATAAATAAGATTATTGAAAATGGGCAGTGACGTGGCTTACCTGATGGCAACAGGCAGCTCATTCCAGAGACAGACAGCTTGTACAGTGAACGATTTAGTGTAGGATAGATTGACGTGAGAAGAGCTGTGGATACTAAGCTTAAGAAATCGTGAGGGTCGCAAGGAACCGGAATGACCAATGATGAATTCGAATCGTTCCTTAAAGTATGGAGGAATGGTAATATTGAAAATAATTTTATAATGGAAGGATAGAATGTGGATATTACGGCGAAGACGAAAGAGAGGAAAACGAAAGAGGGAAGGAGAGGCCTTTGCCCTGCACTGGGACGATAACGGCTAAAATAATGATGATAAAAATCCACTGGGTTATGTCGGTATATTTGATTCTTCTAACGATTTCTTCATATCTGACTCCATCTTGCAGAGCATAACCTTCTTCATAGCTCGTAAGGTTATTTAGATCTTAAGGCCAAAGGTAAAACTTATTGTTTGTGGCCCATAGAAAAAAAAACACGTTATAACAATGGTAACACACACTGGTAAAGCCTGTAAAACAAACCATTGTTTTTGACAAAAACTAAGGAAGCCGTGCAGAACTGATACTTCCCTAGTCGACGTAAAACATTCGCTTCCTGAATGTCGAGAACTTTTTAGGCACCTTGAGTGATTCCAAGAATCCCAATGCCCAAAGTTTTATTGCCACAAAATCCAATTCCCTGGCTATGGAAAACCTTCGTTGAAATTCCAAAAAGTTCGAAGTTTTTCACTCTTGTCCTAGTTTGGAAATTTAAACATGCATCGAGTAGAAATAAGGTGAGTAGAGTGTTTGATATACAAGTACTGGAGGTAATGAAATGTAAACCCAGCTGCGCGCTTCGCTCGGGAGGTGACAAATTCTGTGCACTTAGAAACTCCTCTTAGATATGTGTGCTTATGTACCCTATTTCCTCAAGGTGACAGCAGCATGATTAGTTGACTACCAATCGAGATATTTGTTTGTTGATTTTCCACTTCAAGCTTTGATTTTTATCGGTTCTGAGGTTTCGAAATTTTGGTTTGGACAATTTAAACTCACTAGGTTTCCCTGAGCAAACAGAGGTGACTTAGCGGGAGAACGCTCTCCTTACAAGTATGAGGCGTAGGTTCAAACCCAGATATACCAATGAACTATTTGGAATTTATGTATGGATTTGCCAACAGTATTTTCGGTAAAGGAAAACACTGATTATTAAAAGGGCACAGACAATTTACAAGTAAAGTACAGCATGGGTTTCCCTTTACATGCTGATGTAGGTGCTCAAGAACGCCTACGCTTAGGTTTCATAAATCGTTCTTGTATGGTTTAAGATATATATTTTCTCAAAGAATTACATAAAATTCACTTATGAGAGAAAATACAAACTAGATTAGTGCTAGATTAAATAGCAGGTGTGAACACAGCTTATTATTATACAAAACTATTAGGCTAAACTATTTTTCTTCTTTACAAAAATACGGACTCACGAAACGTCAAAGTACCGACTTAACAATATTTTATACAGGCAGGAATAGGTACTTACTTAAAGCAATTAATGTAACTGAAGTAGATACCTACTAAGAACTAAGGTAGGCAAATAAACTTCCATGTGGTGTAGTTTACTACGACAGTGAACAGATAGATAAAGTACCTATCTGATACTCAATAGGCAAATTTTTTCTAATTTTAATTTTTCAAATTCTTCAAATAGAAGTCGGCATAATAGTAGGTAAGTACGAGGCCAGAAAGCAAATATCCGACTGAATTATAATTTAAAACGGGACATTTCTACGTGAGCTGTTAATTGAGTCTCGAAATCAGAAATCAGAAGCACTCTTACATCGGATGCAGTAATTGCATCGCTTCAGTATTCGATACTTATTCGATATTTATTTTATTGCTACGATTCGATGCTGATTGCGATATTATTCAGATAATAAGCGCAAAAACATGAGGAAGAGAGGAGATAAAACGATGTTGTGGTTATAATCTTTAGCCTTTCATTTGCAGCAATAATAAATATGTATTTATCGGTCGGCTCTCGAATAATAAATACTTAATTTCAGTTCTTTCAAAACAACATCGATACACAATATTAGATGCGCTAGATAGCAAGACTAACCTAATAATAATAGGTGTTTTCTATAAGTGCATTAAGATTTATGACTTTCTAATTAGTTATTATTATATTATAGTCTTTTGAAAAAGCGCTAGCAATATAATAAGTCCAATAGATATTTTCAGTTTGATTTTGTTTAAGGTACTGTGAAAAATTGATGATGAACCTTTGCAACAAATCAGCTACGTATCTCATCATCATCATTACAGTTTTATTAGCATATCATGGCTATGTGAGCTCCGTTTTGCGGTATGGTCTACTTCTTTGGGGTAATTCCACCCACGTACAGAAAGCTTTTCTAGCCCAGAAAAAATGTATACGTGCTATTGCAGGGATTCGACCATACTAATATTTGTTCGTAAACATCCAAAATTATTCCGTACAGCTAATGACAAATATCCAAGGAGTACAAAATATGGAAAAAGATTAGTTTTTGAACGCCCCCCTAGACTGACATTATACCAAAAGAACAGTTATGCTATGTGTATCACCGTGTATAACCAGTTACCAATAGTAATTAAAGACCTGCCATATGGTAAGTTCCGTAAAAAACGTTAAGATACGTACGTTAAGATGTGGTTAGCAGAAAAATGTTTTTACAGCTTAAGATAATTTTTTGTAAAACGTAAATAACAATTGACATATTAGATCGAGATAATTATCCGAATGTATTGTGTATCTTAACATTGTATTATTGAATATTATGACATTATTGAACATTTTTTATTTGAATGTTTTAATATTGTGACTTAATTGAACACTTTTTTTATTTATTTAAGTTTTTAAATTTTTTAATTTTGACATTATTGACACTTGATTTGTATACATATTTCTTTATTATGAGTTATGACATTGTCGTATATTTCACATGCCAATGAATGGCAAAATAGATTGGACAAATCCTACAAAATTAACACCCTAATTGTACTCTATTTTTTGTGAAATAAATATCATTTCATTTCATTATCAGTCGTAGGACCACTGTCCACTGCTAGACAAAAGCCAATATGCACAGTTGGAAGCGGCTTCCATCATCTGGGACGTGGTCGTTACTCGTTAAGAATTAAAATTGTAAGCTATCCCGTTTCTCTCTCGGGGCAATCTCCTCAAGAGATGGGCCACAGCTCACACGATTTTCACACAGTGCGTACTGGAGGGCAGACGAAGGCATGGAAGGCCTAAAAACGCTGGCGTGATGATGTTGACACTTTCCGGGTAGGTTGGCGGGATTTGGCTACAGAACGCGATAAATGGAAGGAAGTGGGGAAGATTATTGACCAGAAGTAGACAGCATAGGTTGAAAAAAAAACCCGTTTGATCTATTGACCCTACGGCACAATAATACCTTTAATAGGGAACAACATTAGATAAAACCAGCGTGATTACGATTGAATATGATTGCTACCGTAATCATTTCACTGATCCCACAGAACCTTCCAAAAATATCGAAACCATAACCTCGCAATATCCAGCCGCCTAAGTAGAATTAATGGCGCTTCTTAAGCAACGTGGCCACGTATTCAATAAGCCGACGGGTACGATACGCTCGTTAGTCGTCATCAGGGCGCGCTTGGGTCGACGTGCGGTTGGAATCTTGGAGATTACACGTAATCAGGAGGTAAAAAAGACTTCGTGGTTGTAATCTGCCTGTATTAGGCCTAGTACGTATGTAATATGTGACCTAAGTAACCTAGGCAAGAGCAGATAATTTTAATGCTATAAATATAATATTGATAAAAATAAATAAGACATGGATAACTAATTAGGCGAGGGACATAATATGTGTATCTTCTTTAGTCGTATCAGGCCGAGCTTGGGTCGATGTGCAGTTAGAATCTTGGAGATTACACGTAATCATGAGGTAAAAAAGACTTGGCTTTATTAGGCAAAAACATACATGTAATCTGAGACCTAAATAACCAAATAAGGAGTAGGAGTAGAAAAAAATAAGGTATGTACCTATATCTGTATGTAATTTGGTGGTAATAAAGCACTTCATAAATTTGGCGCTTGCCTAGGAGGCGAGCTAGCTCAGTTGGAAGAACGTCGGGCTAGTGATCCGTAGAGGCAGGTTGAAATCCTGCGTTAGCTTCAGATTTTTGAAATGCTTATCACAAAGATAACTATCTAGTATGTACCCTATATCTAGTAATGGGTTTACTATGCTCATTAGTGGTCATCAGGGTCCAG
Source organism: Hypomecis punctinalis (assembly GCA_949316475.1). Taxonomy (NCBI): domain Eukaryota; kingdom Metazoa; phylum Arthropoda; class Insecta; order Lepidoptera; family Geometridae; genus Hypomecis; species Hypomecis punctinalis. The sequence continues at coordinate 9,970,566 of OX438796.1, forward strand.
TCCATGTGAGGTTGGAAACTTGGAGATTACACGTAATCAGGAGTTAGAAAAGACTTGATAGTTGTAATCTAACGTTATTGCGCCTAGAACATACAAATTGTGGCTTGTAGGCCTTGTAAATATAATAATATATAAATGTAGAAGTGAGATTGAAATCTCACAGATTACACACAATAAGAAGCTAGAAAAGACTTATTGGGTGTAGTCTGCTTTTAATATACGTAATTACGACACACAATATTGTAGCGTCTAAATTAGTTAAAATCAAGATAATAAATTGACGGGTACGATATTATATTAATTAGTCATTATTAAGGCGAGGTTCCATCGACGTAAGGTTGAAGTGTTAAAGATTACACGTAATCAGGAGGTAAGAAAGACTTGGTGGGTGTAATATGTTTTTATCAGACCAATCAGGTAGATACGAGTACATATGCCTACAAACTACGACGCCAGTAATTGAGTCAAATACCGATTTAATAAATGTATTCAGTCAAAATCAATGATTTCCATATAGGATTCCAGGTAAAACTGTTCAGCACAAATAAAGTACTCTATACTCCTAAAACCCTGAAAAGATAAATCTGGCATTCGCGATCAAGTCCTACAGATCAAACGAAAAACTTTTACCTACAAAACTGAGCTTACCAAATAGGCTTTCTTTATTCCTTTGACTTTACCTCTACTATTTCCATACAAGTATCACGTCCTATCAATTTCACGATACAGTATTCCGTTCTAGAACAAAGGCAGTTACGAAAACTCGGTTACTGTTCTGGAACGTTCGATCGGAATTCCGGAGTTTTCTTTCAGGAAAATTGAATATTCATGTCGTTCAATCTATCTTGAGAGCGCTCCAAATCTTGTAGAGCTGTGCGTAACTAAAATTAACGTTTTTAGAGTTCCGTATCTCAAAAGGAAAAAACGGAACCCTTATAGGATCACTTTGTTGTCCGTCTATCTGTCCGTCTGTCCGTCTGTCCGTCTGTCCGTCTGTCCGTCTGTCCGCCTGTCCGTCTATCCGTCTGTCCGTCTGTCCGTCGGTCAAGACTCTTTATCTCGGGAACGCGTAAAGATATCGAGTTGAAATTTAAACCATACGTATAGCTATGAATGGTCTCTTGCAGTTGTGTAAAAGAAAAACAAAAGTCAAACAAAAATCAAAACCTACAGGGTACTTTCCGTTGACATAGAACTATGAAATTTGGCGAGAAGCATTGTCTCAGAGTACACATATGGGAATAAATCTGAACACTGTACATATTAATTTAAATCACAAAAAATTAGGGCCTGGATTCACAAAATATGGGCTCAAAATTCAAAGTGACTAAATCGTATCATGTAAGGTATCATATAAAAGAGCTTCATTAGCACATGCTAAACCAGGTTTTTAATTATTTTACCAATGTGTAATTTTTGATGTAGGTATGACAAAAAAGTGAAAAAAAAAAACTTTTTTGTCGATGGTTATAGTATAGAGATTAACAACTTACTTCCCAATTTTGTGATATTTTCTGGATTTGTACGGAACCCTCGGTGTGCGAGCCTGACTTGTACTTGTCCGGTTCTTTTTTCAACCAGCCTCAGCTGTCTCACTCGCACATTTGCAAGTTCGAGTATAGGTATAAACAAAATTAAATTAAAACCCATATTAACCCTATTAAACTTCAATCAACCATAAAGATCGAAACATACTATCGGATGCGGCTTACAGACGCGACTGACAGCCGCGACATAGACTATGAAAGTACACTGAGCCGTGCACACTATCGGACATAAGTCGCGGACGTCACCTTCGGACGACCTTGAGCGTTCGGACGTCCGAGAGCGATCTGGCACACCGGATGTTTTAAGACTGTGCAGATTGCTAAGTCGCGGCTGTCAGTCGCGTCCGTCAGCCGCGTGCGATAGTATGTTTCCGGCTTAACACGTACTGTAGATATTAAATAAAAGTTGGTTGTGATATATTTTGATTCAGTAGAAGAGATCGATATTTCCTGAAAAGCGGTAATTGACACCGTGAAGTGAATAGAACTAAAATGTCATTGAAATTTATGCCACTTTATGACGTCACCCTTATCCAAGGAAACCAGCCCTTTATGCTTAGCAGTGGACGTCATAGTTGATTTCAGGTTACTGTATATTTGATTGATCTTGACTTTATATCAGCCACGAATTATATACCTACCACGATACCTATTTTTTTCTCAGCGTTTCTTTGATTCCGTATTTACTTTGTAATAAGATATGTGAAAAACATTCATAGCGATTCGGTGTGTGAGTTTCATTCCCAACTTACGTTTTCCGGAATTAAACGACGGAACAGGAATAAGTGCAAATCTGTTCCGGCGTCTTTGTGAATTCGTCACCATTGCGTCTGCCCACGTAATTCGAAATTTTGTGAAAAGCCTCTAACTTTACCAAAGGCAAGCGAAGATGTATAGTGCTAAGCAGAGTACTGTAGTTTGTCAGGCTAAATAGGCATAAATGCCATATCTGCTTGTGCAATGGGACCCATTGTTAATGTCTAAAAAATAGAATAGCCCTGGTGTCAGAGTTATAACGAAAATAGTGAAAAAAAAACTTCGCTCACAATTGTATTGTTTGTGGATTAGCAAATATGTTTAGGCCTTTAGGGTGTTGTTGATGTGACTAAATGAGTCTGACTCCAAAATTATAATTTGACTAAGGTAGGTGAAGGTAGAAGGGTGACCAAAATTGGGATCGCGTGTTCAGTAAAAAACAGTAGGTGGTTTAAGTACGTGCGCTGTATTTGCGCTCTGGCCAAAGACTGGCTGAGCGGTGCGAAAGATGATAAGGTTTTACATTTCTTATAACTAAACACGATTCAATGGCAGTAGTAGGGATGTAGGCGGTAACATAGCCCTACAATGGCATTTGTGTGATAGACTCATGGTGACATTTACAACTTACAACTGGGTGCTACCGTGTCTCGGATAACATGTTAGATGTTAGTTAGATGTAAAACCCGGTCGTTTTAACTATTTAGCCATGTCAAAGGCCTGTCAAGGGTGAAATACATAACGCCCGACACATTTATGTACATCTTCAGTCCGTTTTGGTGGACTCTAGGCCCAACAGCTTGGTAAATAACTAGCATTTCAGGTTCCATTTTGCTATCTACCACAACATTTTTTTCTCCAGAAAAATACTCGAAACACCCACATTCAGACGAACAAATTATTTTTTCCCTCGTCTCTCATAATAGGGGCCAGCCTCTTCACGCCGTGTAAAGATAAGGATTAAAATAAAAAATGCATAGATGGAGAACTCCAAAAAATTTAAGATTTTCTTGGGAAAAAACGGGAAGAAAGAAATCATTGAAAAGTATATTTTTATACTTTAACAATGTACTGTTTTAGACTAAACTATTACGCATAATTAATTAAAATTATGTGTTACTTAGGTAGAGGCAAATGTTAGAGGTCGAATAATAATAATCACCTCAAGTGAGTTGGTCAGGCAATCAAGTGTGGAATTATACAATACAACAACACTTCATTAACACCAATAAATAGGAAAACAACCCAAGAAACAAAAAGGCACAAAAAGCGGTCTTATCGCTAAAAGCTATTTTTTTCAGACAACCTCATTTGGATGAAAGGTAACGTATAGACGACAAGGATGGTGTAAAGTTGTAAACGTAAAATTATTCTCGTTAAAAAAAAAGAAGTGTATACCAGTTCCATCCTTGATTTAATATACTGCTTATCACTTTTCGAGGATAAGCTTGAACATAGGTTTACCATCAATCATTATTATGCCACGCGAAAACGCTGACACTGTTGCACATTGGTGGAATCACCTATCTAAGTTTGTGAATACAAAACATTATTAAACCTATTTACTTCTACCTCCATGGTGCCGAATTCATCAAACAACCTTTTTGAATTTGTTCAAAACTCAGACACAGAACCGCCACGCTGTACTTTTTTTAATTTGCTTTGCACGCGCCATTTTCTTATCAGGCATGTCGTATTGTTAAAAGTTTTAAAAATAAGAAACTTGAAAAGAAGTGAATATCCTAAAATAAGTGATTCTTGCGACGAGGAAGTTTATTTGATGCCAACAGAATTGACAAAAACGGTTAATAGTGCGCAAATGAGCTTTCTCCCTTTAACAATCACGCGAGAAGTACCTATTTGAAACAGTGCGGTACGAGTATGTAGACGACTTTAGTCATTTACTCACTGAGGTGAGATGAAAAGTTACGTGTTGCACTCGAGTGCAAAGATTTTGTACCTTGTGCTCTTTTGATTCCCACGCTCAAGATTCTCATTGTTAAATTTTTTTTTTCAATTTTAGAATAGTTCGCTTGATCGATGATCAAAATTGAAACGCGGTTAAAAATCAACTTGGCACTCTTGTGTAACAAATAACTAAGTACATATTTATTTTTAAGACGCGCTTATTTCCATATAATTTTTTCTTCAGAGCTGGTTCAGTAGGTAATCTTCCCTTTCCTAATCTAAGATATGAGCGTTACAACATTTTCGTGTCCTAAGTAAATAGAAACCGTGCTGAATTATTATGAGGCCATAATAAAATTTAGTTATGGAACGTGCGCTATCACTGAATTCAGAGGTGATATCGCAGGTAATAAATAAATACCTAGCAATTTTTTGGATGATGTAATCATTTGTTATGATGTCCTAGTAGTAGCTTCTAAAAAAACACTAAACCGTTTTTGATTACATCAAGACTTTGACCGTAGCAAATGCGAACACGTTTATTTTATTATCGCGGTATGAATCTAATGGATGGAACATTACCTAATGGTGATAGTGAAAAAAACCCATGTGATAATGAAATATACAACTATAGTGCCCTAAGAGTTTAAGAAACAAGTTTTGTTACTATTGAAGCGAGTTAAAATGAAAACCACTACTGTGGTAACTTAGCCAAGAATACATTTTTTATTTTTACCCGACTACGAAATATCTTTAAATAACCTGTTAATTAAATAAATAACAGGTATAGGTACATGTTTGTGGGCTACATTGTAATTGTACATAATTCTAAATTGAAAAATTATCTTAGTTTTCAAACTGGATTCGCTGTTGTAATTATAGAAAAATAGACTTAACTGTAATAGCAAACTAAACAGGATTGGTAATAAACATGTTAAATACAAAAAACAGTCATCAGCTAATTCCATTTTTTTCTTATAGTTGTTTTGTCCTCTACCAATGTCATAAATCAGTTAATTTTCTTGTTAAAGATAAGAGGTCCGGAACGAGTGTGTACATAAAGTGTTTATCGAAATCACGTGGTAATGTTTGTTCGCTATCATGTCACGTTTTAGTAATAGTTACCAATTTATGTAAGACGCGACGTTCAAATAGTCGAAGTAGAGCGTTGTCAGAAAACAATTTATCATGTAAATTCGTTTAGTTTGTATTGGTGGTTAAAAAGCCGTGGTGGTCTAGACCACTAGATGTCACTACCAAGTGACATCCGCCTTACAATCGTGAGGTCATAGGTTCAAATCCCGGCCCCATATATTAAGATCATTGAAATTTATGAATGGAATTTCACACCAGTTAAGAAAAACATCGTGAGGCAATCTGCATACGTCCGTAGAAGAAATTCAATGGCGTATGTGAATCCACCAACTCGCACGGCCCGCTTGGTGGATATGGCCCAATCATCTTTCTTGGGCAGGCTTTAGTCCTGCATTAAACTATTCAAACAGCACAGTAGACTATTGGTAGCCCTGGTGTCAGAATTCTTATTTGTTTCAACGTTAGAACTAAATAAATTGTTGAAAAGTCTAGCCGCGTAGGGCAGCACTTAGAAGGCAATTGTCGACCTCATTAAGACCGAATATTTACACTGGGTGCAAGCCTCTTCCAATCGGTTTTATTAGATATCTATGGGGCAACTCTATGTCCATCTGTGGACATTATTTGGCTGAAACGAACGAACAATATAGCACACTTCACTTTTTACTAAATATTAAAAAATACAATGTAAATAATAGTTTCCACGTCCATCACACCAATAAAATTTATTATCAAGGACTATAATACGTGACTTTCCTGAATGATTCTCTGGTGAAACAATATTCCGTGTCTATATATTTGGAGTCAGATTTTCTTATATTATTTCACAAGTTGTTTTAGATCGGAAAAGATGTCTTTATTTACAATTTTGTGTTTCACCACTCTTCTTTATTTTGTGAGTATTTTGGTTCATCTTTTTTTAAATTTCTTTCTAAAAATCTAACTTCGTTTATCTTCTTTAACAAATATGATTTAGTCTAGTGGATTGGCAAGTTCACGCATAATTGACGGCTTTTGGAGCCGAAAAGTTTTCGAATGGAGATATACCCTACACTTTGCAAGGACAAAACAGAATGCCTGTCCAAAGACGAGATGGATAAATGATCTGGGGAACAATTTTTGAAAAAAAAAAAACAAAAATTAAAGACTTCATTAATCAGCATTCTGCGCGTCCAGTACAATGACATCTTCAGGATGCTGATGCGGCAGCCTCGCTGGTGCAGCGCATCTCTGATGTTCGCTGAGGCGCGCACGGATGACTTTCATGCTGTTATCCGCAAGAAAGTCGCCTCATTACGACAGCGAGTGCGAGCCAGCCCCAACAGTATCCTGACGATGATCGTTAATAAGCTTGATTGCCCCATACAAAATAAATGGATGAATGTTGTTATGGGAGCAAAATTGTGATGTCACTGTATCTGTCTGTCTCCATCGTCTTATATTATTTATGTGATTTAATCTTTAATTTATTATTGATGACATTTTTTAATTTAATTGTAATTTTAATAATTGTCTCTGTTGTCTTATATTATTTATGTGATTTTATTTTTAATTTATTATTTATGACATTTTTGAATTTAATTGTAATTTTAATAATTTTCTGTATGGTTTTTAAAACTGAAATAAACTGATTAATAATAATAATAATTAATAGAGCCCATGATAAAGTCTGCGGGTAAACTCATCATAAACTTCTTATGTATTAGTCTCAATTTTTATTAATTCAGAGTCTTTTATTTTCAGTTTTTGCCACCTGATCCTATGAGCTAACATCTGCGGGGCAATTCTGCAACCGATCTCTTCACTAAAGTGATACGTTCTTGAACCTCTCTCGTTTTTCTGACAGTTCTGACAGCTCAAAACTGTCAGAAAAACGAGAAAGGTTTAAGAACGTGTCACCTCAGCAACGAGATCGGCTATCAGAATTGCCCCGCAGATCTCGATTAAATTTTCTCTTTATATTATTCCGCAGTCTGTAGCTGATCCCGTACCATCAGGTCAACAACCACTTACTCCAGTTCAAGCACATGCTCAACTGGAACTAATATTGGCTCAAATAAACGAAATTATAGAAAATGGTCTGCCTTCAATAACAAGCGCGTTGACGCCAGAAGATCAAGAATATTTGATTTATTCTACTGAAGAATGCATCAAAGGATGTTTGAATGAAGTGGTAAGTAAAAAAAAACTTTGTAATGCTTAAGTTACTTTGAATAATTTTCTCTTTCATCTTTCTTCTATCTCTGTCTGTCTAGTAACTCTAAAGAAAAAGAAATAGATTTACATATTGCTGTTGTGTAGTATGATTGTTTAGCGTTGCTTTTAGAGAAATTCAATAATAAATAAAATAACGGACAAAATATGGTCAATCTATGGCTTAAATACTATACAAACCAGCTAGGTATGTAAAATTGCTCATCTGATGGTAATCTGTTTTTTTCTGAAATTTTTCAATAATGGTCAGAATGAACTCAATTTTTTGGTTAAGCACTTAGTACAAATATAAATACTTTTACAAGCTGTGATTTGGGATACAGAGACAAATATAATAATCGTTAATACATATGTAAGAAATGAGGTAGGTATAAAATTAGTTTTCAAAACACTAGTTAAAAACTTAGGTTAAAACTGACTAAGTATGCAATAATTGTTTTACGCAAACAATGGCAAAACCAACTACCATCGTAAACAAATTTGGAATAGTTCGCTCAAATCGATATACAATAATAATTATTGTTGATTTTACAAAATCGGCTCAACTGATTTCGGTAAAATTTAAATGGGACTACCTCGACAGTAGGCTTTTCGAACTAAAAAATAATGTTTTAAATCGATTCACAATTGACGATAATATCGATGAACATACACAAAAACATAAAGACAAACATGACCTCCACCCTTTTGGAAGTCGATTAAAAACACGCCAAATAGCTGCTTTTACGTCCAGTGTACCATTTTTCGTCAGAGTCTGTAGTTCGTTTATATCATAAATATGGAAGGAATAAATACAGTCGATGGTTCATATCAGATAGCATTTCAAACTCTCTGTCCGTACCTGTCTTTCTTCGCTTCGCTCTTATTTTCTCTTCTCTTCCTCTCTAAAAATTGCAAGAACCGATTTTTTGCAGCTTCTGATGCGCAACGTTGAACTGAATCCCAAGAACCGTATACCGAGTTCCCAAGCAGTGACTCTGACGATGATGGCATCTGATTTTGTCGAACCGTATCTCACATACAGCAACCCCGCTGATTGTTTGGTTCCAGGAGGGCCGGATCAGGACTAGAGACATGGAGCTTACCAATTGGGCCAAAAACTTCGACACCGAAAGCTATTAAAACGGACTACGTACATCACTATGATAAAGATAGCATTTTTAATTGTGCAGCCAACTATAACTCTACTTACTGATATATTTGCTAATAATAATGTATAGTAATAAATTACCAATGTATTCACATACAAAATAAATCAATAAAATAGATTAAATGTACCTATCTATACATTTTTTTTTCAAAATTGGTGATATAATTTGGGGTATTGCGGCGGGGCGAATTGCCCAAGACTCTTTTTGAAGGTCCCCATTCGCCCCGCATTCATTGTTATAATGATTGCGGAATAATAAGTACAAAACTGTTCTTAACTTTGATGATTTTGAATTTTGTTAGCAGCAGTGCTATGCTAATATTAAATTAAATAATTTATGATAATTTCGTGTTATTTTTTTAGTATTATGTTACTACTAGCTTTTACCCGCGGCTTCACCCGCGATATAATTTAATTTATGTTTATCTTGTCAAAAAAGTATGGTAACTAATACAGTAACTGCGCCACAAAATATTAGCCCCAATTCAATGTGAAACGGTACACAAATATTGTAGCAAATAATCATTTCAAACCCAAAAACAGCCAATCTCAACTAATTTGTTTCGTCATCGTTATCATCCGCAGCTTTCTTTGACCCACTGTTGGGTATAGGCCTCTCTCTTGCAGTGCCATCTGCCTCGGCTCTTTGCCGGTCGTGACCAGGCTCGACCGGCGGTATTGATGATATCGTCGAGATAGTCGACCCACCTTACTGCCGCGCCGCACATAGCTGAGCGCTCTCACCTATTCAAGTGCCCTAGTTGACCAGCTTGGTCATCACCGTCTTTGTTGATCAAGAAGCGCTGGTCGAATTAGTTGCCACGCCATTGTGAACGATGTCATACGCAGGGCTTTTGCGACCGCCAATATCGCAGCCGTACTCTAACCGAATGGGTTTGCGCGTGGTGATGGCAAAAGGCCTGACGGTATGAAGCTGGTCCCATGGAAGTGAAGACGGCCCTTAGTATGGGACGCGACTTGCGTCGATACTTTGGAGCCGTCAGCGGAGCAGCACAAACGGCGCAAATATGCTAACCTCGGCAGTGGTTACATATTTGAGCCGTTTGAAATTGAGACATTGTGCGCGTGTTGGCCGGGAGCTCATCTTGTTTTCAAAAGTCTTTCTGAGCGTCTCGTGTACCCGCCGCGTGACCAAAATGCTTTATGCCAAGTGTTTATTTGGCTCAACGTATAAGCAGCATTGCCAAGCTGATTGGCAATGATGCCAGCATGTTGGGCACGCTGCTAACTGGCAGTGGGCTTGAGCATTTAGAATATCTTTAGACCTTCAAGGGTCTGTAGATGATCCAATTGCTTGTTATGTAGTAGTAGTTTATGAAGTTTTACATTATAAGTCTGTATTTAGTGGTAGTTAATAAAGGCACTTGCTCTGTAAAAAAATCAAGTACCTTGCACCTTGTTGTCACTGTTCAGACCTATCCCGATATCAAAATACCTTATACTTATAAATGCTTCTGTTGATTAAGATAAGGTTAGAGTGTACCCGCCCATAGGTTTCCGACTTGTCGTGGCAGGAGAACTTAGTAGCCGAGGCCTATGGGCGGCGCGGGAACCCCAGGTAGAGCCGCTTCTCTGGGTTTTGTCTGAGACAGCTGAGAAGGCGGCGCTCGAGGTCTCCCGATTCTTTTTGGTCTTTAAACTGCCTGTTTAGAAGTTTGCACTCGAGGTTGGGCCGATTTTCTGGGGTTTTTAAATATAGCAGCTTAGAGGCTGACCGGCAAGTTGCGTGCCTCATGAGGAGTGCCGCAACTGAGCCGGGCTGCACTTTTATCACTGTTCAATCCTAACCAACCCAACAGAAATTTATGTTCGTGTCAAGGTCACAACTCAGAATCAAGGTTAATAACCTTAGTGTCAAGATATTCATACTCATGCCATACTACTTTTGAAAATCAAGTCGATCCGTTTCTTCGTATATTAGCATGGATTCTCTACCATAAAGGTAGAATAAAGAAATATGTTTAACCTCTAATGGTGGTATATTTAAAAATATTTTTAATGTCAGACGAAATGACGGCCCTGTATTAAACGTCATTGTAATATGTAGCATAGCAAAGGGAAAACTATTTTGTCCAATTTTAATGTCAGTTACTGTTGTCAATTCATACTTTATTTCATCTTCGAGGAGCTATAATGGTGGAAAGACAATTTGTCCCTTTGCTATGCTAAGCGAGACATTTATAAAAGTCTGCAGTCAATGTATGTCACCTGTCATCTAATTACGTTTTGTGAATCCATGTTAGGCCCAATCAACCCAATTAAGAATGCGCCATCGTAAATTTAATAGCAACGTAAAAAGTGTTCTCTCTATCGAATGCCGAAAGTGAAACAGAAATAGTCCAATTAACTGTTATAATTACGATGGTGTCTTCAAAATGGGGCCTTTTAGCGTCGTTGTGATAGGTGACAGTTTTGCTAACGCAAGATTTTGTCCTATCCTACGGGAATTATGCAATTTTCGGGATAAAATGTATGTCCTTTCTCAGGCTCTAGACTATCTGTGTACCAAATTTCATCGAGATCGGTTCATTAGTTTTGGCGTGAAAGCGCGACAGACAGACAGATAGATAGACAGACATACAGAGTTACTTTCGCATTTATAATATTAAAATAGTAAGGATAATATATTATCAGTATGATGATATCCAAGGACTGCTCGTCGATTGATTTGGCAGATATTCGTTCGACAGTTGTTTATTTTGACATTCTTGCAGCGCACGCTCAGTAGCTCGCAGATGGCAAAATTTTCCTACTTACTCAACATTTATCGTTATATTTTGGACAATTCACAAAATATCTTTATAAATTGTAGCCTATGTGTTATTCTGATGTATTAGCTATATTATTACAAAGATTCATCTCAATCCGTTCAGTAGTTTTTGCGTGAAAGAGTAACAAACATCCATACATCCATCCATCCATCCATCCATCCATCCATACATCCATCCATCCATCCATCCTCACAAACTTTCGCGTTTATAATATTAGTAGGATGGTATTAAAGTATTATTACAACTCTGGTATTATGGATTGAAATAGGGATGTCATTGAGATATTTTACTGAAAATGCTGCGTCATAGGCCAACCACGATAACTATTGAGACCGACTGCTACAAACAGCGCATGCGCCAGTGGCGTAACTATACCGTCTGAGGCCCGTAGTAAATTTTTCAGATGGGGCCTAATCCCAGTAAAATTGTCGAGTTGTAATTTAATTTAAATTTTAGTAAACCATTTAAGTTTGTTTTTGTACTGTGTTTCTGTGTAGAATAAAGATATATTTATTTATTTATTTTATTTATTAAGTAATTGGAATTACCTTCACTATAAATAGTTTTGTGTGTAGTTGAAATATGTTTAGCATTTTTTTTGATGTTTTGATAATTAAAGGGAGAAACAGATAAGACACGAGTAATGAAAACATGGCTAGCTGTACAAAGCGCTAGCGCAGCGAGCGCAAAAAAATCAGAAGTCAGCTTTATTGAAATTACACTCCGTTATCGTCATAGATACGAAATTATGACGTCTCATCATCCGTATATTTATAGACGTTGAGCGCTCGATCAGTTCTTTATAGGTTTGTTAGTTACCTATTGGTTAATTTATCCAATAGGTTTTTTGTCGTCGTCCCTAGAAGCAGACATGAGTAGATAAGGCATCAGTTATTAATCCAGGATTTCTCATCAATGCCAGTAGTACGCAATCTTACGCCATTACGGGTATTTAGCAGGGAACGGATATTGCTTGTCAATGCTCTTCCTGGCTTATACGTAGTACTCGTAAATGCCAATTGACTTGGTCTTTAATTTGCTTGTACGTTACTATTTTTATGCAACTACGAAATGAGGATGATTATGTTTCTGTGTTCAATGTGCTCAATCCAACGGCAGGACAGTGTTAAAAAAACTGTGTAGGTAATGTCTTTTCGTCCGATATATCTCAGTCTCTCAAGTTTTTGATTACCAATGATGATTTATGATACAGAAAAGTAGTCTTTCACTATTGGTCTTATGAGTAAGCTCAAAGTAGCTCAACGTGCTACGAAGATTATCCGTCTTACCACAAAGGTTTTACGCACGCTTCATTCAATGTTTACCAGTACAAATTGTACGGTTAAACAGTGTTTAAAGCGTGTTTAAATCTTTTGTGGTAAGGTGGTATATATTTGGAGTATCTGTCGAGATCAAATGAGGATGGGGAGATTCGTAGATGAACCAATTTTACCAATATAACTTGCAGTAGGCATGGCACACAGTTCCTAGAAAGATTGGTCCCTAAAGTTCTCGAGTGGTGAGTGGTTCCCTTTAGAACTTTACCCTTTACAGCATAGGATGTCCATCGACAGATGATCTTGTAATCCCCTCATCTTTTAACCAAGACCACTGGAACGCGTTGAGTACAAGACGCTTCCAACCGGTTTTTTTTAATTTATAGGATAGGCATATGTACATCACTAAACGTGCTACGTGTATGTTAGTTCCTTGAAATTAAATATAAATAAATATCAGGGGACATCTTACACACGGCCTCTGACCTCAAACTAAGCAAAGCTTGTGATATGGCTGCCAGAGACTGAAATACGTTTACATATTTTTAAATACGTACTATAGATATACAGGGTTATTTCTAATCAATTAGCATCCTTCTAGAGGCTTATTCTGTACATAAAAACTAAAGACTATTGTTCTACGACTTTCGTCAAAACTAAAAAACAAAATCAGCTGTTCCGTACATTTTGTCGCGGGTGAACTAAATTTTTCTATGGAACAAAAATTTTTTTTTGAGTTTTGACGAAAGTCGTGGAACAGAAGTTGTTAGTTTTAATGTACAGAATAAGTCCCTAGAAGGATGCTAATTGATCAGAAATAACCCTGTGTAGTAACATCCAGACACAGAGCAATCACCTATATTCATTCAAAAATGCTTGCCATTGGTGGGAATCGAATCCACGCCTCCTTGGCGCAGTAGTTAGGGTCACTGACCACTGGGCCATCGAGACAGGCAATTAGTAGATAATATTGATAATAAATGAATTTCGTAGCGCTAATTCAATACCTTCTTTGATCAATACAAGGTTATTTCTAATCAATTAGCATCCTTTTAGGGGCTTATTCTGTCAGGGAGTCATGGAAAAGGATGGAGGAGGCCTTTACCCGAACAGGGCTCCAAACCTCATAAATAATACTAACATTAACTAATTAATTATAAGTAATCTTGTTATAATCTTCAAGTAATAATTTACTAACAAATATCATACATCGAAATTGAGATTTGGAATAAATAGCTCTTTATTCTTATTATTATTATTTGTTAGGGGCTTATTTTGTACATCAACTAACAACTTTTATTCTACAACATTAGTCAAAATTAAAAAAAAAACAGCTGTTTCATACATTTTCTCACGGGTGAACGATATTTTTCTATGGATCAACAATTTTTTTTGAGTTTTGACAAGTTGTTAGTTTTGACGTATAGAATAAGGGATCCTAAGATCCTAAGAGGATGCAAATTGATTAGAAATAACCCTGTATACGGAGTTCATCAAACTTAATGTATTCCCAAGAAAAATGATTTCAAACACATTATAAGATGTACCTAACTTATACAAACCTATTTATGATATCTATTACTGATAAACATTTCCACGAATGGAAGGGAGGTGAAGTTTATCATTAACAAGCTATCACAAAGGTCAAATTAGCTAGATAATTTTACTTTATTACTGGTACGAATAAAGATGCCGAGGAATCTTATAATAAGTACTTCGCTATGAAATGAAATGAAAATGTTTATTGTCCAGACTTACGTCCATTAAAAACAAAAAACAAATATACACATACATACCTATATAACTAGCTATAATTATATTATTATAATTTAATCCATACGGGAGGCCTATGTCCAGCAGTGAACGTCTTGCGGCTGATAATGATGATATTATTATCAGCATTGCAAAGTGCATGCATGACCTTTTATAGGTACCCATCAATGTTTAAGAGGTACTCATTATATACAAATTTTACTATGGGACTATCGGTGATGTAATACGAATATCTATGGTTTCATGTATTTTATCAATTGTTTATGAACTTTTTGTATGGAATAACTGATTTGTTTCGCAATTTTGCAGGTGATCCGGTAAAAGTAATAACTATATGAAAGTTCAAGCAACTCCCTGGTTCTGTCTATATGAAAGTTCAAGCAACTTCCTGGTTCTGTCTGTACCAGCCTTTTTAATAGTCCACGTCAGGACGTAGGCCTACCCACGAAGGGTGATTGGGACATATCCACCACGCTGGCCCAGTGCGGGTTGGTGGATTCACATACGCCATTGAATTCCTTCTACGGACGTATGCAGGTTGCCTCACGATGTTTCCCTTCACCCAGAAGCCAGTGGTGTGAAATTCAGTACATAAATTCCAAAGAACTTTTTGGTACGGGACCGGAATTTGAACCCACAACCTCACGATTGTAAGGCGGGTTTCAGTACCTCTTGACCACCACTCTCATTGTATAGCCATATCAATCTAAAATTCATTCGTGGTCCTTACATCACCTTCTTTGGCGTGGTGAGTATTGGCATCGGGGTCTCTCCCATTTGCCAAGGCTGGGCGCTAGAGGCTACGATATATGGTTTGCTACAGATACCGTATCCTTTTTAGAAGGCCTCTCAGAGGATTGTAGGTGTGAGAACAGTCTAAAAACATTCTGTTAGAATAGGCTTTCAAATGATTAGTAAATAATAAAAGGCAAATGCAACATGAACTTCGAACATCAATAAGCGTCAAACGATGTACGTACACATTATACAGCGTGTTTGTTTTTCTACGAGACATTCGAGCCGGGTTTTACATGCAGGAAAGATTTGTTGCTCAATCCATCAATGGCTTCGCTGTTTTGCTCACTGCGTGGTGTTTAGGGATATCGCGAGCAATTTACTTCGGATTATTCAATGAGTAGTCACGAGAGCAATCTTTTCATAATGTTTTCAAAGTGTATAGGTTTTGATTATCATCAAAAAAAAACATAAATGCAAAGAACCCGGTGGGTGCAGTCCTTTTTACCGACAAACCGGATACATAGGTATATATTTTGTATGTATAACCAGTTAACCACGCATAATTTTTTTCATAGCAGTACGATTTCAATAAATCTTTTTTGTTGGAATGCGAAATTGGTCCCATTTAAATTTGATCGAAATCGGCTGAGCCATTTTTGAGCCATAAATCGACAATAATGTGAAAAATGCTACGAGTACATCGATCCGTCCGAAATATTCGTGAATTTTGTACACGGGTGAAGTCGGTCATGCTATTTTTTACAAAAAATATAATAATAAATAGGTGGCCTACAGGGTTAATAAAATATTGATGGTAGGTAAGGAAACCTGTTCCAAGTTCGTTGGCTTTTTTTAAATTTTATGGAAGCTGGTAGCGACTGTAGCGCTAGTTTTTGGTTCGTGCGACAATTTTATTTGACATCTCACCTCAAGATTATTGTTTAAGCACTTACTTATCGGTCAAGGAAGTTATTTATACATAGTATTTATAATACATGTCGTTCTCACTACTACAATTATGTCAATATCTCTTTTATTTCATCATAATTATTTTATTATTTTATACTACGGGACTAATCGTGCACTAAAATTACGAGATAAATAAATACCTCCTCATCCCGACGTTTCGGCCGAGTTGCATAGACCGTGGTCACGGGTAGACTCACTCAGTTTGACCACCATCTCGTCTGATGGTAAGCGACGTTGTGGTCGAAGACGAAGCACACAGACCTAGAAGGTACCTATTCACTCTGATCTTGAAAAGCTTTAGATTATATCTCTTAGGAAACAGAAAAGCAGGAAGACTGTTCCAATCCCACAAATTAAGTTAACAAATTACACGAATTTATCATCCGATTGAACGGATTGGCAAGTTGAGATAGCAATGGGTAGATCACATAGGGCGGACGACTGATGACCGATGCAGTCGAAAAGTTCTCGAGTCCACCCACAAGGTGGACGGATGACCTCATTAAGACTGCAGGATCTAGCTGGACGCAAACCGCTTCCAATCTAGTCTTATTGGAGATTCATAGGGGTGTCCTATGTCCAGCAGTGGACTTATTATGGCTGATGGATGGATGAATGAATGATCCAATTTCAATAATATTTGGCAAAATTGTTAAATATTTAAATCCTGACAAGATTTGCGAGTGTGAACCAAATTGATCAAGAGCGAGTCGAGATATAGACTTAAGAAGATTCAGTTAGAGAGATGTGTTGCGAGATCTATTGTTCGGAAAACTACTAGTTGAATTGTCTCTCAGACATTTGTTTGTCCGGTGTCCACACTAAATAATAAGTATATATTTAATCGCTACAGTATCTTAGTCGATAAATCAACCTGTACTTGACATGCTAATAAACTAAGTAAACACTAGTTTACCTGCACATCCTTCCTACGTCAAATGAGGTATGAACACATGGAAACATGCCCATATGTATACTGAGACATCAATGGTCATACACCAGTTTGAGATCATCTTTCATTGTTAAAATGTGGAGGAAAATTTGTATTGGGTTTTGTGTTCTGCTGGTTGTTGCAAACGTATGTATACTATTCTACTACTCTATATACAAAGTTAATAATTTTAGTTGTTGTAAATGCGGATGAGATACCTAACTATTGTTATTTTTAACGCCTTCCAAAAAGAAGGAGGTACTATGTTCGTGTGTATGTATTTTTTTGACCGACGAACCACCGGAGGAGGTACTCAATTCGACGCGTATATAAAATATTTTTATGTAACCACGTATAACTTTTTTCATAGTAGTCTGATTTCAATAATTATTTATTTATTGGAAAGAATATACATCGACATTGGTCTCATTTAAATTTTATCGAAATCGGCTGAGCTATTTTTGATAAATCAACAATAATGTGAAAAATGCTGCATCGAACCGTGCAAATATTCGCGAATTCTGTACACGGGTGAAGTCGGTCATGCTATTTTTTGCAAAAAAATAATTATTTTGTGTATGTTCATCGATATTTTCGGCAATTGTGAACCGATTTCAAAAAATCTTTTTTTTTATTCGAAAGAGAATACTTCAGAGGTGGCCCCATTTAAATTTAATCGAAATCGGCTAAGCCGTTTTTGATAAATCAACACAAACGTACATCACATTGATTCGTGCATATATTCGAATTCTGTTCACGGTGGAAGTCGGTGTCGTGATTTTTGTTGACAAAACTAATTATTCTAAATTTAGTAGGTACCGCAATAGTTTAGCAAAGATTTATACATATTTCGCACCTTTATATAACTAAACTATTGCATGCCTCTAGGACAAGTTCTTGAGACGTAGAATACATACTTAGGTACTATTTGTCCTATGGTTTTACAAAGTTCTTGGCAATTTCTCTGTTATTATTAATGAGATGTATTTTTCCTGTTTTGGAGAATGTGGCAAATAAGTGCTTTATATCGTCAATATGTTATCAGACATTTATATGAAACTTGGCGGATACTTGAAAGAACAAAACGATATTTATCAGAAACATACTATTATTTAAAAGAAACCAGATATTTGTTCTTAGAAAAAGATTTTCCGGTTATATTTTTTTGTGTTTTACCTCAAACAATTGTTATAGGTATAGGAACGTAAAACTCTATTGATGTTACAAAAATGACTTTTGGTTTTATGTAAAAACGTTTGTCGTTTAGTTAGTCGTTTATTTTTCAAATAAAAAAACCGCACATGTGCAGGCCAGGCTCGCTCACCGAGGGTTCCGTACAGATCCTGAAAATCGCAAAAACCGAGAACTAAGTTTACTTCGTAACTTTAGGGCAAAGCTGGTCATCGATTGTTTAATACGCGCGATAGCGTTAGTTGCCCTTTAAAACGCACAAAAAGGGGAAAGTTAATTATTTTATTTTACTTTTCTCGTCATAAATCAAAAGTGGCATGTCGGAAAAATAATTAAAACCCTGTTTTACCGTATATCAGTAAAGTTCTATCATATAATGCCATTAACAACTCCCTTAACAATTTGAACCCTCACCCGCTGGAATTTTTTTGGTATTTTTTAATGTTTTTTTTTTAATAAGTATTCCTTTATGAATACTTTATGAGAATGCTCTACGCCAAGTTTTGTAGTTCTAGGTCAACAGGAAGTACCCTATCGGTTTTGATTCCTTTGTGAGTGTCGAAATATGCGGTTTTTGGTAACATAACGACTCTAAATTTTTTCACGTTAACCGAGAAGTTTGGCTTTTTCAGAACTGCAAGAGATCATAAATTTGCAAGAGATTGCTATGAAACATCTTTGTTTTACGAGGAAAACAAACACTCCTCCTCCTCCTTTACTTATGTTATAACTCAAACTTTTATATATAAAATAACATTGGATGAGGAAAATGAATTAAATAAAGTAATCGATTGATGTTTAGAATATATGTAGGTATATAGGTATATTTACATATTTGTAGGAAATTCGGACTGCAAAGTTTGTTTCTCTATAAAATAGGTTATAATTAATAATTATTTTTCACAAGAAATAGCAAAACCGATTACTAACGTGTACAAAATTCGAATAGTTCGCTCGACTTTATGTGTACAATTTTTACATTATAGCTGATTGTTCAAAAACGGTTTAACCGATTTCGATACAATTTAAATGGGACTACCTCGGGAGTATACCCTTTCAAACTAAAAAAGCATTTTTTGAATTTTTTGATTATGAACAATTGGCGAAAATATCGATAACAATATACAAAAAAATACATACAGACGAAAATAGAACTTCCTCCTTCTTGGAAGTCGGTTAAAAATCAAGACAGTGCCCTTCGGTTGGAGTTATTAGATCTGGCCTAATTCTGGGATATTCCCTGAGGAACAGCTGAAAAGGAAATTTTTAATCGAAGCCTGTGCTATTGGGAATTTGATGATGGAGCGGTTTTATCGCCTAGTTGATTCAAAGCCTTAGTAAAGAAGCCGTGGTGGTCTAGTGGTAATGACACCCACCTTACAATCTTGAGGTCATAGATTCAAAATCCGGTCCCGTACCAATGAATTTCTTGATATTTATGTACAGAATTTCACACCACTGGCTTTTCGGTGAAGGAAAATTACTCTTTTTTGCCTTAGTTGGTACACCTTTCAGAACTACCCAGTGTAACAGCTATTTTGAATAGCAGCTCTCATTTTTTTACTAACACCTTTTTTTTTAATTTGCTATCTCCTGTCCTGCTGTCTGTCTGTAATCAAATCTTGCAAGTTGAATTTGATCCACTTCCCGGTTTCCGATTAAGCTAAAATGTTGCATTCATGTGTAAATTGCGTGACAATGCAATATTATGATGACATGGTGCGGATCTGATGATGGACCTGGAAGGTGGCTAAAGGAACTTTGTCTTTAATTTTTTTTGTCCTTTAATGGAAACCAGGGTCTAATGACGAAGCTGGAAGGTGGTCCTAGGAACTCTGTAATGAAACGACGCAAGCCCATCGAGTTTCAGCTCGTTTGATTTGTCTTGGCGAGAACTAATTAGAAGAAATAATTATTTTGTATTCAGTGACACTCTATGATTTGTTTTTTTTTTAGCAGGCAGAGGCCTTTGTCCGGAGAGATGTGCATCCAACAGCTCAGCCAAATGTCCTCACCTCTATCCAGGCCAACATGGAAAACTTCAAGCGTTGCTTAGACCAGAGCTTCGCAACTGCAGTGGGAGACGTCAACGATAATGCAGTCAAACCAGTTTTCAATGTTCTTGGAGATTCGATTCTGAGATTTTCTAAAGCGGTAAGTCAATATTTTTTTTATTTTAAAGGTGTATTCTCATTATAAAGTAGATACTATCATACCATAGTCGTGCTAGGAACATAATCAGGCATGAAAAACAACGCCATATATATTATATACGCTCTACTATACCTACTACAGACAAAAAACATGCCAAGTCAATGACAATGTACTATCAACGTGCGTCAAAAATAATTACTGTACAGTATTTTGCCAAAACGTTCTGTGTACAGCACGCGGCGGTGTTGGCCGGTGACGGAACGGTCTAATGGGGCACAGTGCTATTTGTTTGCAAGCAAAGATTATTTATATTTTTGACTGACACGTTCTTAGCACGATCACGGTATGGTACAGTGGACAAACACCTTAAAATAATCAGTTATGAGTTTTTGGTTTGACCGGGCGCGCGTAGTAGAACCGTTCCAATTTTTGTAAATAGAAGTACGTATTCAAATATATAATAATCACTCCATAGTATAAAACAAAGTCGCTTCCCTGTCCGACTGTCTTTACAAGTATATATGCTTATATCTTTAAAACTACTTTTGATGCGGTTTTTCAAAAGATAGAGTGATTCAAGAGGAAGGTTATATATGTTTGTATAATACATCTGTACGAAGCCGGGACGGGTCGCTAGTGTATGTATATTTTTTATCTATCTGTGGCATCACATCTTTTACACTAATGGGCTGATTTTGTGCTGTTTTTTTTGTTTCAAACTTATAATCGAAATACAATCGAACAGACTATTACTGGTACTTAAATTAAATTAGAAATATTTTATTTTCAAGGATGTTTATACATTTTAAATTTCACATTTGTTGCATCTTTCATTGAATGTTACTCTTAAACTTTCGCGATTTTAAAGACATTATCCTTGTACTACGGGACTTATCGCGCAATAAAACATGAGATACTTAAATAATTAAATACCTCATCGAAATAAGAATGATTACTGAATAGAATAAAACACGCTCAGGTTTTTAACTATTTGCATTTAGATGAAAATGACAATAAATTATTTTAGATCGTATACTTTTTACCTCTGTAAAAACCGAAATCCCTTATTAATTTTTCAGTTCGACGACCTGACAGCCAAGTCTACCCAGAGCCCTGATCCAGACCTCCGTATCTAATAAGGTTTTTTAAATATTGCCCTTTTATAAATTTAAGTTTTCAAATAAAAATTAAAAACATTTTTTGTTTACTTTCACCTTACTAACTTTTTTAGTTTTAAAGCAAACATAATCTTGATTTTTCTTAAAAGTTTTTTTAAAAAGGCATGGAAATACCAAATGTTTGATTTTGATTTTTATTATATTAATAAGACTGAAACTAAGACGATGATGAAAATAAAACCGGAAAAAAATATTATGTAGAAGAAATATTGTGTAGAAGGTTACATGTACCGACCTTCAAAGTGTAACAAACTGACTGTCTATTACACTTTTTATAGATTCACGTAATGCATAAAAAGTGATTCATACAATGTAAGAAATGCTACTTTACTGAACAAAGAAAAATATTTGATTCACTGATTTTACTCAGTTTTTTTCCTGATTGTGTCTCAATTGCGGATAGGCAGGCCACAAGTCGGATGGGTCGACAACATCAGGTAAGACAAGAAATTTTGTGACTTCGTGTATAAATTTATTTTAGGCGTAATTTTTGGGTTCGTAAACAACGGAAAACTCCCGAGAAAATCGCCAACTACTCCCGGGTATTACACATCTCGATGTGGTACATCTGTTATCGCTTGGCATTTATACATCTGCTGGAATAACAGATTACAAAGCTCTGTTGGTTGGTACATCTCTACACATTATTATTATATACTACGGGACTAATCGCGCACTAAAATTACGAGATAAATAAATACCTCACCATCCCGACGTTTCGGCCGAGTTGCATCGACCGTGGTCACGGGTAGACAGCAACTCCGCCGAAACGTCGGGATGATGAGGTATTTATTTATCTCGTAATTTTAGTGCGCAATTAATCCCGTAGTATATAATAATGATGTGTTCAAATCGCGAAAGTTTAAAAACAATATGTTAACACATCTCCGTATTGCTCCGCATATCTCTGAACATCTCCGCTTTAGTGGAATCTAGGTCTAAGGCAACGGAACCGCCCGGTTCTAACCGAAACTTCTGTAGTGCCAGGTAGGTAAATATTTAAAATCCTCAACAGCGGAATATTAATCTTGGAAAGTTGTATTTATGTTAGGTCCATAATAAGACGCCCGTCCTAAGTAAATACAGTTTGAAACAATGCAAAGGTCGTCGGAAATTGTAGGGTTTTTGCAATTTTGAGTTTTTCGGCATGTTCTTTTATTATTGTAATTATTTATACTTGTACCTTTTGTTTAATCAGCACTTCTTTGAAAGGTAAATTTATTATGGTGATTATTTTAGAGTAGCCGTATTTCAATCTCAAAATAGCCGTATTTGGAAGATTAGGGATAATAGGGGGAAAATGTATCTGTATCTTTAAAAAACGTAATTTTCATACAAAATTATTGGGTGCCGTAAGCCGTATATTGGGGGTTTCTAGAGGGCCTGAAAACCGTACAATATGGCAAAAGCCGTATCAGGAACATCTCTGGTATGCCTACTTTATAATGTAACTACACACTGTACTGTACCAGCCTTTTTAATAGTCCAATACAGGACGTAGGCCTACCCACGAAGGGTGATTGGACCATATCCCCCACGCTGGCCCAATGTGAAAATGAATTTTTCTACGGACGTATGCAGGTTGCCTCACGATGTTTTCCTTCACCGAAAAGCCAGTGATGTGAAATTCTGTACATAAATTTCATGAAATTCTTTGGTACGGGACCGAAATTTGAGCCCACGACCTCACGATTGTAAGGCGAATGTCATTACCACTAGACCTTCACGACTTCACTACACACAATGCTTCAAAACTATAAACTCCCAACAGGGTTGCAGTGTTTCAAGAAGTACTGTCAAGTGTCCATTGTATTTTATCAAGATAATATTTTCAAATTGCCATCCTTAAAACTAATTATAGAGAGAAGCAGTAAACCGCATGTAAGTTTATCTCTTAATTGAATCATTTTGATCTGATGTCGTCGACTCCGGCAGTTAAATACTCTTATTTCTTCAGCAATATGTGCGGTATTAATTTTACATGCAGTAAGAGTTTCATGAAAAAAAATTTTCATCACATCTATTCGAAAAGGACTACTTGGTTCACCTTTGAGTGCACCCAAAGGAGGTGTTTTCTATAAGGAACTTTTTAAGTGCGCCGGAATTATCTTTGCCGCGCACTTTTTGAATTTGGAACAAATAAGTGCGACGGAATGATCTTTGCCGCGCACTTTTTGAATTTGGAAGTATTTGTAATGTTAGTGTTCAGCGCCAAGAAAATGAATGAAAAGAATGTAAATATAAGTTTTAATTTGTTTTATTATTAGATAACATTTAATTTCAATTTAGTTGTTACTCTAAGTTTTATTAAATAATAATATTATAGTAAAATATGAGGCGCCTTTTGTTTTCTCAAAGAGGTGATGAAAAGTAGAGGGTACCACTCGGGCGCAAAATATATTTTTGGCTCGGGCGACGTACTTTGAATCCTTCGCTACGTTCAGGATTCTACTCTAGAATCCCTAACTTCGCTCTGTATTCAAAAAAGCGCCCTCGCCGTAAAAATATTATTTTGCTCCCATATGATACAATCTACTATAGAAAGCCGCAGAAATGTATGCTAAAAGACATTGTAAGTGATCTTGTACTGCATCTGAGTATTTTATTTGCTTTGCAGAATGTCTTCCAAACCAGAGAATTAGATATTCTACATAGAAATTGCCAAGTCGATGATATTCTGGAGTGGAGATGCCATCCGGCAGGGAAATTATTTCATAAAAATAAAAGATGGTTCAGACTGTAGGAATACAATAAGCCCGATTACAGAGGCGCCAGTGTAAATTTAATAGCAACGTAAAAAGCGTTCTCTTATATATAATGTTATATCTATCTACGGTTTAGTACAAGTTTAGTTTTTATTTTTAAGTTTGACTATGAAAATCAAACGTATTAAGTTTTATTAAATAAATGATGACAATATTCTTAAAAAAATCTACGGTTTTGTCTTTTTCCAGTTCTTTCACATTGTTTCAGTTTAAGCACCACTAAACTGAAAACTGTGAAGGTATTGAAAAGATGGTACCCACAGCTAAAATTGTAGAGTTGGCTACGCTGTACCTATCTTCAAACTAAATACTGTTTACAAAGAGAGGGCCTACCAAATCTATAATTTGGATAACATCAACAAAACACATAGAGATAGGTAGGCACCATCGACTTATCATTTTTTCTTTGCTAAATACATATATTGATGGTAGGCAAAGTAATTGCGATGTTATTAAGATATTAATGTTTTCTAAATATGTTGACATACTCATACTGTGTTTACGATTCCGTGCATTGTTAGTATCCACTGCAAACTCATTAATTAATTAGCTGCTGTATCTCCTTTCAAAACACGTTGACACGTTTGTACCTTGTCACTGTAAGACTATTTTCGAATCCTCCTGTTGTGGGAGCAAAATTTGTGTTTTGTTACTTTGACAATGGGTTTTATAGAAAGGATCGATTGGTGGTCTTTACCGGGGACAGAGGGTCATTTGATAAGTTCAGTGTCCATCAACTTGGCCATCAGTTAGTGCATTGCAGTTGACTAGAAACGACGCCCAGGTCTAAAAATATTTCAAAATGAATAAGCTTTTGATCATACTTTTGGCTATCTGCCTGGTCTCGGTAAGTCATCTTTACTTGTTTACTATGTTCTGGTTAAACTTTATATAAAATTTTCATTTTCATTTTAATTATAAACCCATAAAGGTGACGTCCACAAGTGGTATATTATTCTGTGAAAAATCGAACCAAGATGATAATTATATACATCATTAGAAAGCTTGATTTATGGGCTTCTCGAAAATATTTAATTTTGTTTTTTTTTTATCCCACCATTTTTTTTAAATGTGAGAAATATATTGTATGAAAAATAATAATATAGCTCTGTATTATTTCTAGTTTAGCTATAATAAAGTGCTTCTATCGTTATTTTACTTGCATTCGTAGCTGATTCTTCCACGTTAATCTCTTAATTTGCTAAAATTAAAAATTATAACCTACCAGTGTGACCAGTTAGTAGGTACAATGTGACAAAAAACACTTAAAAACTGTGTCTAATTGGTAAAAATGCTTCTATTTAACAATAATGGAGGTTATTTAACCAGGGTTGATAGATATAAACTACCTATTGATCCAAATATATGTAATTATCCTAATAGATTTGAAATTGATTTTAAAAAAATCGGAGGGCTCTTTTTTGTTTTTAACAGTTGTAATAGACTCAGAAAAATATGTACTTTCTCGAAATGTAACGTGTGTTGTGGTTAGAATTTTTGATTATTAATATACCAGCCTCCATACATTTTGTGGACATGTCCTTTAAACAGTATCGATATAGGTAATATGTATTTTAAAACTATTTTTGGCATTCTATTGCAAACACTCTTTTCACTTTTTACTCTGTTCACTTGTTTACAACTATCACAATTTCATGTACCAATCCCAATATTCATGTAGGTACTAATCCAATTAGATTGTCATTAGAGTGTTAGTGCTCTTTAAAACCAGCACTGTTTGTTAGGGTTCCGTACCCAAAGGGTAAAAACGGGACTCTATTACTAAGACGCGGAGTCTTAGTAATAGGGTCCCGTTTTTACCGTCCGGTCCGTATGTCTGTCCGTCTGTATCTCATGAAACATGTGGCTAAAACGTTAAAATTTTCACAAATGACGTTCTGTTGCCGCTGTAATAAAATCAGGCGTTACTTTGCGGAAATTCATCTTCTAATCTATGTTTTGAATAAATATTTAGTGTATTTCCGCTATCTTGCTGTAGGCAAATAAGTTTAAGTAAACACTTAAACTAAGTTTAAATAAACACTTAAACTTATTTGACTACAGCAAGATAGCGGAAATACACTAAATATTTATTCAAAACATAGATTAGAAGATGAATTTCCGCAAAGTAACGCCTGATCTTGAACTTATTTGCCTACAACAAGATAGCGGAAATACACTTAATATTTATTTATTTATTTTTTATTTGCCTACAACAAGATAGCGGAAATACACTAAATATTTATTTATTTATTTTTTATTTGCCTACAACAAGATAGCGGAAATACACCAAATATTTATTCAAAACATAGATTTGAAGATGAATTTCCGCAAAGTAACGCCTGATCTTAAACTTATTTGCTGTAATAAAAACCAGCACTGTTTGTTAGGGTTCCTTACCCAAAGGGTAAAAACGGGACTCTATTACTAAGACGCGGAGTCTTAGTAATAGGGTCCCGTTTTTACAGCCCGGTCCGTATGTTTGCTCGTCTGTATCTCATGAAACGTGATAGCTAGAACGTTAAAATTTCCACAAGTGACGTATTTCTGTTGCCACTGTAACAATAAATACTAAAAACATAAAAAAATATTTTAGGGGGGTCCTATAAAACTAAAACTGAATTTTTAGCCGATTTTTACTCGATATTAATAACGGCAACAGAAATTTGCTTGAAATATTTACAGAATATTAAGTTGTATATTCCCTTCAAAAATAAATAGTTAAAATATAGTATACTAAGGGGGCAAATATAACTAATACTTCCGTACCGTACGGTACGGAACTCTTCGTGCGCGAGTCCGACTCGCACTTGGCCGATTATTTTTTTCATGTTTATTTCACTTATTCGACAATTCCATTAAACGTCTTATACCAAACAAATTATTTTAAGTCTTTGAATACGTTTTGATAATTTCAATTTGATCTGACGATGAATTTAGAACGTGGAATCTCTCTACTCTAGATCGTTATCTACGATCTATACAAATCTTTTAAAGTTTAAACTCATCTGGTTTCTATTAAAAACTGTTGGACTATTAAATAATTATTTTTTGCAAAAAATAGCATGACTTCACCCGTGCACAGAATCATTACATACTCGTAGTATAAAACAAAGTCGTTTACCGCTGTCTGTCCCCATGTATGCTTATATCTTTAAAACTACGCAACGGATTTTGATGCAATTTGTTTTAATAAATAGAGTAATTCAAGAGAAATATTTATATGTATAATACACTTGTGCGTAGCCGGGGCGCATCGCTAGAACGCAAATATTATGCACGGATCGATGTAACATTTTACACATTATTGTTGATTTATCTAAAATGGCTCAGCCAATTTCGATAAAATTTAAATGGGACCAATTTCGAAGTATATTCTTTCCAATTAATAAATAATTATTGAAATCGGACTACTAAGAAAAAAGTTATGCGTGGTTATACATAAAAATATACGCGTCGAATTGTATACCTCCTCCGGTGGTTCGTCGGTCAAAAAAAAACAGACACGTGCGAGTCAGGCTCACTCACCGTGAAAATCCTGTAAATTTCACTCTCATTTTCACAACTGTAAGAGATCATGGATATACGTACCTACATGGTTTCAACTCGTTAACTTTACGCGTTCTTGAGATATAAGGTCTTGACATACGGACTGACAACAAAGTGATCCTATAAGGATTCCGTTTTTTCCTTTTGAGGTACGAAACCCTAAAAATAAAATGAAATCACAGAATTTGATTTTTTGACCGACGAACCACCGGAGGGGGTATACAATTCGACGCGTATATATTTTTTTTATGAATAACCACGCATAACTTTATTCGTAGTAGTTCGATTTCAATAATTATTTTTTTATTGGAAAGAGTATACTTCGAAATTAGTACCATTTAAATTTTATCGAAATCGACTGAGCCTTTTTGATAAATCAACAATAATGTTAAAAATGCTACATCGATCCGTGCGAAATATTCGCGAATTTTGTACACTTCACCCGTGTACAAAATTCGCGAATATTTGGCATCGTCGGTCATGATAATTTTTGCAAAAAATAATCTTGTTTTAATTACATCACGTTTTGCAGGTGCACGCATTTGTCAAAAGAGATGCTCCAGAAGGGAAAGAAGATAACGCACTAGAAAAACTGAACAAGCAGATCAATGATGCTTTCCAAGGGATCAAAGACCAGGTGTCGAAGTCTCTGGACCCTGAAGCAGTAAAAAAAGGATTGAACGATATGATTGAAAGTGTCAACAACGCAGTAAGTACACGAAATCAGTAATTATATATAGGTACCTCTATAAATAAATCAATCTAAACTTATTTATTCTTAACTAGTGACCCGCCCTGGCTTCGCACAGTTCACACATACATAAAAATAAACCTTTGTCTTGAACTACTCTTCTTCTTCTGTACCAGCCTTTTTAATAGTCCACTGCAGGACGTAGGCCTACCCACGAAGGGTGATTGGGCCATATCCACTACGCTGACCCAGTGCGGGATGGCGGATTCACATACACCATCAAATTTATTTTACGGACGTATGCAGCTTGCCTTACGATGTTTTCCTTCACCGAAAAGCCAGTGTTATGAAATTCCGTACATTAATTCCAAAGAACTCATTGGTACGGGACCGGGGATTCGAACCCACGACCTCACGATTGTAAGGCGGGTGTCACTACCTCTCGACCACCACGACCAATTACTCGTGAATTACTCTACCTTTTAAAAACCGCATCAAAATCCGTTGCGTAGTTTTAAAGATATAAGCATACATAGGGACAGACAGACGGCGGAAAGCGACTTTGTTTTATACTATGTAATTATTATACATAAGCTTAGATTAATTTCACATATACCCCCAGACCAAAAAAAAAATCTTATGATTATATATTTAAGTGAAAATGTAATTTCTTTAGAAAAATAAAGTTATTTAACCCAAGTAAATAGGTACGTGAAAGCCGTGGGTGGCCTAGAGGTAGTGCCACCCGCCTTGCAATCGTGAGGTCGTGGATTCAAATCCCGGTCCCGTACCAATGAGTTCTTTGGAATTTATGTACGGAATTTAACACCACTGGCTTTTCGGAGAAGGAAAACATCGTGAGGCAGCCTGCATGCACGCACTGGGCCAGCGTGGTGGAATATGGCCCAACCACCCTTAGTGGGTAGGCCTACGTCCTGCAGTGGACTATAAAAAGGCTGGTACAGTACAGCAGTAAATTTGAATGCACATGTACTGTAACTATGATACTTTTTACTAGTCCACTACTAGACATTGGTAGGTCATGGAAGAATGAGCTCCCGGTATATTATACTTGCATCATGGCAAACCAGTTTCGTGGATGAGCTTCTTATGAACTCGAATTGTCCTATTGTCTAATTTTTTCAATTAACTTGACTTAACTTGATCTCTGCGACAGTTACATATTGACATATTTAGAGTTGAGATAGTGGTGGAAAATTCGATTTTCAAACAATATTGTAATGAAATCGAATGAGTAGTTAAAGGTGAGAAATTTGATTTTATTTACTTACTAATTTAAGATGAAGTATGTACACATGTAAATAATGTTATGATATTAATTAAATATAATGTAACGATAGTATTTATCGACGTTTTTCACTATTATCGATGCTCATGTAACATATAATTGGGTTTAATTTAATTACACATGTAAAAAATCTTATGATATTCAAATACACAATAAAATTAATGATAAATTTAGTTTAATTTAAAATATCGTCAGTACAAACTATCGATATTTTAATTAAAACTCTATCTAAAACTCTGTGGTCACGATCATTCGTCGCCCATCACTAATCGGCATGCTCATAAAGTATGACATTGACAGGTACTGTCTGTACTATTAGAAAATTCAGGACTTCATAGGCGTGATTTTTCTGACAGCTGTCACAGAGATCAAGTTAAATTTTATAGAGTATAGGTCACCATGGCTGCAATAGGTATAGAATGCTTAGAAAGTAGGTAATTTTAAATCAAATTAGTGTCAACATTCATCAGTAGTGTCAAATTCCAATACATTTTTGACAGCGCTGAGCCAGATTTTCCATACATTTTTGTGGTTGAGAATTGCCTCAAGCAAGAACAGCGCTTTCCTAGTGATTTTGACTTTTTTTGTTTGAAAGGTTATAGTCAGTAGTTTCAATGTTATCAGCAAGCCAATCGCGTTAATTATAAACAGCTGCGTTCCGTCTGTAATTCAGTTAAAGTTCGTTTGCAATTATAGTTAAGTTTCGATTCAGTTTTAAGCAATTCGGTATTGCGCTAAACTTCATACATCAAACGTACGTTTGACAGCGGTTACGTTCCAACTCTAATTGAGTTGCGTTTCAACTTTTGTCAAAATCATTAGCGCGATACGAAAATAGACAAAAAGTTGAAATTCGGTTGAAGTTTTCGGTTCAGCTGTAATTTTTTAGTGCGATCGGCCTGCAGTTTTTTTGTTAACTGCGGTAGGAATTTTATTGCCAGCGCAATAAGATTTTTAGAAAAATAATAATTTAATCTTGTATTTCTTTCAGTTCAAGCCAAAAGAGAATCAAGCCTAAGTTTAAAAGAAGACTGAAGAAGGAATCAAATAGAACAACTCGTATTCTATTTAGAGATGATTGAATTTGTACCATGAGATTAATAGAATGAGTATTTTTTTAGAATAAACAAGTGATTTATATTTTTAATCTGATTGTTTTTGTTTTGAATTCCTTCGAAATGTAGTTGTGATTTTTTGTTTTCATTTCATCATGCTTTGATCATTAATTTTTGACCGACGAACCACCGGAGGAGGTATACAATTCGACGCGTATTATTTTTTTCTTTTTATGTATAACCACGCATAACTTTTTTCGTAGTAGTCCGATTTCAATAATTATTTTTTTTATTGAAAAGAATATACTTTGAAATTGGTCTCAGTTAAATTTTATCGAAATCGGCTGAGCCATTTTTGATAAATCAACAATAATGTGAAAAATGCTACATCGATCCGTGCGAAATATTCGCGAATTCTGTACACGGGTGAAGTCGGTCATGCTAATTTTTGCAAAAAATAATCTTGTGTCACACACAGATTTTAGAAACCCTAGGAAAACCTAGTTATAATATGATTTAAGTGTCTCGACGTCTTAGAACTCGAGGCGAATCGCTGCGCTCTGTGGCAAATTTAGGGGGCAGCGGGGAAGTGTGGGGTTTTGTGCAGTTTGGCCGCACTTGGCAGCCGCCACAAAGTATAACACTACTTCTATTAACACATTCAAAAGGTCCTAGTGGATATAGCTTAATCCACTTAACTTAAAAAACAACTAGCATAAATTCTCCTCTGGATAGAATATTATTGTTACTCGAGTTGGTATTTCTTTGACCGATACGATTGTAAGTCTTAACTTTAAACTGCCTACAACGAATAGAGAGGTTGAGGTCAAGTTTTTTGATAAGATATATTACCAAACTTGCTTCCTATCTGAAGTAAAGATATTGGGGTATTACACCCGCAGTCAGTGATTGTTTGTCAACCTAGTAAAACGTGTAGCTGTCGCTTCAAACTTCAACATGAACAAGACGTTTATTTTGTTCCTCGTCGTCTGCATCATTAGCGTAAGTAATCTTTGCAATTATTTTCATTTTTCTTAGTTTCACATATTTCGTAAATCAATCACAAAAAAGCGGACAAGTGCGAGTCAACACGAACACCGAGGGTTCCGTACAAATCCAGAAAATTTCACAAAATTGGGACGTAAGTTGTTAAAATCTCTAAAATTATAACTATCGACAAAAAAGTTTTGTTTTTCACGTTTCACGTCATACATCGAAAATTACACATTGTTAAAATAATTAAAAACCTGTTTTAGCATGTGCTAATGAAGTTCTTTTATATGATACCTTACATGATACGATTTACTCACTTTGAATTTTGAACCCATATTTGTGAATTTTGAGACCCTATTTTTTTGCGATTTAAATGAAAATGTACAGTTTTCAGATTTATGATTTATATTTATTAGTGTACTTTAACACAATGCTTCTCGCCAAAGTTCATAGCTCTATGTTAACGGGAAGTAGCCTGTAGGTTTTGATTTTAGTGTGTCGAAATATGCGGTTTTTACGACATGAACGGCTCTAACTTTTTTAAACGATTACTAAGAAGTTTTTCCTTTACACAGCTAAGAGATCATAGATACACGTATACAGTTTTAATTTCGACTCGATATCTTTACACGTTCCCGAGATAAAGAGTCTTGACATACACACAGACGGACAACAAAGTGATCCTGTAAGGGTTCCGTTTTTTCCTTTTGAGGTACGGAACCCTAAAAAACGCGCACTTAGTGGGCTTGGGCATTTGAATTATCTTTAGACCTGTGGCGGATCCCATTGTTTTTAATTTTTTATGAAGTAGGTAGTAGTTTCAGCATGACGTAGTTGTTAGCTAAACATGTAATATAGTATTTTGTTATAATAGTTCATAAACAAGGTTAAAATCTAATCGTTCTGTAAAAGTAAAAAATCTGGTGAGAAAGAACAGGCCTCTATGTCTGTTAGATTAGTTTGTCATTGTATATACAAACTAACTCTCTGTGGCTTTATAGCACCCATCAATTTGAAATTTTTTTTTAATTATATTCAACCATAATCATAAGCATAATCTAATAGTTTGGATTCGTTTTTTAATCAAGACATCACAGTCACAGTCACCAAGTTCTATGATTTGGCCTTAATTATTATACATCAATAAAATACTTTTATGGACAAGGGCATTCAAATTTTATAAACTTGTTACAATAATTGTGTGAAAATATTTTTACTTGTAATAAGCAATTTGAATTTGTTTCTTGCCGAATGTACAGAACAAAATAAGATAAATATCATTACTCCTACGCATTTTTACTTTTTTTTTATTGAAAGCTGAGTTCATACCGGTACTTAGAAAATACAAAATCATGACTAACAATAAATTTTACATTGAAGCCAATTAGTAAATACGCATTATAAAGAATAACTGAAAAATTAGTGGTCAAAACTTGGTCAAATTTAAATGGTACCAAAATTTCATGTACTTAATTATTATGAGAAAGTAGATATAAGAAGTCCTAAGAACTTCTTATTTTCATGTTAGAAAGTGTAATTTGAAGATTTAACTTTTTATTTTTTTTAAACTAAATTATCTCTCACAGGTGCACGCTTTCGTTAGAAGGGAAGCCCCAACATTGGATATACAAGATGAGATAAACAAATTTGCTAATCAGCTGAAAGACGGAGCTCAAGGGTTTGGCGAACAATTGGCTAAGGCGTTGGATCCCGACACAATAAAGAAAAACTTTGGCGAGATTGTTGATAATGCTAACAAAGCTGTAAGTTTTGAAATACTAGGTTTATTTTAACAAAGGTCTTATTGGCTGGGTTTGCCTAGTAGTAACTGCTATGTGATCTGCCTACTGTCTTACTTATGTAGGTACCAATTACTGGAATGGGAGAGACAGGCTACTTAGACAGTCTACATAGACTAATCGAATTGGGTCTTCACTATCACTATCACTACAAAGTATAAAACAAAGTCGCTTCCCTGTCTGTCTGTCCCCATGTGTGCTTATATCTTTAAAACTACGCAACGGATTTTGATGCGGTTTTTTTTAATTGATAGAGTGATTTAAGAGGAAAGTTTATACGTATAATACATCTGTACAAAGCTGGGGCGGGTCGCTAGTAAGACATATTTTGTCATTCGTAATAATTACTAACATTATAGTTCTGCAAACAGCAAGACTTTGTAGGATTTGTGAGTACATCATTTATTCTCTAAGTAAATTACATAATTTGCACGCGCGAAAAAAATTTTTATTTATGTAGTTGTAAGGTTTGATTTCGCGACACATATTTTTATCGAAATCTTCTTAAGCCTATAATATCGCGACACATTTTATTGACCGATTTGATTCATACTTGCACATTTTGTTAGAGCTATTTTTACGTAGAATAGGTCTACATTTGGCCACCCACTCGCCTGATGGAAAGCGAAGTTGTAGCCGAAGACGGAGTATGTAGACCTAGAAAATACCTATTCACTCTTATTTATTTATTACCGAAATATTCAGACACTTACAGTAAACACCAAAACGTGTCAGAATCAATATAAAAGAGAAATCACACTTAAGAAGAAATCACAACTTAATTCTATACAATAATTAACTTAATTTTAACTAAAATTCTGTAAACAAAGTTCAACTAAAGCTTTGATATCAGTGTAAAACAAGTCCGTTTCAGGCTTGTTGGCAATCAAATTATTTAATAAAGCTAGTGCGTGGTGTGAGGGTGCGTTGCGCGAGGTGTCGGTGCGGGCCGCGCTCAACGGCGCCAGCAGCGGCAGGGGCCGGCGAGCAGGCGCCTCCCCATCGTGGACAAGGAGAGCACATTGGGATAACGCACTGGGGTTATCGATCCTATTATTTAACAATTGATAATAGTGGATGATGAGTGCACACTTCCGCCGTAGCTCAAGTGTGTTCATCCCCACCATTCCGGAAACAAATAAAGATGGATAAGACCAGGTGGGGTAGTACCCAAACTCTCTTTTGTAGAGATATCGAGCGAATTTTCTTTGCACTCGTTCGATCAACAAAACGTATTTATTTTCGTGCGGGTCTTGACTTGACGATATCCAAATTGTAATTGTCAGGAAACAATGACGGAGGCAGGGCATTCCATTCCTTGGCGGTCCGCATTATGAAGGAAGAAGCGAATCGTTTAGTACGAGCAGGTGGTACCTATGTCGACTATGTAGGGATGGTATCTATGCGACTCCCGGCTTATTATGTTGTGAAAAGGCGATGAAAGAATCAGGTCCTTCAGGAACCAGCATACAAATGAATATAGGCATTCAACAAATGGCAATTAAGTATGAAATTGTACAGGGTGTCCGGTGGCAGATTTAGCATTTTAAAATTCAAGGACAAAAAAGTACTCGTGATACAAGTTTATTTAAATAAGTATTGTAAAGAGGAAAAGTGCGGATTTTTTTTTAAACGATTTTATCTGAATCTTGCCCGTCACGTCGGTTGCACTCTCAAAATCTAGCCGCCGTATAGCGCGTACCTTGCTGAAGTGCGATGTCGTCGGGATGTCATTAGTTTACGGGGACTTAGTAGTTCCATCATGGAACTGTTAATGGTAATAGTGGCGACGAATCTAATTATTTATGATTTAATGGGACTGCGAAATCCAAAATCTGCCACGGGACACCCTGTATACTTTCTGTTAACTGTGTGGAATAGAAAATGATAAATGATGTTCTCACCAATATTTTCTTTATGTTTGTTCCAGATAAACGACTTCAAGCCAAAAGAGAAACAGGCTTAATGGAACTTAGAATTCTATAAAATAGAAGAAGAAAGATTAAAATATACCTAACAACAAAATTACAGTGCGCATATTTTTTTCAGTGAATTTTATAACATAAATGTACATGAATTAACATAAATGATGCGTATTTTCTAGAATAGGTACAACTGTTTCTGTTTTTATCCTGTGTCAATTTATTTTTATCCGACATTAATCTATCCTATCTTGATGTGACAAAACCTAGTATGTTAGGGTGCTCGCAATATTTTGATCTCAGGCATTTTAGTTACTGTTAATTGGATTGCGAATAAGTAGCCTAGATAAGAACACTGCCTGCCAAAATTCGAAGCAGATAAAACCTATCTATAACATTTTTTTTTCGCAAAAAATCTCACCACTGACTTCCAACCTCCCCAACCCAATCCAACCCCTCCTTTCAACCTTGTATAGAATTGGCATAGTTTGTACGAACCGCTGTGACATCCATGTTCAATATTGTTGATTTATCAAAAACGCATTAGCCGATTTCAATAAAATTTAGACAGGAGGAGGAGTGCTTCCTCTTTTTTGGAAGTCGGTAAAAAGGACGCAGTTTCCTATACTATGTTCGTCTGAATCATTCCTATCGTATTCGTTCGTATTTTTTTGTTTAAGTTCATCGATAGTTTTGGCAATTGTGAACCGATTTAAATTTTTTTTTTTATTTCGGAAGGTACACTTACACTTCTAAATAAAAGTGGTCGCAAATAAATTTAAACAAAATCGGCTAATCCGTTTAAGATGAATAAACAACAATGTACATGTACGATTGTACTTTATTGTTGATTAAGGTATAAGGTCCAATTTGACTTTAAAGCTAAGAAATTAATTCAAGGTAAGTTAACAACTTTCCTACAAAAATATAGGACGTTTCTTACTGTAGCAACCTTGACCATTATACTTCTAAATTAGTTAAATTGAGACTTTCTACCAAAATTTCAATTATCCAGCAAGGCCAAGCACTCAAAAACTCGTCGTCCCGATTTCCCTAACATTAGCAAAAGAAAATCTGGTGTAAATCTGCGAAAATCTCCCGAGTGAGATGGTCGGGAGACGATCAAATAGGATCAGCGACTTTACCGGCTAAGCGTAGAGGCGTTGGACTTCGCTACTTTGACTTATTTTATCCTGCTCTGACCCATCAGTCGCGCGAGTCGAGTGAGTAGGAGGGAAAGCCAAGGCCAACACCATCGTGTTTAGCTGATAAGGCCCCAGGTCAGGGTTCGCAGGGCCGGCTTATCGGCAACTGTCGGTCATGCATATTAAAACCACCTGAGAACGCCCGGCTTGAGGTTCCAGAGAGAATATTATATTAGGCAGTGGAAGAATCCGCGAAGTCTGGCAATGCGGATTTAGCAGTGTCCCTTTTCTACGGTAAGGAGTGTGTATTTAGGGTTTTAGCTAATACGATAAAACTCAAGCTTTATGAAATTTAAATTCTTATAACTTCGCTACGTAATATCGGGTATTTTGACCTAGACAATGGCCTCAATTTTAATACGAACTGATAGCTGTTTTTGAAATAAATAATTATTTTTTGAAAAAAATAGCATGACCGACTTCACTCGTGTATAGAATCATTACATAGTGTAAAACAAAGTCGCTTTCTGCTGTCTGTCCCAATGTATGATTATATCTTTGAAACTACGCATCGGATTTTGATGCTGTTTGTTTTAATAGATAGAGTAATTCAAGACAAATGTTTATATGTATAATACACTTGTGCGAAGCCGGGGAGCATCGCTAGAACGCAAATATCATGCACGTATCGATGTAACATTTTTCATATTATTGTTGATTTATCAAAAATGGCTATGCCAATTTCGATAAAATTTAAATGGGACCAATTTCGAAGTATACTCTTTCCAATAAAAAAAGAATGATTGAAATCAGACTACTATAAAAAAAGTTATGCGTGGTTATACATAAAAAATATATATATATACGCGTCGAATTGTATACCACCTCCGGTGGTTCGTCGATCAATAATATATTTAGCAAAAAATGGCAAAATCGACTTCCATCTATTATATAAAAGGCTTCCCTGAGTGACTGACTGACAGACAGCCTACAGCCCAAACCGCTTAAGATATGAGCTTGAAATTTGGAATATAGGTACATTGAACGACGTAATGGAGCACTAAGGACGAAAATTTTGAACTTTCGACTTCTAAGGGGGTAAAACGGGCCCTTTTCGTTTGTATGTAACTTTTTATTCCCTGTACCGATTGACTTGAAACTTTGTATACATGCTTTTCAAACAAAATAAAAGTTACGATTTTTCCGGTTTTTCCAAATTTTCTTCATCTAAGGGGTCAAATAAGGTCCCAAAGTTGGTGAAAAAAGCGTCAATTACATCGAACCAGCTGAACGGTTATGGTTGAAAAGTGATATAAAGGAAGCACACAGCATGTTTTAATACAGGAACTAATAAAATCCAGGAAAATCTATAAGGTTCCTTAGGGATACGCAAAATTAATAAGTTTAGGCTACAGCCCAAACCGCTGAAGGTATAAGCTTGAAATTTGGAATATACGTACATCGTACGACGTAATGAAGCACTAAGGATGAAAAACGTACCCAACTCTAACTTACGGGGTAAAACGGGCCCTTTTTGTTTGCATGTAACTTTTTATTCCCTGTACCGATTGACATGAAACTTTGTATAGATGCTTTTGAGACTCAATAAAAAAATATGGCTGTACCTGTTTTTTTGAATTTTCCTTAAAAAATCTTTAGGGGTCAGATACGTCTCAAAACTTCAATGCGCTTTTTTAAATAACGTAGTATCTAGAATAGGATTATGATAATGATGGTTTATCTTTAAATGGGGCAAAATGGGTCCCCAAAAGATTTTTTTTTGTGAGCCAATTGTCTTAAACTTAGCGCACATATGGATCAATATAGGTATTTTACTATGGGATCGACCCTGACAAGCGAAAATTACCTACATTTCCCATACATTTTGTCGCGGGTTGATGAACTTTTTGTGTTGAACAGCTGATTTTATTCACGTGCTTTTGGGGTTGGTACCATTGTAAAAGTTAATCAAATTATGAGTATAATAGCATCCTAGAACATGCCTGACTAGAATTACGACTTGTGTGCCATTTTTTCATTTGCCTGGAAAATTAAATTTCTAATGACTTAATGAAACATATCGAATACCTGTTGTACCGGCCTTAATTAATAGTGCACTACTGAAAATAGGTACTACGGATAGCACTACGGATAATAGAAACAGGTGGGTCTTAAGATGAACATGGATAAGACGAAAGTCATGTGTAATTCCCATGTTTTACCTACCCCGATTTCTGTTGGAAACTCGGTTCTTGAAGTCGTTGACTCGTACGTCTACCAAGGACAAGTAGTTCAGTTAGATAGGTCCGACTTCAACAAAGAGGCCAATCGCCGAATTCAACTCGGCTGGGCAGCGTTCGGAAAAGTGCGTAGTGTCTTCTCGTCCGACATACCTCAGTGCCTCAAGTCGAAAGTTTTCGACCAGTGTGTGTTGCCAGTGATGATTTATGGCACAGAAACGTGGTCTCTCACTATGGGCCTTATTAGTAAGCTCCAAGTAGCCCAACGAGCTATGGAGAGGGCTATGCTCGGAGTCTCTCTGCGAGATCGAATCATTGATGAAGGGATCCGTAGAAGAACCTAAGTTACCGACATAGCCCAACGGATTGGCAAGTTAAAATGGCAATGGGCAGGGCACATAGCGCGGAGGGCTGATGACCGTTGGGGTCGAAAAGTTCTCCAGTGGAGACCATGTACCTACCGGCAAGCGCAGCGTAGGACATCCACCCACAAGGTGCACGGATGACCTCATCAAGACCGCAGGATCGCACTGGATGCAAGCCGCTTCCAACCGGTCTTATTGGAGATCCATAGGGGAGGCCTATGTCCAGCATTGGACGTCCTTCGGCTGATGGATGACTGAAAATAGGCCTATCCGCGAAGGGTAATTGGGCCATATCCATCACGACGGCCGAGCCCGGGTTGCTGAATTCACATACGACATTGATTTTTTCTACGTACGTACAGGTTGCCTCAATGTTTTCCAGCAATGAAAAGTGAAATTTCTTACATAGTTACTCATACAATTATTATTATTGGCTCCCTCGGTGGCTCAGTGGTTTGTGACCCTGACTCCTGTGTCAAAGAGGCGTGGGTTCGATTCCCAGGGCAAATATTTATGTGATGTTCATATGTGTTTGCTCTGTGTCTGGGTGTTATTAATGTATTTTTATTTATTTATTTAACACTTTCTTGCACACCATTTGTACAAAAGGAGGACTTAACGCTAAACAGCATTATCTGCCAGTCAACCTACAGGTACATTGCATGTATATGTAGTATATCAGTCTCTGCCAGCCAAATCACAAACTTTGCTTAGTTTGGGATTAGAGACCGTGTGTGAGATGTCCCCCAATATTTATTTTATATATTTATTTATTATTGAGTTAATTTCAGAAATTCGGCAATTTATCATCCAAAAATTCACGTACTCCGTAATAGGTAAGCTTTAGATACAAGTAAATGAAATAACCAAATACTGAGACAATTCAGGCTAAACCGTAGGCATTATTTTGCAAGTAATACGATAATAGGCTCAGTTATGAGGACGCCATGCTAAATATAATAACAACATAAAAAGTGTTTTCTCTATCGAATGCTTAAAGTGAAAAAGAAACAGTAAGAAACAATATACGAGTAATTATGATAATTAGCTATTATAATTACGATGGCGCCTTCATATTCGAGCCTAATGCGGGCTTAACCACGAGCTACTATTATTTTAAGTAAGTGCCAAGAAAACGCGGGCCTAACTGTGGGTTTTTATCATTTTAAGCAGTTACGAAAATAACGCGGGCCAGACCGTGGGCTATTATCATTACAAGTAATACAAAAACGCAGGATAACGGCATGCTACTATAATTTTAAGGATTTATTAAGACAACACGGGCCAGACCGCGAACTATTAGATATTATTATAAGCAAATGCCAAGATAACGCAGGTTGAACCGCGGGCTGTTATTTTAATCAAGTAAGTATTGAAACAACGTGGGCCAAACTGTGGATTATTATCATTGTAAGTACCTAATTATTAACACAACGCGAGCTATTATCATTTTGAGAAAGTACTAAGACAATACGGGCCAGACCATGGGCTATTATCATACGCCAATGCAGGCCAAACGGCAAGCTTTTATATTTTTAAGTAAGTATTAAGACATCGCAGTCCATGCTGCGTGCTATAAATAACCATCTTAAGCAAGTACTAACAATACGCGGGCCAAACCGTGACCTATTATCATTATAGGCAAATACTGTTACAATTTAGACCAAACCGTCGGCATTATCCTTGCAAGTAATTTTAAGCAAGTATTAAGACAACGGGGGCCAAATCGCAGACTATTAGATCTTATTATAAGCATGTACAAAGACAACGTAGGTCAAACCGCGGGCTATTTTCATTTTAAGTAAGTACCTATGTACTAAGACAACGCGGGTGAAGCCGCGGGTTTTAAGCTAGTTGTGTATAAAATTAGAATAGATCGCTCAAATTGATGAATACAATTTTTGTTGCTTTTTCAAATACGGCTCAGCCGATTTCTATAAAATTTACATAAATCTACTTCGGGAACTCTTTCGAAATATATTTGTTTTTTGATTCGGGTCACAATTGGCGAAAATATCGATGTAAATACACAAAAAATACATACAGACGAACATAAAACCGCCTCCTTTTTGGAAGTCGGTTAATAAGAGAGATGTTCGAAGTTTATCTTGTGTGTCTGGTAAATAAGGATAGTTGGCAAAATAAGTAGGAACCCTTTGCTTTATACTGGACTGAACTAAAACTTTCCGTAGCCGTGGTGGTTATGAGGTAGTGACACCCGCCTTACAATCTTGAGGTTGTGGGTTCAAATCCCCGGTCACGTACCAATGAGTTCTTTGGAATTTATGTACGGAATTTCACACCACTGGCTTTTCGGTGAAGGAAAACATCGTAAGGCAACCTGCATACGTCCGTAGAAGAAATTCGATGGCGTATGTGAATCAACCAACCCGCACTGGGCCAGCGTCGTGGATATGGCCCAATTACCCTTCGTGGGTAGGCTTACGTGTTGCAGCGGACAATTAAAAAGGCAGGTGGTATCTTTGACTGAAAATACAGTCTGTGACATTCTTGAAAATCGACTCACTTTGATGAGTTTTTATGATAAATTATTTATTTTTTGATGGAGTCTAATAGATTTTTAGCTAAATTTTAGTAAGTAATACGGTCGCAGGAAAAGTTTTCATTTTGCACTTGCTTCTTCTCATGATAACAACTGAGCTTTACTCTTTGCTTATTTCGTTTTGTGAAGGAAACGCAAGGAAAGAAAACTAAAAGCAAAATGACAAAGATAACAATTTGAGTAAATACCTAATTTCAATTAAGTAATATAAACAGTAAAATACTACCCCAAAACTTGGCTTCACGCCGCAAAATAAATCTATTTACGAAGAGTGGGTACAAAGAAACCAAAACTCATCAAGAAAATAATCAAAATCACTAAGAGAACTGTCTCAAGGTTTGAATAAGCAGATTACGGCGCTCATTAACGCTAATACTTAACTCCTCGGTGAATAGAAGCTTCTTTATAGTCTGGTAATAGGATTAGTCCTGAACTGTGTTGCAAAATTTATCAAAACTAGGATGTTTTACTAAAGATAAGTCAAGCCTGATCCTATTATGGCAAGACAAATGCAAGGCAAATACCGCAAGCTTGTTCAGTCACGCTTCAGACACCGCTGCGGATAGACGTCACCGAATAATAAAGTATGTAATAGGTTAAACTTCAACGGGATTTTTTTTACATTTCATATTGATGAGGTTAAATCTACAAATAATTTGACTTCCGAAATTTATTATACACTCAAATCGTGAAAGATAAGAAATAAAATATTTTATGACTAAAGTTTAATCAATTTTTGAAGGATTTCGTAACTTGTCTTTCGTTCGTTGTTTGTATTTTTTTTCTACTAAAGTTTAATCAATTTTTGTCGGTTATATAAATGAGTTTGTGCTTGTCAAGACGACACTTGAAATTGATATTCCCGACAATTTTAGATGCCTTTTGGCAGTCTGAAAATACAACAAAGATAAGATCAATCAATAAATTATCCAAATCCGTTCCATTTAGTCAACGTTCTTTGTGTCTAAGGTATTTCAAAAGTCAGTGTCAAAGCGCATCTCAACAATGAAAGCCAACTGGATGAGCACAAAAGCGAGTTTTGGCGGGAACCCGGAATAATCATGTCGCCTCATTGTATTATTTTGTTTAACTTGTGTTT
Organism: Hypomecis punctinalis; assembly: GCA_949316475.1. Lineage (NCBI taxonomy): Eukaryota > Metazoa > Arthropoda > Insecta > Lepidoptera > Geometridae > Hypomecis > Hypomecis punctinalis. The sequence goes on from OX438796.1 coordinate 10,013,734, forward strand.
TACCAGTGATAATTAGTGAAAAATGGTGGCATCTCGTTGATTATGAGCTGATTTACGTGCATGAGTGTAGGCAAGTGATATAATGTGACGTATCATGTTGTTCCGTGTTGTTACCAAAACTCCATATACGCCTCTAGTAAAGTCTCCACTGCTTTACTGAGGTATGACTTGGACTATGATTGGACTTGACAGCGACTTTATTGGACTATGACGAGACTACAACTGTGACTATTTTGATAAAATATTATCAAAAATTATTAAAACTTAATACTTGACACTGGCAAATGCACAATAATGCGACGCCAAAACTAAGAAGAAGAAGAAGGAGCACAAAAGCAATTACTTGCAATTTCAAGTTGATTTGTCAATGAGCGTTTTCCAAACAAACACTAGGTGACAGCACTGAGACATCAGGTCTAATAATATAATAATAAAAACGTTTATTTCGAGTAACTAGGACTCATACATAAAACATCAAACATTATTGGCAGTCACTTTACATTAAACAATTAAAATAACATTATTACAATTAAATTATAAAATTAAAAATGTCATGAATTAAATTATTACTAAAATATCCTCTCACGAGCTCTACAAGGAGTGTGCATTCTGCAACCGTGAGCAATGTAGGGACAATCCAATCTATCAGCGAGTGCGAGCAGCATGCTGTTAGGACTCCCCCACGCCCGCCACACCAACGAAGCACATCTCTTGCGAATTATGGCGTAAAAACAGTCGACGCGCGCTTCCGCAAACATTGAAGATGCGCTACAATATCGAGGGAGTCCCACCAGCATCCGAAACGCATTATTAAACTGGACACGGAGCGCACTGTATGTGTGTAGTTGGCCCACAGGCTGCACGTGTAAAACGTAGTACAGTAGGCTCTAAAAAGAGTTATTTTAACGAACTAATGAACCATTCAAATTATTTTCCGGGTACTGTACTGTACCAGATTTCTTAATAGTCCACTGAATTGAGTGATTGGGTCATATCCATCTCGCTGGCCAAGTGCAGGTTCGTGGACTTACATAGCCATCGAATTCCTTCTATATGTATGCAGGTTGCCTCACGTCACGACGTTTTCCTTCACCAAAAAGCCAGACAGAGTTTTCCGGGTAACAGATTCAAAAGCATCAGAATTGTAAATGTATTTTCCATAAAAAAGGGTAAACATTTTCGTGGTGCTATTTAGATTGATTTTGACAGTTGATTTTGATAACATTTGGCAAGTTTATTCAGTAGGTATCTAAATTTTGTCAAGATTTGCTAGTATGAAACAAGTCGGTCAAGAGCGAGTCGAGATATAGCTCATGAAGATTATGTTAAAGGGATGCGTCACGAGATTAACTTTTCGGAGAACAACAGACAGACAGACAAAACTCTTTATTTACAACCACAATTTGAAAAATATACACTATTTACATATATACGACAAAAAATATGATTATAAAGTGGCGGCCTTATTACCCATGGCGATTTCTTCCAGGCAACCTTGCACGAATATGAACCGACAAGAACAAGAAATAGTGGCCTTAAATAGATATTAACAAAGAAAACACCTATAAATAATAAACTAAATATACTTAATTCAATCTAAGTTTTAAATATACTTACATATATACGATATACTATATAAATATAATTATACATATACCTACATAATATATACATACAGACATACGTTATAAAATAGTAGCGAAAGGAACAAGTAGCATTATGATTTCAGATAGTGAGCTTTCACAAGTTGTTTGAAAACGTTCAATGAAGGTGAACGCTTAATTTCTAAAGGTAAGTCATTCCAAAGTCTGACTGCCTCCACAGAGAAAGAAGAATCGTAGAAAGATGTTTTGTGACGAGGGAAACTAAGAGTGAGATTATCTGAAGATTTTAGGTAACGGCTCAATAGAGAGTGTCGGAAACGAAAACGCTCTCGGAGATAGGGTGGGCACGAAGGAATAAACAGGATGCTATACAAAAGGGAAAGAATATGAGCATCCCGGCGACGACGAATAGGGAGCCACTTGAGCTTATCGCGAAACTCTGAAACGTGGTCATATTTGCGCAAGCCAAATATGAAACAAACATTCTGGAGGCGCTCAAGTTTATCCAGCAGGACTTGCGTGAGATCTAGGTAACATACGTCGGCATAATCAAGGATTGGAAGTAAAAGGGATTGTGCGAGCGCAATTTTAGTGGCAGTCGGTAAAAAGTTACGCAATCTACGCAAGGAACCGCTAGACGCAAACATTTTGCGGCTAGTCTCGGCAATTTGCGGACCCCAGGACAAACAACGATCGAAGACAATGCCGGGGTTCTTAACCGTGTCACTGTAAGGAATGGTGACATCATCAACAACAAGTACTAGTGGTTTTATTACCTACTAGCTTTTACCCGCGGCTTCGCCCGCATGATATTTTGATTTTATTTACCGGGATTAAAAGTAGACTATGTCACTTTCCGTCTTTCAAACCCGAGGCCCTACCGTACCACCCTCAAAGGAGGTTGAAAATAAAAAAAACGATTTGATGGTTGTTCGATTCGACAGTTGTATTTTTTTAAATTTTTCGAAGCGCACTCTAGAATAGCTCGCAGATAGCAGAATTTTTCCTACTTACTAACACTAATCGTTATATTTTGGAAAATTTACGCAATCTCATTATAATTTATAGCCTATGTGTTATTCTGATATAAGATTTATATTATTGCAAAGTTTCATCTCAATCCGTTCCGTAGTTTTTGCGTGAAAGAGTAACAATCATCCATCCATCTATCCTTACAAATTTTCGCGTTTATTATATTAGTAGGATTTTTATGATTTTTATTTCAAACGAAGCTAAGTACAAGTAGCTGTAATATGCTATGAAATGTTTGCCAAAATATGAATATGAGTAATAATGATTTACATCTGAGGCTTACCATTCCCTTGCTAAGGTGTGGAGTAGGAGTTCCTGATTCGAAATGGTTCCTTTGAGTCAAAGCTCTTTGAGTCGGACAGTCTGTACAAAGCAGGCGGCCCTGAACAGTGGAACCTAACTGAAAGGGTAGAAACGCAATTACTTGCAATACCTTGTTGTTCTGTCAATATCAAGATGATATTGTATCGATCGATAGAGCTATATTTCTTTTTAAATATTAGAGTTGTTGAGTTATTCTTCTTTAATTCAATTTTGTAGAAAACAATACTCAACATACAAGTTTTGGTTCTATAAAATGCATGGATTTGTAGAGGTGTATCCTACTAATATTATAAACGCGAAAGTTTGTGAGGATGGATGGATGGATGTATGGATGTTTGTTGCTCTTTCACGCAAAAACTACTGAATAGATTGAGATGAAACTTTGCAATAATATAGCTTATACATCAGAATAACACATAGGCTATAAATTATAATGATATTGCGTCAAAAATCAAAATACCATGCGGGCGAAGCCGCGGGTAAAAACTAATATTATAATAAAGTTTATCATTATGAACAACTTTTAGTTTTTGGAACCATTTGCGAATTCGCGAGACAAAAATCAGTTGCCCCATTGCATTTTTTTGCTAAGTTGAGTTGAGTTAATGAACTTTTTTTAGAACAGCTCACTTTTCTTTTGCGATTTTACAGTTGATCTACAGTTTAAAGATTTTCCTAAATATGACCTATACAACTTTGTAAACCTCTGTAGGTACTTTGCAAAACAACAACCTGAATTTTAATTATACTGAGCCCATATTGTTTTCAAAAGTATTTCTGAGCGTCTGGTGGACGCGACGAAAGACCAAAATGCTGGTAATTATTTGGCTAAACATATAAGCATTGCCATTCAGCATGGCAATACTGCCAGCATGCTGGGCACGCTGCTAACTGGCAGTGGGCACAGCATTTGGATTATCTTAAGACCTTCAAGGGTATGTGGATGATCCAATTGCTTGTAGTAGTAGTTCATGTAGTTTTAGATTATACAAGTTATTATTTAGCGGAGATTATACTGTACTGTATCAGCCTTTTTAATAGTCCACTGCAGAACGTAGGCCTACCCACGAAGGGTGTTTGGGCCATATCCACCACGCTGGCCCAGTGCGGGTTGGTGGATTCACATACGCCATCGAATTTCTTTTACTGACATATGCAGGTTGCCTCACGATGTTTTCCTTCACCGAAAAGCTGGCGGTGTTAAATTCCGTACATTAATTCCAAAGAACTCATTGGTACGGGACCGGGATTCGAACCCACGACCTCACGATTGTAAGGCGGGTGTCACTACCACTAGACCACCACGGCCTGAGATTATACAGTACATCACAAATATAAAAAAATCATATTCTATTGTGTTTACAACTTTGAAATGAGACGACGATATTAGAATTTTCCTTGGTACGATACTCACCGAATAACCTACCGAATAAGTCGCCTCAGTAGGTAAGTACAAAATTAATTCACAAGAACATCATCTTAATTCCGGTACAAATAATATTTTCTAAAGCATTCCCGATGCAAGAAGGTGAAAGGGACCTCGCCAAAATTTGAAGAGTCATAGAACAAAGTCTGATTTCTATCAGAATGCGACATCTGATTGAAATCGCACTTGAGTTAGAAAAATGTGTTGCCAAGTGTATCTACAAATTTCAAGGAGCGGAAGGAACACTCTACCCTATTCTCGCCGTCGAGTTATAAGGATTTGGCCACGCCTAAAGGATATATTTGTAGCGTATTTTGTGAGATTTATTACTAAGTCAGCGGCAAAGGAAATGTGAGTGGTTAAGTCATTGTGGGAAATACTGTAACCAACTTCTTACACTCCTATACAGGTTGTTCTCTAGCAATTTAAGGAGACTGTTAAAAATATTTTTACTAACAACTTTTGCTTTGGGGCCAAAATAAAATCACGAAATAAAATTAGCTTTTCTAAAATTACATTTTGTCGAAAGTAAATGTACTTTTTGTATGGAACAACTATTTTTAAGGTTCCGTACCTCAAACGGAAAAAAACGGAACCCTTATAGGATCACTTTGTTGTCCGTCTGTCCGTCTGTGTGTATGTCAAGACTCTTTATCTCAGGAACGCGTAAAGATATTGAGTTGAAATTTAAACTGTATACTGATATCTATAGTCTCTTGCAGTTGTGTAAAAGAAAAACTTCTCAGTTATCGTTTAAAAAAGTAAGAGCCGTTTATGTAGTAAAAAACCGCATATTTCGACACGCACAAAAATCAAAACCTACAGGGTACTTCCCGTTGACATAGAACTATGAAATTTTACGAGAAGCATTGTCTTAGAGTACACATATAGGAATAAATCTGAAAACTGTACATTTTATTTAAATCACAAAAAAATAGTCAAACAAAATTCACAAAATATGGGTTCAAAATTCAAAGTGAGTAAATCGTATCATGTGGTGTTTAATTATTTTAACAATGTGTTTGTACGGTACCCTCGATGTGCGAGCCTGACTCGCACTTGTCTGGTTTTTTTCTAGTGACATTATTCAGCGTTCACCGTTATACGACGCATGCCGGACGAAAAAACAGACTGCTACCTATTCTAGGAAACCAGACCTGTTAAGATTCTAATTGCCAGCAAATATATCAAAGACAAAAAGTGGACGTGTCAAATAGGTAATATATTAAACTGGACTTTTCAAATAGATCACTTTGATTCAACACGCTTTTTCTAAGAATAAAAAGAATATAATCATGTTTACTGGGTTGTTAAAGTCATGTACGTAGGTGATGTGAGATAACCTTTGTTAAAATTAGTACTTATCTAGTGGGTTTCTTCGCATGCGTTAATCGTTTACTTAAAAGAGATGGATAGTGCGTCTCTTTTAGAGTAATAATGCTGTTTGAGTACGAAGATCAAACACAAATCTATCATCCTTGTAAGTTAATACTCTCTTTCTGCCGCCAAACCCAGCAGCTTATAACAAAACTCCTCAGAAAAGGTGAAGAAAGATTACAAAAGAAAATCAAAGTTTGAAGTTTAAACACACATCATCTGGCACACGCCAAAAGTTCTCAACGGACCGATACTTCACTCCTCAAGAGCTAAGGGACAGGTCAAATGTATCATACATTCGATCATTGTCACTGTTTCTCAGTGGAATCTTCAGACAGTAACGTATAGCGCGGACACAGGTGGGGAAAGTCCTGAGCAAACATTTGTCTAACTTGACTTGGAAGCTCTGCCAAAACTAGTTACACGAACTACTTTATAACACCCCTAATCTTACGCCAAAGTAATACAGCTTATATTTCATTGGCACACAGTTTGGTAAGTGCATCAACTGCAGCAAAGTGGGTCGCATAGTTGTTCCGTCTAAGACATAAGTCTTGGTTACTGAGATAGGATAGCGTTTATTAGAACAAATTTGACTGTCTCTTCTATGCGGGCTATTAGAGCTGTGTTTTGGGAACAAATTCGGGAATACAACTTTTTAATTAGATATTATTTCATTGAGTTAAGACATGCCAAGTATAGGGTCTGGTAGCCAGACCAATTTGGATTTTCAGGCCTCTTAGGTTTCCTTAGGAGCCTAGACTAGGCTTATTTATTTTTAGGTTGAAACCTAATTCAAAATTAAAGCTCCAAGTTATGAAACGTTCAACACGCTCAGATTTTAGATGGGTGAACGCGGACGGCATTTACAACTAGGTATTGCCGTGGCTCGAATGATAAAGCATGATGACTAAAAAAATATAATTGTACTGTACTACGTCGCACCAGTGACGTCACGAGCTCCCACTCCCAAACTTTGACAAGATTTATTTTTTTCATTCATAGAATTCATTAAGAAAGAAAAAAATAGTGTCCAATATTTTTTAATAATCTAACTAACGCACTACCTAATTATAATAAAATTTGAATAACTTACTCAGTCGTCTTAAAAGGAGAATGTAACCTACGATTCAAAAAGATCGTAATGGACATACTCGTATGTATCCTACCAAGTTTAATATACGGAAGCCAAACATGGACGTATACAAATAGAATCGGCAACAAAATTACATCTTGCCAACATTCCATGGAGAGAAGTATTTTAAAACTTAGGAAAATACAGAAAATTATAAACAAAGACATAAGAAAGAAAACCAAACTTACAGATGCACTACAACACGCTCTTCTTCTCAAATGGAAATGGGCAGGACATATAAGTAGATACAAAGAACGAAGATGGTCTCTGGAAACAACGAAATGGCCAGGCCTAGTGGGAAAACGAAACCAAGGCAGAACACGTAAAAGATGGACCGACGACATCATTGAAATTGCAGGAAAAAACTGGATGACGACTGCTCAAGACAGAGAGAGTTGGAACAGGATGGAGGAGGCTTTTACCCAAAAGGGATCTATACATGAATTAAGAAACACTAACTAAATAAAAATACATAATAAACTTATTAAAGCTAAACTTATATACTTAGTACTTAAGACACATTTGATTTGTAATGTTTATTTATGTATGGAGAAAATAAAGCTTTTTTTTTATTTATTTATTTTTATACCCAGTCATCATACAACCGATTAGCTATATCAGTGGCCTTCAGGTGGCTTAGAAACTCTGACAATCAGCCTACATCTACGATTTACTTTTTTATAAAGTCGCAATCTTATAATTCCGGTGTAGTTACCGTAAAGAGTAGATTACTTATGCTGACAGATTTTAATTTACAGTAAGACTAAGATTAGTAATCAATATCAATAGAGGAGCTATCTAAATTACATAGTGCTTGTAAGGCTTCGAGCAAATATCTACAGAGCCACAGTCCCTAAGTGAAATTAGTAAAAAATGTCCGAGCGCCCTCATATATACCTAGTTTAATATTTACTTTAAATAATTCACAATGACCCGTTTTCTGGAATCTCGTTGTTATATCACCTAATTGGTTCTTGTAACCGAGCACTTTGTTATCGCGTGGCGTTGTAGTAGGCTTGCAATCGCCTTACGACAAACTAAAAACACTTTTCAAGGGATACTTTTTTGCACGATTGTGACTCTATAGATATTTGCTTGAAGTTGTAAGGTCAATCAGAGTAAACACCAAGCCAGATATAGAAGTTGGTTGTGAAACAAGCTTTGAGCTTAGCATTTAAATGCATTATACAAGCAATACAGCTAGCAGTCCAGGGACTTACAAAGCTATTCAGAATAGACTGGACATAACGACCCTACACCTGCGACTTGCAAGAAACGTTTCCTGCAGCACTATCTGGGACTATTCAAATGCAATGTTAGCGTTGCAATTTTCATAGAGAGTGTTTCTCTGATTGTTCGATTATCATATAGTTACTCGTAGATTTATAGGATACTTGCAGTGAGATAGGTGCATCAGGAAAATTATTTTGTTGGGTACGTATCAAGTGAATTTTCAGTAATGTATATCTTTGATACAGAGCTAACTGATTTACTAAACTTAAACATTTTGGATCAATGTTTTTGAAATTAATTACAAAGCCTCAGAGCAAATAAAAAAATCAAGAGGGAACGTCGTTGAACAGTCAAGTGAAGCCGGTTTTTTATACATGTGTGAATGCGTCACTGCTGCGCCGCCATAGTTCGACTGACAAGCCATGGCGTAGTTTCCTTGTACGTTGATTTGTGTGTGATTGTCTTTAAACGGCGAGGCGTAGTTTCGCACGGCCTCACTTGTTTGTTCACAACATTTTCTCTTGATTTTTTTATTTGCTCTGAGTACAAAGCTTTAAAAAAGCTTGTTAATAAGTTGCTTCAGTTTTATGTTAAAAATATTCTTAAAATTTTCATTTATTTTGTTTAATATGGTCATCGGTTTTTAATTGTTACAATATGTGGGCTAGTTATCATTACTTAAAGGAAGTATGGTTTTTATATTATTAGTTTACAAATTGTGTGATAACGATAAGTAAGTAACTACACTTGGTTAAGTTTATTTTTATGTCCCATATTCATCGGAACAACACAATAAAACAAGAGAGAAAATATTTACAAAAATCAATGATGAGAAAATTGAAGAGGAAGTTAAATGTTTCAAAAATATCACTGACACACAAACTTGACGATGCTATTGCAGATAACTATTTTTATATTCTAATTCTGACATGACATTTTTTTAATAATTATTAGTAATTTCTGCTATATTAACATAATAATATTGTTGCCGATAACGTAACTATAATTATTATGATATCGTTGATAACGATAACGTAACGTTCTTAAATGCTACTTGTTTCGTATCTGTACCTGTTTGACATCCAAATTGTCAAATGACACTGACATTTATAATTTTGTTTCTATTGTAATCTTGTTTTATTATTAACTAGCGGACCCGGCGAACTTCGTACCGCGATAGTTAATGAATGTAGGTAGAATGACCTTACGGAGATACCTACATTAAGATATTTGATTGAGCTATCTCACTTTCGTGAAGATAGCATTGTTCTAAAGTTGACAGCTATAGAGATAAACTACTTTTAAGTTCGACACTTCTCATACAAAATGTAGATCTGGTTGAGCTATCTCACTTTTGTAAAGAGAGTATTGGTCTAAAATCGGCAGATACGAAGTAAGTAATAGTAAGTGCGCCACAAAATATTGGCCCCAATTCAATGTGAAACGGTACACACATATTGTAGCAAACAATCATTTCAAACCCAAGAAACAGTCAATCTCAACTAATAAGTTTCAACATGGTTATCATCCGCAGTTTTCTTTGTCCCACTGCTGAATATAGGCCTCTCTTTTTCTGTGACATCTGCCTCGGCTCTTTGCCGGTCGTGACCAGGCTTGACCGGTGGTATTGATGATATCGTCGAGATAGTCGACCCAACTTGCTGCCGCGCCGCACATAGCTGAGCGCTCTCACCTATTCAAGTACCCTAGTTGACCAGCTCGGTCACCACCTTCTTTCTTGCTCAAGAAGCGCTGGTCGAATTGGTTGCCTCGCCAGTGTGAACGATGTCATACGCAGGGCTTTTGCGACCGCCAATATAGCAGCCGTACTTGAACCGAATGGGTTTGCGCTTGGTGATGACAAAAGGCCTGACGGTATGAAGCTGGTCCCATGGAAGTGTAGACGGTCCTTAGTATGAGACGCGACTTGCGTATCGACGCAAGTCGCTTTGGGTGCCGTCACATCTTTCTGAGACTCAGAGAAGGGCTTGAGCGTTGGCCGATTCGGAGCAGCACAAACGGTGCAAATATGCTAAACTTAGCAGTGGTTACATATTTGAGCCGTTTGAAATAGAGACATTGTGCCCGTGGTGGCCAGTCTTGTTTTCAAAAGTCTTTCTGAGCGTCTGGTGTACCCGACGTGTGACCAAAATGCTGGTTTTTATTTGGCTAACGTATAAGCATTGCCAATCAGCGTGGCAGTGCTGCCAGCATGCTGGGCACGCTGCTAACTGGCAGTGGGCTTAAGTATTTGGATTATCTTTAGACCTTCAAGGGTCTGTGGATGATCCAATTGCTTGTTATGTAGCAGTAGTTTATGAAGTTTCACATTATAAGTCTTGTATTTAGTGGTTGTTAATAAAGACACTTTCTCTATAAAAAAAAGTCAAGTACCCTTGCACCTTGCCACTGTCCAAACCTAACCTGACCTACCTACCTAAGGTATTATGATACCTTATACTTATAAATGCTTCTGTTGATTAAGATAAGGTTAGAGTGTAACGGTTCCCGCCTTGTCGTGGCGGGGGAACTTAGTAGCCGAGGCATATGGGCGGCGCATGAATCCCAGATAGAGCCGTTTCTCTGTGTTTCTTCTGAGACAGCTGAGAAGGCGGCGCTCGAGGTCTCCCGATTTTTTGGGTCTTTTCTCCCTTGGCAGCTTAGAAGTTTGCACTCGTGGTTGGGCCGCTTTTCTGGGCTTTTTAACTAAAGCAGCTGAGAGGCTGGCCTATAAGTTGCGTGCCTCATGAGGAGTGCCGCAACTGAGGCGAACTAAGACTTTTATCACTGTTCAATCCTAACCAAACCAACAGAAATGTATGTTCGTGTCAAGGTTACAGTTCACAGTCAAGGTTAATAATCTTAGAGTCAAGATACTTATACTCATGCCATACTACTCCTAAAAATCAAGTCGATTTGTTTCTTCGTATATTAGTATGGATTCTGTACCATAAAGGTAGAATAAAGAAACATGTTTAACCTCTAATGGTTACCACCATTAGAGGTTAAACATGTTTCTTTATTTAAAAATATTTTTAATGTCATACAAAATGACGGCCCAGTATTAAACGTCATTTTAATATGTATAGCAAGACATAGGTAAAAACCATTTATTCCAATTTTAATGTCAGTTGTCATTGTCAATCCATACTATATTTCATTCTCGAGGAGCTATAATGGTGAAAAGACAATTTGTCTCCTTGCTATGCTAAGCGTGACATTCATAAAAAGTCTTCAGTCAATGTATGTCACCTGTCATCTTATTACGTTTCGTCAATCCATATCAGGCCCAATTATGAACGCGCCATCTTAAATTTAATTTTAATATAAAATGTGTTCTCACTATCGAATGCCTAAAGTGAAAAAGAAACAGAAATATTCTAATTAGCTGTTATAATTACGATGGTGCCTTGAAATTAGGCCTATTAGCGTCGTTGTGATAGGTGACAGTTTCGCTAACGATTTTTTAAGGGAATAGATGATATGAAAAATATAATATGAATAACTATTAAGAAAATAAAAATAAAGAAACGGGATAAAAAGTATCCTATGTCCTTTTCCTGGCTCTAAACTACCTCCCTGCCAATTTTCAGCTAAATCGGTTCAGCCGTTCTTGAGTTATAAGTGGAGTAACTAACACGACTTTCTTTTATATATATATAAAATATAGAAGATTTATTTTTGTTAATTTGTTGTAGGTATTTGATATATTTTAGTTGTGCTGTGATAAGTTTTAAGTATTTTGAAATAAAATTTAATTTTAACTAATAATTCTATAAGCATGTTATAAAAGCATTGTTTACGGACGTTTTCAAGAACATGTAATTTGTCTACGAAACAAAGAGAATTTGACTTCGACTTTGACACTTTTTCGCAAAAAATGGCACAACTGATTTTTAAAATATCTTTGATTATTCAAAAATGGCTTAGCCGACTTCGAGATATTTAAATAGGACTATCTCGGGAAAATACACTTTCGAAATAAAAAGTTTTTGAACTTCTAATGCGGACTTCCAACGAAGTTGCGTTAAACGTTTAACGCTACCATAGACGGGGACTGTTGCGTTCCTATTTTCATTTCCACATTACGAAGTTTCACTTCTTCCGCGCGATGGGACTCTACGCACTATTTTTAGGGTTCCGTACCTCAAAAGGAAAAAACGGAACCCTTATAGGATCACTTTATTGTCCGTCTGTCCGTCTGTGTGTATGTCAAGACTCCTTATCTCGGTAACGCGTAAAGATATCGAGTTGAAATTTAAACTATATACGTAAACCCATGCAGTCTTGCAGTTCTGTAAAAGAAAAACTTCTCAGTTACCGTATAAAAAAGTTAGAGCCGTTTATGTCGTAAAAAACGCACATTTCAACGCTCACAAAAATCAAAACTTACAGGGTATTTCCCGTTGACATAGAACTATGAAATCTGGTTTATTTAAATCACATAAAAATAGGGCCTCAAAATTCGCAAAATATGGGTTCAAAATTCAAAGTGAGTAAATCGTATCATGTAGGGTATCATATAAAATAACTTCATTAGCACATGCTAAAACAGATTTTTAATTATTTTAACAATATGTTTGTACGGAACCCTCGATGTGTGAGCCTGACTCGCACTTAACCGGTTTTTGTAAATTAATTTTGCAATTGGAGAAAATATCGATGAACTTAAACAAAACAATAAAACGTACAGTCGAACATTGAAGAACATTGAAGACAGTTAAAAAAAACTAGTAACTGATCAATTCTTTTAGATTTTTTCCTAATTTGATTCGGTTAACGGTTCAACGTGGGCAATCTAACTAGGAAACTAAGACGTCGATTGATAATTTTTCCACAAAGATCGCGAATTAGCCCGGGCCGCGACCCGCGTCCGTTACCATTCTGCTAATCGGTTTAAATCGCTGAACGATTCTTTTCACTCATTCTCTTTAACAAAGTTGGCTATCTGGAGAGAAATTCTTGCCGAGATAAATTGAAATTTTTCAGGAAGCGCTATTTAACAGAAAATGTCGGCTCTTGAAGCTAACAGAAGCTTTTGAATTTAAAACAGAAAATACACTAAAAAGCTTAAGGAGTTCTAGATGAAAGACATTTTACTCTGTACTCCGCGTTGGATTTGTAATTATGATTGCGAGAAATCGCATCTATTTGTTTGATTTTATCTTGGATCAGCTGCAGATGTATTACGTGAATTTATTCTTACAGTACCTACATACGAAAATACCTCAGTGCCTCAAGTCGAAAGTTTTCGACCAGTGTGTGTTGCCAGTGATGACTTATGGCACAGAAACGTGGTCTCTAACTATGGGCCTTATTAGTAAGCTCCAAGTAGCCCAACGAGCTATGGAGAGGGCTATGCTCGGAATCTCTCTGCAAAATCAAATCAGAAATGAGGAGATCCGTAGAAGAACCAAAGTTACCGACATAGCCCAACGGATTGGCAAATTGAGATGGCAATAGGCAGGGCACATATCGCGGCTGATGACCGTTGGGGTCGAAAAGTTCTCGAGTGGAGACCACGTACCGGCAAGCGCCGCGTAGGACGTCCACCCACAAGGTGGACGGATGACCTCATTAAGACCGCAGGATCGCGCTGGATGCAAGCCGCTTTCAACCGGTCTTATTGGAGATCCATAGGGGAGACCTATGTCCAGCAGTGGACGTCTTTCAGCTGATGGATGGATGGATGGATTCTTACAGTAACCTCGCTGACTACGGAATTTTGTTGCTTAGAAAGTCGGTAATCCTGTAAGTAACCTTAAGAAAATGTTTTGGTTTAGGTATTTGTTTGTTACTTTTTCACGCAGCAACATAACAACGAGTCGACTTGATTTTTGGTATGAATATAGTTCGAAGATCGGAAAATCGCGTAGGCTACTTTTTATACCGAAAAAAAAATATAAAGGATCCTAAGCATCAATATAGAATTGCCAAGTCGATGATCCTAAGCCACCACAGCTGCTAATAATACATACTTTTTTTGTTTTTGACGTGATAACGTCTTATAAATCGATTAATGCCGGCTACGCGCACAAAAAGTGTCACGTTCCGCCTGTGCCGAACGTGTAGGTGAGAGCGCGGAACAAGGAATAGCGAGGAACGATCGGCCTTAGAGTTCGGCTGGTTTCAGTTGCTGATTTAGCAATGTTTTCTTTACGACATTGTCGACCATAAACTGACTTTTTATGTTGTTTTTTTTTTTCATTCTGTTCACATTTTCAAATAGTTTTGTCCTATTAAAAGAACAATATAACAGAAGAAAAAGAGCCAGGCCTTCCCAAACTGTAAAATTGTTATGAGATCGTAAATCAAACTCGGGCAAAACTCGGTCTATCAATTTTATTATTCCGACGGCGAAATAGAAGCGAAACTCTCAAATTACATTGTTGGCAACAGTCGACCAGACAACGTTACATTTATTACATTGTAACAGATTATTACATGAATGATTACATTTCTAAGTGTTACTAAAAGTTTAAACCTTTGTACCTATTTAAACAAAGCATAAGCATGCAAATGGAACAAGAACTGTCACACGCTGCGTAGGACTCCAGACCACATTCCAAAACAAGCTTTTGACTGGAACGCAACTGCAAGGCAAGAGAAGACCGTGCCGACCAAAACACACCTGGCGGCGTTCTATCGTAGCGCGAAAATTGGCAAAACATTGTCGGAGGTGAAGCATTAAACTGCGATAGACAGTCTCTATGGACACCCTCTGCCCTGGGGACCTACCTAGAAATTCAAGTATTAAGCATTGTCATTCAGCACGCGGAATGACAACGATAGAGTGAAGTGGCGAAAAGATACGTCCGGTGCCGACCCCACCTAGTGGGACAAGGGCAGGTTGATGATGATGATGATGATTCAGCGCGCTGCAACCTGGTAGTGGGCTTGGGCATTTGGATTATATTTAGACCTTCAAGGGTCTGTAAATGATGCAATTGCTTTGTAGTAGTATTAAATAAGCCGTGGTGGCTTTGATGTAGTGACACCCGTCTTACAATCGTGAGGTCGTGGGTTCAAATCCCGGTCCTGTACCAATGAGTTATTTGGAATCAATGTACGGAATTTCACACCACTGACTTTTCGGTGAAGGAAAACATCGTGAGGTAACCTGCATATGTCCGTAGAAGAAATTAGATGGTGTATGTGAATCCACCAACCCGCACTGGGCCAGCGTGGTGGATATGGCCCAATCACCCTTCGTGGGTAGGCCTACGTCCTGCAGTGGACTATTAAAAAGGCTGATACAGTACAGTACAGTATACAGTATTAAATGGTTGTTGTTTTTCAAGGCACTTGCTCATAAAATAAACTTTACACCTCTAAGCCCTTACCTCAGTATAAGGAATGTTATAAGTTGGACGAGATACAAATTTCTGATGATAATTTTAAAATACGTATGTTATGTTTTAAAATTTCACATGCATTACATGCAAAAACGAAACAATAAAATGCTCTGCAGATGCTGTATCTATAAAATATCAAGCAAATTTAAACCTACTTACTACTTTTCCTTGCATTTATTTCAACTGCAGTAGGTATTTATAATGTTCTTAGGTACCTACTTTCTGGCACGAGAATAAAAATTCACTCTACTTGGCTTGCACTCTTTCCTCTCTCGAGAACACTAAATTTCTTCGGGTTAACGTATTTTATGTTCCACCTTAGCGGGTACAAACTAAGTGTTTTTGCTATGAACTAAAAGTCAGTATATTTGTATAAGCTAAGGGGTAGCTTATCTTTTTTACATAGGACCTTATGAACAAGCTTAAGATAGCCTAACCGAGGAGTTCCTAGTGGAACAACTGCTTTCGCACAATTAGTTGGACATCCAAAATACGTATTCCTAATGTCACAACTACGTCCAACTAAGCACAACTATGTACAATTATTTCTTTTTTGCTATTCCTTGTGACACAACTACAATCAAAATAGATACCTAGTATTCTTTTAAAAAACCTTTTTTGATGTTGGTAACGATACTACGAGTAAACACATTTTAAAAAATTCAAATGCGTCAACCAAACGTTAACGATACAATTATCGACACAAAATAAATATGGACCGAATCAAACTTAATGGCAAACTTTAAATTTGAGAAATGACAGATGGCAAAGTGACAGCTGTCATATTCTAGAATAATACTAGAGTTGCATGACAGGTGTCAAAGTGACAGCTTAATTAAGTACAACCGTACTTAATTAAGCATAGTTGTGCTATCGGGAACTAAAATTAATGACATTTATTTAGTTGTGCAATTGGGAAAGATTTTAAAATAACATTCCTGATCGCACAACTAGTTGTGCGAAAGCAGTTGGGCCACGACGGATTCCTCGCTATGCGGAGTGCTATGCTCAGTCTCTCGAGTAGATCGAATCAGAAATGAGGATATCCGTAGACGAATGTTATGTTTACAAAGTTAACGACATAGCCTAGCTGATAAGCAAGTGAAAATAGCAGTGAGCAGAGCACATACTAGAAGAATAAATTGCCAACAAGGCCGTATAGCTCTTGAAAGGAGATCACGTATCACAAAACACAGTATAGGACGTCCACCGACCAGGTGGACTGACGATATAATTAAGACGGCAGAAATGCACTGAATGCAGGCTGCTTCCAATCGGTATTACCTATTGTAAATTCATAGGAGAGGTCTATGTCCAGCTATGGACGTCCTACGGCTGACAAATAGATGATGGATGAAGGAGTAAGTAGCTACGACAGAGTATCAATTTGTAAAATAAATGAGTTTGATGATACAGGACAGGTTTATTCATTTAGTTTAGCCTCTCTAGCATGGCACAGATTAAACTATTTTATCCACTTTGAATATGAGTTGTCAATGTCAACCCATACTTTGTTCCTCTTCGAGTCGAGTCACAGCTCAGAATTAATAATAATTAGCGAATTCTCGACGTTTTTCATATGATTGAGTGTCCGGCAACGCATACCGCATACCGCAGCGTTGTGCGTCATGATCACCAGACCAAAGCTTAACATCTCATCCGCCGACTCGTGTGGCGCTACCTATACTGGCAAGCGCAACATAGAACATATGTATTTTATTAGTTCTACATTTATTTATATTGTTGTATTTGTAATGTGACTGATTACGTGTTTTTAACGCCTCATTATAATTGAAAAACCTGTTTGAATGTTCTTTTCATTAAATCCTGTAACAGTGTGACTGGTTAGGAAATTACTAACAAGCATTTATTCCCAACGAGTAACAGTGTGACTGGCATTGTAACTGGTTGGGAATTTTTTCTTTAAAATTTCCCATCGAGTAACAGTGTGACAATTGAGGGTGTTACTCGTTGGGAACAAATGGAAACAACTAAAATAAAAATAAAATAAAATTGTTTATTGGGGCATAAGTTTACAATAGTCTGAATAATTGACCCAAAGGCTCCTGAACTAGTTAGAAACTGTATTTCAGGAGCCGATGGACTCTCCAATAGGTACTGACAACCTTATCACTAAAAGTGATCTCTCCCTGGTCTTCTTAGGATGGAGACTGGAGAGCGACTAATTAAGGAAGAAATATATGACGAAATGTGCTTATGCCAGAAGACATTTAAAAATTATTATAAGTTGATCTTCGGTATAGAAATAAATGTCAAACGTATCTCGATTAAATCTACTTAATCATAACTGTGGGTGTATTTTGTAAAAAATATCGACGTAATTTTAAGTCAGAAGGCTTCTAAAATATTCCAAAGGATATCATAAATTCTTGAAATTTTCATATCTTTACGATTTCCGTACTTCCGGAGTCTGTTCAATTTATTGATAGATTATTTTAATACGATAAAGCAGGGATTTTAAATTCTTAGTCTCTTTTGTTTAAGAGTTTTAAAAAGGATTATATTTTATCGCAATAAAAGTACGAAATGTTTTGGTACTATGTACTAATTAACAAAATTACGTACAATATATGGTTTTACTATAATAAATAAATAATAATAATAAGTATTTTGGGACATCTTACACGCGGCCTCTGACCCCAAACTAAGCGAAGCTTGTGATATGGCTGCCAGAGACTGATATACTACATATACTTATTTTTAAATACATACTTATATAGATAGTAACTAAATAACACCTAGACACAGAGCAAACACTTACGTTCATCACATAAATATTTGCCTTGGGTGGGGTTCGAACCCACGCCTCTTTGATCCAGAAGTTAGGGTCACTAACCACTGAGCCACCGAGGCAGTCGACTATGGAAACTAACGTGATTTTTTCAAGTCAACGTGTACATATTTTTAAGGTTCCGTACCTCAACAGAAAAAAACGAAACTTTTATAGCCTTGTTGATCTATCTGTCCGTCTGTCTGTCCGTATGTCAAGACCGTCTATCTCAAGAATGCGTAGACGTATCGAGTTGAAATTAAAACCATATACGTAAGTCCATGGTTTCTTGCAGTTGTGTATTACACTTCTTAGTTATTGCAAAAAATGGCTAGGGTCGTTTATGTTGCAATAATCAGCATATTTCGACATTCACAATATAATCATAATCTACAGGATTATTTTTACAATGTGTATTTCTCGGTTATGATGATAAATGTAAAAAAAATAATATCGATGACTGAATTCGCAAAGTCTTTTCTTCCCTAGGTTTTTACAACTTAAGACGAGGCACCGGGCCGAGAAACACGAAAACGGCAAAAACGAGTACTTTTGAATGCGCGATGTGAGAGGATGAATGATATCGATTCAAATTTAAAAAATGTCATAGATAAGGGAAAATCTTAATAAATTGAATGAACCGGACAAAATTTTGAAAAGTAACCGGCTTTATTAAAAAAAAAATAAAACAAATTGCTCACCAAAAAAAATTTAGTAATTCGAATGCTCAGAATTATCAGCGACAACACCCCATTATTTTTTACGAATAAAATAGCCAGATCCCTTTTCTTTATTATAAACCGAGAATTTTTTTTTTTTAAATTGTATATTATGAGTAATTAATTAAAAACTCAATCAAATCTCTTCGCGCCTACTCTAGTTTAGCTTTTACTCTACAGTGTTTGCTCAGAATATTTGATCAGGCACTATCTGGGCCGCCGCCGCCGTACCGGTGCGACGTTGCGACTCCGACGAGCGCATGATTCGCTCAGCGTCGGGCTGGCAACGCCGCAAAGTACGGACGGCGCGAGATGCGTGCTGTTTGTTTTTGGTTATTGTCTTCTAGGTACTCTGTGCGACGACAACCGAGTAATTTACTTCAGAATTATTTTCAAAATTATAAGTTAGACTTTAGTGTACTATATTATATTGTAGCTTTAGAACATTATTATAGTAGGTAGTAAGTTAGGTAGTATTTTTATTTGGTAGTGTGTAAATAGTAGTGAACAAGTGTGCATAGAAAATGGGGAGGAAAAATAAGCGGAAAGAATTGTTTTTACAAAAACGAAAAAGAAAACCTAAAAAAAATGACGGAATGTTTGGGTAAGTCGAATTACATATATAATAAACTTGCAATAAATAGTTGCACTCTAATGCCCTAATAATAAAGTCTATATTTGGCAAATACACATTCATCTACAGATTATGGATTATCACATTCTTACTACCTAGGTACTTCAATTTTTCTGCATTTACCTATATTTACAATTTTTTTAGGTCAAAAAAACGGAAACTGCAACCTGACGATTGTCAATCCACATCCTCAACAGGGCCAGTAGATAGAGAGTGAGTCCATGCCAAGTACCTATCTATCATGTCAGCAATCAATTTAAAGTATCTAGTAATAATACTCCGTCTATTCTTTATTTTCAAGTGTGTACCTACTAAGATTTGTCTGTACAAACTAACCATACTGTAGGAAACAAATATCAGAACAAAAAGCTATGGAGTCGTCTCTTGATATTTTAGAAACCTATCTAAAATAATGATATTTATTAGGTGATGTTCTATCACCTAAATAATTGTGTTAGCTTTAACTTTTTAATAATTATATAATTACATCATTTTATTTTGTAGCCACCCAGAAATATCACCAACATACGCAGAGTTACACAATGTGTTGCCGACATCTGGGGATTCAGAGGAAACGGTAAATTTAAACACTTTTTTTAAATTATCACGGTTATAGTATTGTCTTTTACCGACTTCAAAAAAGAGGAAGTTGTCGATAGGGTTATTATTTTTTCTTCTTTTAAATAAACGAAATTAAAATTATTCACCCTGCTTTATCACAAAGTTTTCCAGGTATTTAGTGAGTAGTTAGTACCTATACCTCCGCCACTGTACTCCATTTTGTACATGTCTAATTCCTTTAATAGTAATGTAAGTAATTTAATTTCAGTTAAAAGAACCAAATCCTGAAAATGAAGAGTTACAAAATGTGTTGCTCACATCAGAGGATTCGGTGGAAACGGTAAACTTAAGTACCTTATTAAACTATCGCGATTATTGTCTTGTCTTTTTACCGACTTCAAAAAAGAGGATGTTGTCGATTTGGTCATATTTTGAAAATGTCGTTTTTTACTTCGTCTGCAAGTTAAACTTGTGTAATTTTGTTTCAGTTAAAGGAACAAAACCCTGAAAATGAAGATATTCCATACATATTCGAAAGTACCTCTGAAACTACAGTAAGGATTTTGTTATAGCTAAGGCATGTTTACATAATAAGAAATTCAAACTTAATAAATACTAAAATATGTGCTTAAATTTCAGATTCATACAGAAATACCCGACTTGGGGCATCGAGTAATAGATGTTAATCATTTTACATCACAACTAATACAACTCTCTCAACATGAATCTCTGTTTGACTGCGGATTAGCCTCAATGAAATTAGTTTCTGAACATCGAATTGGATTACAATCGGAATTTACATTTGTCTGCTCTATGTGTAATTATAAAAACAAAATAAAATCATCTTTGGCTGATGTAAACAAAGATGCTGTTGCAGGAATAATGGCAGCAGGTTGTGGTCACGCGCAACTGAAGCAGTTTTCCGCAGCAGTAGGATTACCCATTATGTCTGAACACACTTACAATAAAATGCAGGACGATGTTTGTGACGATTGGGAAGAAACTGCGTGGGAGGAAATGAAAATAGCCGGAGAAAAAGAGAAAGAAGCAGCTGTTATTGAAGGCAGGGTTACAAAAGATGGCATTCCCATGATTGATGTCATTGTAGATGGGTGTTGGAGCAAACGCTCATACAGAACAAACTATGCTGCATTATCGGGTGCTGCAGCCATAATTGGCAGACGTTTTGGCCAAGTTTTGTACATGTGTGTCAAAAATAAGTATTGTTGTATTTGTGCCCGAGCTCAAAACAAAAAAGAAAGTCCCAAAGAACATGTCTGTTATAAAAACTTTGAAGGGGCTTCTACTGCTATGGAATCCCAAATAATAACTGAGGGGTTTAAACAATCCATTGAAATGCACGGTATAATATACGCGCGACTTATTGCTGATGGCGACAGTAGCACCTATGCCAAAATAATAAATGCTCGGCCATACCCAGGCTTAACAGTGTCAAAAATTTTCTGTCGGAATCATTTACTGAGGAACTATTGCAATAAGTTACAGCAACTTACTTCAGACACTCATTTCAACGTTACAGACAGGAAATATTTGACACAAGAGAAAATAATGCGCTCCAGGAAATATATTTGCGACGCTATAAAACTTCACAAGGAGAGCCAAAATACAGATGGTTTATATAAAGATATAAACGCATCTATTGGCCATGCGTTTAACTCTCATGAAACTTGCAACCAGTTATTATGCAAAAAACATATGCAAGTAGACGCTCCTAATCCGTTTTTTGGGAGTTTGCTTTGGCAAAAAATAAAAACTTATGTCGCACGATTGGCTGAAAAAGCCCATAGTTTAATTGAAGATGTCGACAGTAATGTAGTGGAAAGATTTAACGGAGTCATTGCCAAACTTGTTGGTGGAAAAAGGGTAAATTATTCTCAAAGAAGAGCTTACCAAGCAAGATGCTCTGGTGCAGTAATATCTTTTAACACCGGCAACTTGCTGTCGACTGTCCACCGTAATGTTTATGGAAATAGCCCAAAAAAAACTATTACAAAATACGAAAGAGCTGTAAATGAAAAAAAGAATAGAACAAAACAAAACTGCAAGAGGAAAAAAAATCGTACTTTGGTGCCGCGTACATTAAATCTAGATTATGGAGAAATTGTGGATAAGCCAGACTTGGATGACGACACATTAAAAAAGGCCAAAGACACCTTCATCCAGAATTTGACGAAAACCGAAGAACAGCGAAAAGACGTAGAAAAACGAACTATACTACAAAGTGAATCTGGAGAATGGTTGGAATTAAGGCGAAGCATGTTAACTGCATCAAACTTCGGTAAAATTGTAAAAAGAAAAGAGTCGAATACATGCCGAAACGTAGTAAAAAATTTACTTTACAAGCCAAATATTGACAACGTGTCATCAATAACTCACGGAAAAAAGCACGAAAAAATTGCAATCGAACAATTATCGGTTATGGTAGACACAAAAATTAGAAAATGCGGTCTATTTATAGATGAGCAATATCCATTTTTGGGGGCAACGCCTGATGGGATTACCGATGACAACAAAATAGTCGAAATAAAATGTCCCATAGCACCATTTAAAATGGGTATAGACGAGGCGATTGAACAGAACAAGATGCATTTTTATAAAAAAAATAAAGACGGCGAAATAGTAGTCAACAAAAAATCAGACTGGTATTTTCAAGTCCAAGGCCAGTTACATATTTGCAGAAAACAGGAGGCCTTACTTGGAATATGGTATGGAGACAAAAAAATGAAAATAGAAATCATAGAAAGAGACGATAAATTTTGGTCAGATATAATGGAGCCAAAACTGCTTAAATTTTACTATGATTGTCTTCTTCCCGAGTTGGTTGACCCTAGACACATAAGGAACAGGCCAATTCGTGACCCAGAATACGTGATTTCAAAAGGGAAAGAAAATGATTCAGCTACCATTTCAATAGAAAAAAATACTGGTGACGTTGACGATTGTTCGGTCGGGGATACCATAGATTATGTGATGCCATTTTCAGAATATTGATATATTTTTCACAAAAAGCGTTAGTTTTAACATTAAGATACCTACACTTTTCAACACTATAGTAGTTGATAAAAATGATAAACACTTTACTAATTTGGCAGCTTCGCAGATAGCGTTCTAGCTTAATCAGACAAAGCAGAGCCGGAATTTCAGAGAGATGCAGGTTCATATCCTACGAGCTCGTCAATTTTTGAAATGTTTGTCACAAAAAGAAAGTTTCTATAAACCAAGTGTGTGAAGCACGATAAAAATAAGTTCATTGATTATGATACCTGTACATAATCAACATTAATTTGTATACAGGGTTATTTCTAATCAATTAGCATCCTTTTAGAGGTTTATTCTGTACATGTACATCAAAACTAACAACTTTTGTTCTGCAACATTTCTCAAAACTAACAACTTTTGTTCTGCAACATTTCTCAAAATTAAAAAAAAAAGCTGTTCCATACATTTTGTTGCGGGTCACGGGTAGACTCACTATTCTACGGAGTGTCTACCCTTGACCACGGTTGATGCAACTCGGACGAAACGTCGGGATGATGAGTTATTTATTTATCTCGTAATTTCAGTGCGCGATAAGTCCCGTAGTATATAATAATAATGTGTTCAAATCGCGAAAGTTTAAAAACAGCAGTTGAAATAACCCTGTATTGTATGAAAAAAAAAACATTAAAAAGATCAAAATAATTTTTGCCTTTTTTTTAAATTGTTGATTAAGGACAAGGCGACTCCATGATTATCTATGCTCTAGGCAAATTGAGTTGACGCGTGCCGCCGCCGCGCCGTTAGTAGCGCCACGTACGCTAGCCCAGCGTTGCCGCCCGCCGCTCTGGCGTGATCCTGTCAAGTGAGACCGCGTAAAATTTTGTCCGAGTGAAGGGGCGCGGTACTCGATTTTGAAACTATAGTTTATCAATGCGTCACCTTAATTCCCGATTTTTTTACAATTTTTGGCATTTGTATGGAACCCTCGGTGAGCAAACCTGACTCGCACTTGTTTGGTTTTTTATTTTAATGTTGTGTGAGTATGCATAATTGTTTAAAGAATAGAATGATTATACTTTACTTATTATTGGAATGTCGAAGTTGGTTCCATTTAAATTTTATTGAAATGATGCAGGTACCTACTTGGCTTAAATCTATTTGAGTAACATTTTTGAAATTTGTACGTAGATTTCAAAAAACAGAAAAAATGATATGTCGAAAAATAGCGCAACCAATTTCAACATTGCATGATTGCAATGTTGAAATTGGTTGCGCTATTTTTATGAAAAATAAAATTATATAGCTACTTAAAAAGGGAATTATAATTTATTTACACAAAACTTAAATAACATTTCATAAACTTAACTATATATTACAACTACTACGCCAAATGATCAAACTTAAACAAAATAAAAATAAACCACTTGTTTAAAAATAAACAGCAAAAATTAGTGTGTATAGATGACGATGAAAACCCTAATCTAAAAGCCCACTAACAGCTGGCACAGTTCCCAAAATGCTGGCCTCGTTGCCACGTTGGATAGCAATACTGATCCTTTGGGCAAAATAGAGGCCAGCATTTTGGTCACGTGTTGCGTCGACCAGTCGCGATGAAAGATATAGCTACTTTAAAATAACGGAATTGAACTCACGTAATTCGACGGCTCCGCTCGCTAGCCCTAGCCAGCTGGTTGAAACTATAGTCAAAATATACAGTTTCAATATTAACATATTTAAAATGTTCATAACAATGTAACGCTAAGTAATCGAAATGTAGTGTTTGACACAAAAGTTTGACACAAATGAGATATGAACTTAATGGCACTACGGCACATATCAAATAATTACACATTTATTTATACCTATCTCAGGTTAAATAATGGCAGATAACCTTTTTTGTTGTATGCGTGCAATCGTACATATCATTAATAGATAACCCATGCTTCTACCATAACCCGCTTGCAACAAGTTTAATTGGAACTCTAGGTACAGGAGAGGCCTATGTCTAGCAAATAATGTCAATCGATCTATATCAAACAATCAAAAACACTTTATTAGACAACCACATCACTATCACTACCTAGTATAAAACAAAGTCGCTTCCCTGTCTGTCCGTTCCGATGTATGCTTATATCTTTAAAACTACGCAACTGATTTTGATGCGGTTTTCCTTAATAGATAGAGTGATTCAAGAGGAAAGTTTATATGTATAGTGCAGCTGTGCGAAGCCGGGGCGAGTCACTAGTTACGAATAATTATTTCTCGCAAAAATGACATAACTAACCGACAATCGTGTACAAAATCCGAATAGTTTGCTTGAATCGATGT
Organism: Hypomecis punctinalis; assembly: GCA_949316475.1. Taxonomy (NCBI): domain Eukaryota; kingdom Metazoa; phylum Arthropoda; class Insecta; order Lepidoptera; family Geometridae; genus Hypomecis; species Hypomecis punctinalis. Next base: position 10,039,253 of record OX438796.1, read on the forward strand.
GTACAATTTTTACATTATTGTTGATTTTTCAAAAATGGTTCATCTGGAAGCTGAAAGGAGGTCCTTTTCGACTTAAAACATATTATTTAAATCGGTTCACGATTGGCGAAAATATCGATGAACATAATTAAGTACATATATAAAGACCGGACATGTACGAGTGAGCCTCGCACATCGATTACAAATCCAGAAAATTTCACTAAATTGGGAAGTAAGTTGTTAAAATCTCTTAAAAAAAATGATTTTTTCACTTTTCTCGTTATCTGTCGAAAATTACACATTGTTAAAATAATTAAAAACCTGTTTTAGCTTGTGCTAATGAAGTTCTTTTATATGATATCTTACATGATACGATTCACTCACTTTGAATTTTGAACCCATATTTTGTGAATCTAGGCCATATTGTTTTGTGATTTTAATAAAAGTGTACAGTTTTCAGATTTATTCCTATATATATACTCTAAGACAATGCTTCTCGCCAAATTTCATAGTTATTCATAGTTCATATGTCAACGGGAAGTACCCTGTAGGTTTTGATTTTTGTGAGTGTCGAAATATGCGGTTTTTTACGACATTAACGGGTCTAACTTTTTTAAAAGATAACTGAAAAGTTTTTCTTTTGCACAACTGCAAGAGTGCATAGATATACGTATACAGTTTAAATTTCAACTCGATATCTTTACGTGTTCCCGAGATAAAGAGTCTTGACATACACACAGACGGACAGACGGACAACAAAGTGATCCTATAAGGATTACGTTGTTTTCCTTTTGAGGTACGGAACCCTAAAAATACAAAGGTACAACATAACATAGAACTGATTCAATCAACTAACATAACATAGCATAAAGGTGAACATAGACATTTATCCTTATTGGAATTCGGTTAAAAATAACAAATGACAAGGACAAACTAAGTAATTTAATGGCCGCATTACCGCAATTCAGTCATTTGCATTCGACTAACTAGTATTAAGGCGCCTACAGCAATTTCTGGCAGGCAGCCATAAAACCATGACATCTTACCTTATCTTGATGATGACACCAAACACAACATACCTTTACAGACAAAGCCTACTACATATTACCTAAGCTTTATCTTCGACTACCTACAGAGGTAATTAGGCACCCTTTGATTATAAACTCTGATTGGCTGGATCGTTTTGGTGTCGCTCTAGAATGGAATCCATTCTCTATCGGTCCTTTAGCTTATGTGGCATTTAAAGTGTCGAGCTGACAGCCTTTGTGGCATAAACCTTCGGGGCTATTACCCTCTGAAAGGGGTGTAATCTTAGCAGTAATAGGTCGAGGTTAGTGGATAAATGATAGCCCATTTCCTTTTATGCTCTGTTTACTTGAAGCCATTTTGATTCTTCTAAGGAGTCTTTTGTTGGTGAAAGAGTAATTGGATTGAGTGAAAAGTGACCCGTAGTTTAGTTCAGAGCTAATCTTGAGATTTGTTCATGTTCAATCTATTTTCGTCAAGGATTACGTTGTGTGGCGGTTCCGTGTTCGAGCCGCCTTCGCTCCCGATGTTTTTACAAATACGCGGTACATTACAATCGCAAGCTGCAACTGCCTTTGCTACCGCCTTTTTAGATTGAATTCTGATCTTTGTACGAATTAAAATTAACGGAACGGTACAGATGCCAAGTTCTGTGTGAAAAAATTCTAAAAATGTATTTATCAGATCATAAACATACCAAAATAAATATTATATATTTACAATTTCTTGTTTCTTGGAGCTACCACAACGTTTTCTATTTAAAAGGTAATTTCAAAACTTAAATTATAACAGACAATTATTCACAAAATGCAATTTTATTTCACTGCAGATGTAGTTGAAGCTCAATATTTGACTTTTGTTTGTATGTTCATCGATATTTTCGCTAATTGTGAATCGATTTAGAAAACTATGTAGTTCAAAAGAATATATTCCCGAGGTGGTCCTATTTAAATTTTATCTAAATTGGCTGAGCCGTTTTTTGTAAATAAACAATAACGTACATGGATGTCACATAGATCCGTGCAAACTATTTCAATTCTGTACACGGTGGAAGTCATTGTTGCAATTTTTTGCAAAAAATAATTTGGGGAGAAATTTTATGCTTTGCATATTTCACATTAGACTCGTGCTGCGTTACTACAATTCATTTTAAACTAAAGTTTTTTAAGTTGGTGTTACTACAATACGTTACTAATATTGTAGTAATGATAATATCAATAGCAGGATGCATTTTTTTTGCGCTGATGCGGGCCACTGAATAACTTAAAGAACTTAAGTCTTATATGGGCAGAGGCTTACAATACCGCAATAATACAATGAAACACGTATTCTGTAGGCTAAAATGTTACACAAAATGTGCAAAATACCTACTGCTGCATACCTGCTTATTCAGCCATAAATCGCAGGCAAAAAGCGAAATCACGCGGCCCATAATTCCAATTCGCTGGCCATTTAGCCTAATATCGGGTGTTATTTACGTTTACTGAGTAATCCGGAGATCATTCAACTGAATTTGTGGTTGTTTATTTAACTGTTAGCTTATTTCATCAATGATTAGGTTTTATATGTTGTGGTTGGGAGTTAATTGGGCTGCAATAGTGCTGTGTCACAGCTGAAGGGAGAAGAGACCTATACAGGGTTATTGGTAATCAATTAGCATACTTTTAGGGGCTTATTTTGTACACCAAAATTAACAACTTTTGTTCTGAGAATTTTGTCAAATCTTAAAAAAAAATGTTCCCTAGAAAAATATCGTTCACCCGCGACAAAATGTATGGAACAGCTGTTTTTTTTTTTAGTTTTGACAAGTCGCATAATAAAGTTGTTTGTTTTGATGTACAAAATAAGCACCTAAAAGGATGGTAATTGATTACCAGTAGTCATATATAGCTATACCCAGCAATGTGTGGATGCAGAACATCAATACGTTGTGTAAGTAAAGAAAATGCCAAGTCCATAATGCAGACTAATGATGATAATAGGCATGATGACCGGGTAAATAAAAAACATTATTATAAGTGACTTAGATTATCAAAAAAGAACCGGACAAGTGCGAGTCAGGCTCGCACATCAAGGGTTCCGTACAAAACCAGAAAATTTAAAAAAATTGGGAAGTAAGTTGTTAAAATCTCTATACATATAACCATAGCCATACCATAACTATAATACTATAACCATCGACAAAAAGGTTTCTTTTTTCACATTGTTAAAATAATTAAAAACCTGTTTTAGTATGTGCTAATGAACTTCTTTTATATAATAATTTCAATACCTATATATAAAAATATTGAAATCTTAAACAAAAACGTTTTTTACAGTCAATCAAAAATCAAATGTAAATATTTATAAACATGGTAGTCTGTGATTTGCGGCAAATTCTATCCTTAGTATTTAGTAAAAATAAACAAATATCCAGCGTCAATAAAAATAAAAACCGCACAAGTGCGAGTCAGGCTCGCACGTCGAGGGTTCCGTACAAAACACATTGTTAAAATAATTAAAAACCAGTTTTAGCATGTGCTAATGAAGTTCTTTTAAAAGACACATTTCATGATACGATTTACTCACTTTGAATTTTGAACCCATTTTTTTTCAATTTTGAGGCCCTATTTTTTGTGATTTAAATAAAAATGTACAGTTTTCAGATTTATTCCTATATGTGTACTCTGAGACAATGCTTCTCGCCAAATTTCATAGTTCTATGGCAAAGAAAAGTACCCTGTAGGTTTTGGTTAAAAGGAGTGTAGAAATATGCGGTTTTTTACGACATAAACAGCTCTAACTTCTTTTAAACGATAACTGAGAAGTTTTTCTTTTACACAAATGCAAGAAACCATAGATATACATATTTAGTTTAAATTTCAACTCAATATCTTTACGCGTTCCCGAGATAAAGAGTCTTGACATACACACAGACGGACAGACGGACAACAAAGTGATCCTATAAGGGTTCCGTTTTTTCCGTTTGAGGTACGGAACCCTGATATTGGACATGTATTTTTTCTTTTATCGATCAAATATAAATGACAACGATAAACCATGTCAAAGTTGGGGAATGGGAGCACAGAAGAGAGAGAAGCTGTTCTGTGAGTGGGATTCACAGAGTGTGAGTCGTGATTTCACTTCTCTGACAGAAGTCTATGCATTTGTCGTAGTACGAGTAAGATTGGTATTAACACTGTAATAAACCGTATTTTGACCGACGAACCACCGGAGGAGGTATACAATTCGACGCGTATTTTTTTTTTGTATAACCACGCATAACTTTTTTCGTAGTGGTCTGATTTCAATAATTATAATTTCATATTGGAAAGCGTGTACTTTGAAATTAGTCCCATTTAAATTTTATTGAAATCGGCTGAGCCATTTTTGATAAATCGACAATAATGTGAAATATGCTACATCGATCCGTGCGAAATATTCGCGAATTCTGTATACGGGTGAAGTCGGTCATGCTAATTTTTGCAAAAAATAATCTTGTAACTATACTGATCAAATGTCACATTATCGGCGCAGACCAAATACCTTGTGAAGTACAAGGTCTTTTGCACAGACATAATTATTGCGAACAAACTTCAAATGGCGTCAAGGCGAGGTTTGTTTCTGACCGAGCGAACGAAGCGAATACGAGACTCAGTTTTGACTTGACAATTTAGCTTATGTCTGTCCGGATGTTAATTTTTCTCTACAGGTCGCATTTTTCAACGAATCTTGACGAAACTTGGTACACGGATTCTATTTAATCTTATATATATTCTATTTACATTTATATTTATATTCTATTTCTATTCTATTTTATATACTTCGATCAGGATCCTGATCGAAGTATTTAAAATTAGCATGACCGACTTGACCCGTGTACAGAATTCGAGAATATTTCGCACGGATCGATGCAGCATTTTTCACATTATTGTCGATTTATCGAAAATGGCTCAGCCGATTTCAATAAAATTTAAGTAAGACCAATTTCAGATTAATTCATTCATAATTTCAATTTAAAGTATACCTACTCTTTCCCATAAAAAAAAATCATTGAAATCGTAAAAAAACATAAAAAAAAATATTTACGCGTCGAATTGTATAACTCCTCCGGTGGTTCGTCGGTCAAAAAAAGAGGGTGACGAATTTCTAAATACAGTAAGTAGTTTGTAGTAAAATGTTTCAATTAAAATGGTTAAAATAACACTAGTAATTCATAGTTTGAGTGTTAATAAATTGAGTTTGTCAAGAACAAGACATCAACAGCGCTCTGTGCCAGCCAAAGTGAATTACCACAAGAGAGACAGCCTAGAAGCACTTGACGAGAGAGCTAATAATAAAGCTGGAAAGCCTAGTTTTTAACTCGCCTCGAGTAGTTTGAAACAAGCATCGGAGTTTATTAACCTAATTTAGATGTTGGTGCCGCGTTGATAAATATGTAGTGAAAATTATTAAAGTATCTGTTAATGTATAATTATTTTTAGTAAAAAATAGCATGACCGATTCACCCGTGTTTAGAATTAGCGAATATTTCGCACAGATCGATGTAGCATTTTTCACATTATTGTTGATTTATCCAAAATGGCTCAGCCGATTTCGATAAAATTTAAAGTGGACCAATTTCGAAGCATACTGTTTCCAGTTAAAAATAATTATTAAAATCGGACAACTATGAAAAAAGTTAGGCGTGGTACATAAAAAAAATATATACGCGTCGAATTGAATACTATTTAGAACGAACCAAGCGGAGAATAATATTCTCCGCTTGGTTCGTCGGTCAAAAATACATGAGAACTGACAAAATTATTGAAATTATGTTCAAGTAATACATGATATTACTCGCTTCGACAAATTCGCTATATTTTGTAGCAACTCAAACAGATTTTAACCGACTTCCAAATAGGAGGAGGTTCTATGTTCGTCTGTAGGTATGATTTTTTTGTGTGTGTTCATCGATAATTTCGCTAATTAATTATGAATCGAATAGAAAAAATATTTATTAGTTCGAAAGGGTATAGGTAAGGGTATATACTTTCGAGGTGGTCTCAATAAATTTTTAAGAAATCGGCTGAGCCGATTTTGATAAATCAACAACAATGTAAACAATTCGAGCGAAATATTCGAATTTTGTATACGATGGAAGGCGGTTTAGCCATTTTTTGCGAAAAATAATTAGGTACGTGAAACACCACAAGTCAAGATTCCGTAGCAAATTATAAAAATCTAAACGTGATCAGCTTGTTGAAGTTTAAAGTTTACTTTTGTTACTAGTTTTTCGTCGTTTTACCGTTAATTGGTTAATAACTTAATTCTAAGTACTCACACTAAAACTAAGACGAATCACAAATTACTTAGTGTCTCTAGGTGTGCCTCTTATTACTAAACATTTAATAGTTTTTTGAGATGTAAAGGAATTAAACAGTTACAAGATTGGCAATCAGTCTTTTGAAATTTTTTCTGTCCAGGGCAAGCTTACCGTTGTACCAAGAGCATAGAAAGTACTGCGCAACCTATAATTTTATACAAGCTTCCAGAAATTCTACTCACCAACCCGCATTGCGGCAGCGTTGTGAATAGGTATAGGTAGGTCATCTGCCTTCAGGAAACGTGGCTGCTGCCTCAGGACATCCCTTTTATCGGCACGATTGACAGCAGGTTCGGATACACGGCGACGTCGGCCGTCGACACCAGCGCGGGGATGGTAAGAGGCCGCCCCCATGGGGGCGTGTGTATTCTTTACCGTTATAGTGCATTCAGACAAGTGTCAGTGTTGCCATGCAATAATGCTCGCATATGCGCTATTAAAATTACGACTGATGATAATACAGTTATAGTGATGAGCGTATATTTGCCAACGAATTCAGTCGAAAATTTACTCGAGTTTACGGATTGCCTAAGTACAGTTAATGCTATTATTGATGAATACGGAGTTGAGGCAGTCTTTGTTATTGGCGACTATAATGTCGATTTGAATGGGTTGTTTTACGGTGAGCTGACTAGCATGTGTCGTGAGCAGCAGTAGTCAAGTGTGGATATGGATGTGCTCGGCCGTGATTCTGGTACCTTTACATTTATTAGTGAGGTTCACTGGACGACCAGCTGGCTTGATCACTGTGTGGCGACTCATTCGGCAAAACAGTCTGTTACAAACGTGTATGTCAGTTATGACACTCTTTGGTCAGGTCACTTTCCGCTTGTAATATAATGTAACATGAACGTACTCACCCCCAAAACCTCGCATAAAATAAAAAATGAGAATAAAGATGTTATATGGGGCATAAGAAGTGAAGTGATAGCCTACTACTCGCCTTTCGTGGGGACTACGTCCTGAAGTATAGTACAGTGCAGATCCTGAAATATTATCTTAGTTATAACTACTCACGTTTATCTATGAAGCTGTAGGTCCCCAGGAATCCAGTAGCGTTGTTCTGCCTGGCTCCAGTGTGGAACTCCAGGACCAGCGCCGGTCCCGGCGAGTACAGGGCGGAGGGGGCATCAGCTCGGCTCCCGCAGAGAGTCCTGGCCCAGGCCGAGCGCTCATTGATGGCGTCGGGGGGCCCCGGGCCTTGGACTTCCCAGTACACTTTCAGGTAATCACCCCGGATGCAGCTGGAACAAGGAAATTTAGGCTTAATTTTATAGTAGTGACGATTATGTTAGATTCGTGAGATCTAACGTTGTAGAGCCCTCACTTCATGGTAAGATATTTATTCATTCAGTTCATTATCGCAACAGTTTTAGAAGTTAATCAAAAATGTTTCGTACTTTAATATCAAAGGAAAGAATAGAGATAATAATATTATGCCAAACGGAAGCATCCAGTTTGGAAATAAATAATAATAAATATTTGCAATAAATATTAATTCATATTATGTAAGCATCACGTAAGCATTCTATCATTAAAAATATTATTAATTAATTCAGGGATGGCGTATCTGCATCCTACTATTTGACGATTAAAAAACTGACAAAAATGGTGTTATAAATTCTTGTAAAACCTATCGCTCGGGGGGGGGGGGGGGGGGGCTCGGTATTTTGAAATAACCAATTTTGTCAGTTTTATTTTCGTACTTAATGTTCTGATATAAAGTAAAAGCTATCCTAAAATATCAATTTACTACGGACTGGAAGCACAAAGCGATACCATAAAAATGTTCACTCACGGAGCAATTTTTAAAATGCTACTTATAAATCGCCGAGGAGCGCTTAATAAAGCCTTGTCTTGAAAATAAAGGCGCTATAAAACAGCGTTAGCAGCGCTATGTCATAAAATTGCGATGGTGTAGTCTGCCGGGCTTTCAATAAGTGCAGCTATGGCGCTTCGGTAGGAATACAGCAGTTTTCTTTAGCCGCTGCGGGCTTTTTTTAGGGTTCCGTACCAAAAGGGTAAAAACGGGACCCTATTACTAAGACTCCGTTGTCCGTCCATCTGTCTGTCTGCCTGTCACCAGGCTGTATCTCACGAACGATGATAACTAGAACGTTAAAATTTTCACACATATTTATGGGGGGCTCCCATACAAGAAACGTGATTTTTTTTGCTCGAAATTAATAACTACAACAGGTAGATGCTAGAAATATTCAATGAATATTTTATTTCAAATATAAATTAAATATGAGGATTGTCTCCCAAGCAGCCAATACATCTTGTTGTACCGAAGGTTTAGTTCTTCTTTATTTTCCTGACGTAACATCATCTGAGGAAATGACATTCACAAATAGCCACTAGCCCATCCGATAACGTTGCCGTCAACTGGCCGAGATTTCGTAATATCCAGAGAGGATCTTATCGGTCCATCTCGTGCATCAATCTTGCACGCATGCTCGCCGCTGTCACGCCGGATATTTTGCACGGAACGCGGGATTAATGACCAGACTCTACCAAAGTGGAACAGAGCGAAGATGTGCAGAACTGGGCAGAGCATTGTCGACTTTTTTATTTCGTATAATTTTACGTTTGACTACATATTGCTTGATGTTTAGCAGATATGAGATCTAGAGTGTAGCACTTTTACCTAGAAGATACATATTTACTCGGGATTTGAGGACATCCACGTTGTACTTTAGCGGGAAGACAGACCCAGGCAAAGCGTTCCACATTCTGGCTGTACTTATGAGGAATGTGGATTCAAAACGCTTGGTTCTAACGCGCGGAATAAAAGGGTGGCGCTTTTGTCGTGTCTTACTGTAAGCCCATTACATACATTTTGTAGTTAGATTGAATTTGTAAAGCATTTCAGCTCCGATGTGAGATTTAAAAACGGTAATTTAAAGGGTTTCGAAAGTTTCGATTAACCTAAAATCGAATACTCCTAACCTGTTACTTATATCCTAAAGGTTGTTTCACATAAAAGCAGATATACACTAGACAAATTTTTCAAAATACAGCTTTGAATTTCTGCAAAGTAACAACGTGTGCCTGTTATAAAAATACTATACCTACTAGTAAACAAAAATTCCTCTTGGTCACAAATGTGCAGTGTTTATGACTCACGGGCTAATTTCACTAATTCTATTCTATTTCTAGGTGAGGGCGTTGATGAGTTTTACTCTGTCAAGTCAGCCCGCTTGGGCGTTATGTCCATTGTGTAACTACAAAGTTTTGCTCATCTCCGTTACGCTCCGTGTTGGTGGAGCTTGGGATTAACTGCTGGGATGCGGAGGAGTTTATTTATGATGCTCTGGTATTTTTGGAGATCAATCCTGCAGTAATTTAGTTAATGCGAACATCTGCGTAGTTAATCTTGCGCAATGTGCAACCTAAGAGCACACGATGCGTGGACCACATTTTTAGTGAATAAGTACAAAGAAGAGAGGTTTATCAATGAATATCTAATAAACGATGTTTTTAACATACTTCCAAAAAGGAGGAGGTACTCGTACTATGTTCGTCTTTATGATTTTTTTTGTATATGTTCATCGATATTTTTGCCGATTGTGAATCGAATCGTTGAAAAATTGTTTTAGCTAGTTCAAAAGAATATACTCCCAAGGCGGTCCCATTTAAATTTGATGGAAATCGGCTGAGCCGTTTTCGAAAAACCAACAATAATGTAAAAAAATGTTTGCATCAATTCGTGCGAACTATTAGAATTTTGTACACGATGGAAGACGGTTTTGCCATTTTTGTGAAAAATAATATTAAATTATTTGTTTCGTCGTCTTGTTGCGCGTGTTTCGGTTTTAAACACGAACAAAACATCTAGTTCTAGACGCCAAATGCAATGTAAAGATTGGAAAACATATTTGAGAAAAGGGGTACGAATACAACAATGGACTATTAAAAGGTTCATATTATAATACAGAGATAAAATATACTAAGCTCATTGTTGTATGTATAGATCACCAAAGAAAATCTGCTCTCCTAACAAAAATAAACTATCGTTAGAAACTCAACGACCACGTCTGCCCCGAAATGTTTTATATCTTTTCAATTTCCGCAATCTTGATTTCTCAAAAACCACATCCGAGCGACCCTTTGAAAAACCTCTTACTTTATTGCCTACAGCTATTTTCTCGAAAGGCCTGAACAAAGATTCGTCTATACAATAAAATAAATAGGAAAGTAAAGATCGTTTTAGAAGCCACATCTCGCCCGACCATCGCTCCCATTGGCGGTGACAGGCCGTTTTTTAAGCTCTCCATCCTAACTCAATCGTACAGAAATGACATGTTCCATATAAAGAAAGAACATTGTGGATGGAATTCAGTTATTTTAGCTTTACTATAAAATGCTCAGGGGCCTGATTCTCTATCGACAAAACGTAACGTAACGCGGTAAGTATTTTTTTTATTTCAGTGAATTTCATATGGATAAATGTTTGATAAATGTAAAATTACGTTAAAATAAATTAGAAACCGAGTTTAAGTTATGTTATTTGAAAATAAATATTTTTCACGTGAATATCTTAAAAACAAAGAGCATGTTAGAGCGCGTCACATGCTTGTTTTCATACAGAATCACCCACCTATGCGGGTTGTATTCGCGCGTCGATGGTGTCGCAGTTAGTTTAGTTTCGTTAGAAAACTAACGTGTATTTTCGTCAAAGTATTTAATTCTTAAATTTAATCTTATGTTGGGTTTGAGACAAAAACTGCATATTTTAAATAATGTGCCATTTTTGAACGGATACGATAGTTTTACAAGTTAACGAAAGCGGTAGTCAACCACAAATATTTTTAAAAGAATAAATGCTACCGGAAACGAGCTGTGGTTGGCGATTGCGGGGGATATAGAAAAAAAAAGCTCATGGTCGGCTTCACGAGGGATTTTTAGAATTATTCTGGGACCAGGCGTCAAGCTGAGAACAAGTAATTGTACCTGCGCTAAACTGGAGAATACCGAAAATGGAAGAAATATTGTAGTTGAAGAATGAAGAATAAAGTTAACGCAATTGTCATATTGGTGTATAATTTCGCCCAAGTCTTCGGTCGCCTCATACTTAGTAAAATAATCATTAATACAAATTGTTTGCACCACAATATGAATAATTATCTATAACACATACAGTATATCTTCTGTTTTATGTTACTAAAGATTCAAAAATATAGTTGAACAAAATGTGTAACTTATTAACTTACCAAAATCGTTTAACACAATATTTTTGGAACTAACTACTGTGAAAGTTCATATAGTAACATAAAACTTTAAATATTTTGGCGGTAGGTGGTTAATTACGAATTAAATTTGAACTACTATTTGAAATCATATGAAAAATAAAGACATAGTCTCATTTTTACCTTTTGGTTACTACCCTGAAAATACAAGCACTCTTTGACCTATAAACTTGTTTTGTAAATAAGTATTTCCAATTGACACCCTTTCGACGAGCAAACCAATTCACTTCACTGAAAGCTGAAAGTTACAGAGTGTTCGAATGTTTCAATAGAGTGCTTTTAGGGATTGATTTTTACACTTTTTTTACTGCCACACATAATATATTAAAGTTGACGAATGAAATGCGAACGCGATTACTGCAATTTGTGAAAAATAATTCGAAAAAAAAAGAAATTTGAGCTATCATTTAATTCGATTTTTTAATTCTTAGTAATAAAAAACCTATCAAATGAACGTTGCTCTTGCATACAGATATTTCTCGTGAGTTGAAAAAATTTGAAATCTTTTAATTTTTACCTTTTTGTCACAACTAGAAAAATATATTTCTTTAGCCATAACATTGTCAGAAAATAATTTTAGAATGTAACAAATATCGATTTTGGATCGATCATTCTTACTCAAAGCATAGAGTACCTCATACCATAAATCCTTTCAATGCACGCCACTTGACTCTATGCAGCTTTACCAAGCTACGTCAATCATCTCAATCTTCCACGCTCGTTTATAAAAGCAAAAATCTCAACGCAAATAATATTTCCCTGCTTTCCGAAGTAAACAATCCGTTCACATCAATTCTCTCCCAGTTTTGTAACTCAATACCATAAATCATCGTGTTGATATCAGTTGAAAGCGAAAACGGGTGGAACTACCGAAATAGCGCAGTTTCCGTATCCTTTCGACCTACATACAAAAGCTAAATGTACTTGATATCGGATAACAGGATTTTCGCGAAGTGCCAAGTTTTTCTGTATGGCTCTAGCGTTTTTTACGGACTTGGTACCTACTCGCGTTTCGCCGTAACTTATGTTATTTTATCATGGAGACAATACGGATGGCTAGTTAAATAATAGTGGACACTAGTTGAAAACTTTAAAACGGTGAAGCGATTTATCACGCGTTTGCTTGTGTTTTGTCAACGAAGCGTTTATCGCTGCCTAAAAATATGGTTTATTACCAGTGTTACTACCAATCTTACAACCAGTGGTAAAAACGGTAAATGAGTTACCGTTGTTATTACAACAGTTGAAAGTTGTTTGAACAGCTATAATAAATTACCCGTGTTACTACCGTAAAACTAAAATAACAAAAAGAAACAAAATATGACCTGTCATGCTAGAGCTGCATGACGGGTGTCAAAGTAACAGCTGTCAAACTTTAGGCTTAAGATGTTGTTGATAAGGTTCACATCTTGTTTACGTTTTTTTTCTTTATATTTAGGGACATCTTACTCACGGCCTCTGACCCCAAACTTAGCAAAGCTTGTGATATGGCTGCCAGAGACTGATATACTACATATACATGTTTTTAAATACATATTTATAAATATATATATATATATATATATATATATTAACTAAATAACTCCCAGACACAGAGCAAACACCTATGTCCATCACATAAATATTTGCCCTGGGTGGGGATCGAACCCACGCCTCTTGGACTCGGAAGTTAGTCGGAGGCAGTCAATTTGCAATTGGCGTTGACCTTGGCATCCAAAAAATACCATCGCTGAACAGCAAAACTTTTAATTCATCAATCATCGAAATACCTTTAGGCAGGTATCCATTTCCGTAACTGCTTTATAAAGCGACAAAACGCAATACTATTACTCGTAACGAAGTTCGGTCACGGAAATGTTAATAGCTGATATCAGTTTCCGAAACAACATGTTGAGTCATCGATTGCAAATAAAGGATTTTTCAGACAACGCTATGTTGTATCGCGTCATGAGTGCTGCAAAATCATGTCGGTGCATCAAATGTCTTGTATGGACGGAATCCAGTTGAAGATGAAAATAGTTTATTTTTTGCAAAAATTAGCATGACCGACTTCACCCGTGTATTTCGCACGGATCGATGTAGCATTTTTCACATTATTGTTGATTTATTAAAAATGGTTGAGCCGATTTCGATAAAATTTAAATGGGAACAATGTTATTTTTAAACTTTCGCGATTTGAACACATTATTATTATATACAACGGGACTAATCATGTCACCCCGCCATCTAATTACGTTTTGTTTATCCGTACTTATATTTATGTGATGAACATAAGTGTTTGCTCTATGTCTGGGTGTTATTTAGTTACTATCTATATAAGTATGTATTTAAAAATAAGTATATGTAGTATATCAGTCTCTGGCAGCCATATCACAAGCATTGCTTAGTTTAGGGTCACAGGCCGTGTGTAAGGTGTCCCAAAATATTTATTTATATGACTAGGTACTAGTTTTTACTTGCGGCTGTGTCCGCATCATTTTTATCCCCGTATGGAATTTATCTTGTTTGATTTAATCAATTCTTAACGCCATTTTTGTGGCCATCATATCGTAGGATGTTTTCCCTTTTTGTTTTCATCTATGCATGAATGTCTGCAGTCAATTTCGGCTGTCATCTAATTACGTTTGGTTTAGGTAACCATAAAAAAATAGTCCATACTTATTAGAAATGGATATGGATAAGTTGGAAAGTTAATTAAAGTGTTTTCCCCATGCCACGGCAACAACGAAAATTTTCGGGATAATAGAAGCCTATGTCACTTTTCTTGTCATAAACTATATTCATTATTCATGCAACAAATCAAGTCAATCAGTTGCTGCGTAATGGGTAACAAACCAACCAACACATGTTTGGATTTATATTATTAATGAGGTAGTAAATAAAACATGTTATACGCTGATAAACAATAATAATATATCTAGCATAGTGAGAAAAGTCTTATAGTGTTGAAACCCTAGAAGTAGGATAAGTAATAGAAAACTTGCTAAATTTTGCTGAAATAAAATCTACGTTACAGCAGTCTTTTTCATACCTGGTTATACAGAATACGCGAGAATGAGTTAAAATAACGCAATGTCTGTCGGCATACGTCAACATCACAAGTTGGAATGTCAAATTGGTTAAAAGTTGGTTCCAGTTTGTCTTTTTTATGATCGGGAATTTGGACTGTCTAGTTCAAACAAAAGGTTCAAATCTCTGATCTTTACACCTTCCTACTTTTTGCCTCTTTGAATTTGGACAGCCGAGTTAGCTCAATGCTAGTTTGTGATCATCTATGCTGCTCTGTTAAGAGTCTAAAGTCGCATGACAGTTTATGACGATGTTAGCTTTGAGCTTCAAATTATATATTTAGGCGGGATTTTATTTATTTATTCAAAATTTAAGCATGTAATAAAAAAACTAACAAATTACTTGACTAGAACATTAGTCTGGCTACGTAATTTGTCAAAAATAATGTGGTGCTGTCGCTGATAATTTCGAGCATTTGAAATAAAATGTCTTTTTTATGATGCGAAGTTATTATTTTTTTCTAAAATAACCATATTAGTTTCCAAAATTCTACGCGATACTCTGCTACAATAGGTTGTTTTCTTTCCAATAATAATTTTTTAACATGGATATCTATGTTCGTTATCTCGTACACCACGTCTTTAAAAATACACCCTTCGCTTGATTTTGGCATTAGGCGCCCCTTAATATTTAAAGTGGGACAAAGTAGTGTATATATATCTCTTGCTATTTTAGTACGGTTTCTATTACTTTAGCTCTTAATTCATGGTTCAAACAACCGGGTGATTGTCTCGACGCGGTTTGAATTGCAAATCTAGGATATTGTAAAACTGTGACGGAACCCCTTTACACCCAAACGAGGCATCGTTATGCAAATTTAGACATAATGATGTCATTTGTGATGTTTTTGAAAATACACGCTGCATTTTGAATAATTCAACTGCTTTCGCCCGCATAATTTTCAGCACAATATGTGAATGTTTTTCAGGGTTCTGTACACAGTCCGCGATTAACACGATAGACTTAGGCTGTAAAAAAGGAATTGATATGCGATAGCAATGTAATTTTGAAACGGTGTGATGTAAAGTGACTCTATCAGTGTTTTTTTCTCAAACATTTTGTGCAAACGCTGTGTTCTGTACTCAGTATTTCGTTCATTTATCTGCCTTACACGTACTTAGGTGCAGCTATTTTTATTTATAGGTTTATTCGTTTTGTAGTAGAGTATAGTACAGAATTATCAATACACTTTTGCGTGGTTTACCTGGTTTACAACGATTCAGAAACTAGCTCGAGTTGCTGGAACGCTAAATAAATACCGTAATGCATAAGCATGAGTTTTCACATAGTCTGTAACTATAGATCTATGTCTCCAACTGCTGTTGGAGCTACAAAATTGTTGTGCAAGTACATGTCGCATCTAAAACGATTATAATACTTACATTAAAAACTTTACTCGATGTGAAAATTAATGATATAAAAGCGTATTTGTTTTTATGGAAAAGTCATTAGTAGAATACTAAAGCTGTACAAATGATGATTAAAAACTAAAATGACGACAAAAGTGAGTACGCCATTATACTCTTAATAAAACTAGGTGATGCGTATAAAAACATTATAGAATTTTCTTACTAAGAAATAAACGAATAAAAGAATCAATTCTGCTGTATAAATATTTTTTGTAGCATGTGAAATAATTTCCAAAATGTAAATGGACTTTTTAACAATTTGATGCACTATTTGCCAAAAATACGAGTAAATTAAAAAATCGAAACAGTTTTAGTCGCGTTTTCAGTAAATTAACTAACTTAAATAACTGTAGGTTGTAATTTATAGTAACATGTTCGATTATGTACAAAATTATTTGCATAATTATTGAGGAGAAAAGTTACATGAAAAACTTATATCTAAGGTACCGCGATCAACAAATACAGTATCTTTTATTATTTCTCTAAGACCGTACGACACTTAATAGAAGTAATAGAAATATTGCTAAATATTACTCAAATAAAAACTGCGTTGTAGCTGTCTTATTCATATCTGGTTACAGCATACTCGAGTGTGAATGGAACAAAAAAAACGCAATGTCTGTTGCATACGTCAAAGTCACCAGTTGGAATGTCAAAATGGTTAAAATTTGGTTAGATTAGGTCATTTATCTTTTTCGGAAATTTGAACCCTCTAGTTCCAGTAAGAAGGTTCAAATCTTTGATCATTTTACCTTCCTTACTTTTTACCTTTTTTGAATTTGGACGCCCGAAATAGCTCAATGCTAGTTTGTGAAAGCCTTCGAAATTACGTAAGTTCTGGTGTATGTGCATCTTCATCTAACACCTTTTAAATTTAATATTTAAAATGAGACAATGTGATGTATTCTCTTGATATTTTAGTACTGTTTGTATTACTTGTAATTTTTCTAAGGTACGACATTACTCTACTTTCTGTTCAAATAAAACTGAACAAGCTCACCAATAAAACCTAATAAATATCAACACAGAAACTTCGCTCGTATTACGACAAAACGTCAAAAGAAACCGAAACAGTTTTGGCTGATGGATGCGGGAGGCATAAAAACACAATCCAGGGAAAAACTTTCTGAAAAGCGATTTGTTTCACTTTCTTCCCTGGAGAAAAATACGTATCCGTAATCGATGGAACATGACTCGTGGAAGAAAAACAACGAACAATAATTGGACACGGGCCTTAAAAGCTCTGATCACTGTTCTTGGGATTCCGATCATAAAAACAAATTGATAACATAAAAACCGGTAAATATACGCCTTACGCGAGTATTACAAAACTGGGGAAAGAAGTCTGGAAAAATAGGCCGGAAACGAGATTAAAATCCGATTTTTGTAGTCATCACGGTAGGTAAATGGGACTTTGGGGGTCGTAATTAATTGAAAATACTATTTTTGGACATTGAGATTAGGCTCAAGCTCTAAGTGAAGCAAGTTTCACTAAGTAGTAGTAGGTATGTGTAATATCTCACGAGCTGATAGCTTGCATGATCACACAAATATCTATAGTCCGTTCCATAACTGCTGAGAAGTGGGGTCGTGACGACCTTTAACGATTATAATAACTAATAGGTTGTTAAAAATAGCACTGTATTCTGATAGTTTTTAAGAGGTAATAAATATACATGCTCAAAGTAGGTAAAAATTATGTATTATTCTTACGACTTGTGCTAAATTTTTCAATATATTTCAACTGCTTCTATCTCAACGGTTATGGAACGGACTATATCAGGTATATCTATTAGATACCTACACACAAGATTAATATTATTAATCTTGAAGTTTACCTAAGCCTTTTTCTAGTATCATAGTGACTACATCGACGTTGGATAAAATATACTTACTAAGTAATTGATATTTTTTATTATTATTTTTAGGCTATGGCTTTTACATAATTATATTTCTATTACTCTATGGATCTGTGTTTAAAGTTTTACAAAACCAACTTTTTAGAAAATCCCTTTGTTCATTCAATCAATTCGTATGTGTTCATTGAATCATTGTATTTTTTCCTCTTTGTTTTTTCTCCTATAATTTCTTACCTTCTACTGAATAGTTCAGCCTCACCTTCGACATTTTTCAATGGAAAAGACCTTGATGCCGATCGAAGTCGCCATTTGCTTTTCAAAGCCGAATAACCAACTGATTACCATTTCCCTCTAATTATTCAATCGTGCTACATTTGCTATTCTGTTTCGGATTCCTGTCGATGGAATTCTAAGCTGCATATTATTTACTAGCTTTTGCCCGCGGCTTTGCCCGTATGATATTTTAAGTTTTTAAACGACTTCCAAAAAGCAGGAGGTTCTACGTTCGTGTGTGTGTATTTTTTGTGTATGTTCATCGATATTTTCGCGAATTGTGAATCGAATCTAAAATATATTTTTTAAGTCGAAAAGTCTCTTGAGATAGTCCTATTTAAATTTTATCGAAATCAGCTGTTTTTGAATAATTATTTTTTGTAGTATAAAACAAAGTCGCTTTCCGCTGACTGTCCCCATGTATGCTTATATCTTTAAAACTACGCTACGGATTTTGAAGCAGTTTGTTTTAATAGATAGAGTAATTCAAGATAAATATTTATAAATAATATATACACCTGTGCGAAGCCGGGGCGCATCGCTAGAACGTTAATATTATGAACGGATCGATGTAGCATTTTTCACATTATTGTTGAGTTATCAAAAATGGCTCAGCCGATTTTGGTAAAATGAAAATGGGACCAATTTCGAAGTATACATTCTCCAGTAAAAAAAGAATTATTAAAATCGGACAACTATAAAAAAGTTATACGTATAAAATATATATATATATATATATATATATTCGCGTCGAATTGTATACCTCCTCCGGTGGTTCGTCGGTCAAAAATTAACAATAATATGAAAATTGTATACATCAATTCGAGCGAACTATTCGAATTTTGAACACGATGTATGTCGGTATTGCCATTTTTGCAAAAATAATTATTTAAGTATACATGTGGACTTTTGTGGACAGGTGTGTCTTTTAGGCTGTAGTTTTTATAACCTCGCTGAAATCTCTTTGAAATAATATCTCGTTTGAATTAATATTCCACAACTTAACCGTAATTTTCTCACTACCCTAGTTCTAAATAACCTGTCAATACTTTATAGGTGGATACGACGTATTCGAGTAAATGAGATTGCTATAGTTTTTTCATGAAGTAATTACAAGATATTTATCTACACGACGGTTATTACTTTAAGGGGTTAACGTCCTCAGTATTGTGGAGCATTTTTACTAGGGAACCAACCCTGAATTTGCGAAAAAAATCACCCATAATCAAAAATAAAAAGTAACAATAATGACAAACTGCCTATCGCTTGATGCCTTGCAGTGAAAAGTACTATTTTTTACACAACTATTTGGATATGATATCATACAAATCACATCAAGAATTTTTTTAAAAATTTCATCAAAATCGGCATTTTTTGAGAACTAGCCTTGTTCTATCTCTTAGATAATTTTGTTACCTTTGAACTATTTCCATGACAAAGATGATGAAACTCTTTAGCTCTGTTGCGGTGCAATAGAGTAAAAAAAACAACAAATACATTTTCGGATTTATAATAGGTATTAGTATGGATTGAGCAATGGAAACGCTGTTTTCGAGCTATCGATCTATCGATCTATGCTCTTCGTCATATGAATTACTTTAAGATTGTTTTTTAGTCAGCTTGGTAGCTCTCATGAGACTGATGCACTCAACTCATGAAATATGAGTGCCGCGGATGTTTTTTTGATAGGAAAAATGCGGGTTTCTTTGCCACAAAAAGACGCTGCTTAGCCAGACCCTGGTATTTAGAATCCCTTTATTATTTCGGTATTCTTAAAAATGTTTTGTTTTTTACTTAGCAGTATACAAGTAGGGTAAGTCCCGGATAGATGCCGCACTGGGATAGACGCCGCGTTTTCAAAAACTCTAATGCAAGTCATAACCTTGCTCTTACCCCGCCCCGCACCGATCAGGCGCTTGGCAGCGTGAGCGACGACCTTGTGCAACTTTGTGTGACACGAAAAAAATTTACACGCGAAAATATCCTTCATATTTATAAAGACGCGTTTTCAAAATGTGAGTATTTTTTTCTGGTCAATATTTTGTTTTCATTTTATTGTTTGTTGTTTTCTATATCATTTATGTGTTGCTACATAACATAATACTTCATGCTTGTGAATACGGACCAAAAGCACCATATAAACCAGAGTTGTTCGCTAAACCCTTGCTACCATAATTTTTTTTTCCTATAATGGTATAACTGACTTTCACCGTGTACAGAATTTAAATAGTTCGCACGGAAAGGTATTATCAATGTATAATTGTCACATTACAAAATCAACTCGGCGGATGTCGATGCAATTTTAATGTAGCCTACTCTGAAATAGAAAATGTTGATCCTTTGACTTTGTAACTGTTGTTGTTGTTATTTATGTAGACTTGTTTAGGGAAACGTCCTTTTTGTTTTTAAAAACTAATTTTAATTGAATATTAATTAATTATACAAGACAAGTGTGTCACGCAGTGACCAAGAGCAGAATGATCAAATAAAATGTTAATTAAATCTAGAGCTTAGTCTACGCGCTGGGTGGCCGGGAGTCGCTGTGTCAGCATCCGGTGGTCTCATAATCACGCCATATTGCGTGGGTGTCTAGACATGGGCTTGAGATACCTACGGCGAGACAAATATGCCATGACCAGTGGCTGTCGACATGACTCCTCCCTCCTCAAGTTCGGGATTATCCACAGGGTGGGGATGATCCCGAATAGTTTTACTTAAAAACTTAATTTTACGCTTAAATGCTACTAATACAAGGCCGATTACAAGGATTACACAAAATATAAGGTTTCCTATGCTAACACTCTTATGATCTAATGCACTATAATGGCTTTCACTATCACTAAATTCACTTCCACTTTTCTGCAATAAGTAATTCAGGAACTGCGTATCCGAAAGATCGACTCCGTTAAGGTTGACAGGTCTCATCCCATGCGTACAATCTGACTCGTTCCGCAGTGTCGCAGGTAATTGAATGAGCTTGCTATCAATAACGTTCTTTCCCTGATCTTCGTGTTTTTTCAGCTTTAATTCTTTTATCTTTACTTCACAGTCGTCATCCATGGTTAATAGGTATGTTCCGGCTATGGTGTCTTGGGTAGTTTCCTCTTCGCAATATCTAGTAAGGAGTGTGTCGGAGTTTGCGTAAATGATCCAGCGATTAGGTTGTATTAAATCGGCTCTTACATCCTTAATGATTACGGGAACTGGATGGCAACTTGAAATATTTGTGGAAAATTTCATTAGATCGGTGACGCAATTGTCTTCAATTAGTGGTGATGCGTCATTTTCGAAGCACAGGAAACGGGCTTCGTCGACCTCGCGGCATGGCTGGGAGAGCGGCTTGGCTTTCAACCCTTTCACAAGGATATAGGGGTGCTTAGGGATAATTAGGGAGGTAAGGCCGGTGTCTGGATTACGAACAGGTAAAGGAATCAATTTTATATAGTTAAAAACCTCATTTTGTATTAAAGGAATATGCATAATAAATTTTATCTGATTTTGTTTTATGTACGCTTTCATCTCTATACACTGCTCTATTTTAACAATGTTTTCCATGTTTACAGTAAATACAAGTTTCTCAGTTTTCTCAATTTTCTGTAACAATGCTATTAGTTCGTCTGTGTCTACAACTGATTGGTGTAATAGTTTAACTTTAGCAAAAGCAATGGCTGTTTCAATCTCATTTAGTTTTAAGTAGAGGGTTGGAAAGTTATGTGTATATGCATTATAGATGTGAACGACTCTGTTATTAGCTTGTATTAATTTAGAGTCGTTGAGATTACGATTGATATCTCGAATGCTTTCCTCAATGAGGTCAAAATTGCTTTTGGTAGAGTTAGCCATTTTCGTGAATGTACCCAACATTTCGGCAACTATCGTCATTTTGGTCTCAAGATGGTTTTGTTTTGATTTTACTTCCTGAATCAATTTTTCGTATTCTATAGCATCGTCATTGTCGAGGTTACCAGTAATAGCCTTAATCAATGAACCGAGGGGGTTGATTAAGCCACGCTTATATCTTATTGACGGAATCAGTTCTTTATATTTTTCTATAGTTATATTCATGGTATAATCGGTTTGCTGCACTATCTCATCCTCTACATAAACTACGCGACTGGTACACTCGTAAAACTTTACTGTTCCTTTTTGGAAAAGAGATCTACTAGTTTCCGAAAACTGACTACGATGTATTGGGTCTTCAAAATAGAAAAGGCAAATAAAAATAAAATAAAATAAAATAGAGGCCTTCAGGCGGCTTCAAAACTCTGACACCAGGGCTAGCCACCCGGCCTATACGAACTTACTTACTTTTAATAGAAAAAATATTTAATTTTGGGCCTGATGTAATTTTTCAAGAATCGCTTAATCAGCTCTGTGTTATTTAAAGGGAGGTGGACTTCTAATACCTTTTGTTTATCTCTAGACAAGTCTTTGACTGACAATTCGTTCCTGTTCCATGCGTGAATGAGTATCTGGTTAGGCTTGGTGTCTATAGCCTCCTGTAATATAAGAATACCGTCCGTGTCTAAATTATCGGCTGAATGAATTGTACCTATAGTATTTGTTTCGTCTTGGCCTTCAGAGGCGGTTGCACTCACGGTAGTACCGCGTCCTAAGAACGGCGGACATAATTACTTAAATCCTAATTAGCGGTTATTCGTTGTGTAAATATTACTTAAAATCA
Source organism: Hypomecis punctinalis (assembly GCA_949316475.1). Lineage (NCBI taxonomy): Eukaryota > Metazoa > Arthropoda > Insecta > Lepidoptera > Geometridae > Hypomecis > Hypomecis punctinalis. Next base: position 10,062,148 of record OX438796.1, read on the forward strand.
TAAATAATAACATAATTTAATCGAAAAATCATAATTTATTAATTACTCATTTGTATATTATGTTTTAAGCATGCTATTACCAAAAACAAAACATGTAAAAAATACTAGATTTTTATGACGCTTAAATCTAACTCTAACATGAAATTACTAATAATAAAACTAAATATAACAGTAACAACTAGCTGTACAAAGTCTTAAAAAATAAAATTAACTAACAAACTAGATCTAATATAATGCATCTACCTTCAAAAATAAATTAAAAATTAATTTAAACTAAATTTTCAATAAACTAAATTAATAAACTAATAGTTACATTAAACCAAAATGTTCTTATATAATGACCTAAAAAATAAGTAAATCCAAAACCTGACCTGAAAACAGGCTCTTTTTCTTCCGAGGAAGTTTCCGAAGACTTGTTATAAAAGGGTCTGAATTGAGCATAAGCCTATTAATTAAATCCGTGTTTGTGAGTTCTCGTGTCATTTTTCGAGCGTGATCACGGCTACAAGCCTTGAGAATTTTATTATTTGATTCAACAGCTTCTTCGGACAGTTTCCCAATAGAAACTATCGCATGTTTAATAACCTCAGATCCATGGATAAGATTTTTGTGAACGGAAGTCGGGAGATAGTACCACGGATATTCTTGAACTAAAAAACTAGCCGTTTCTAAAGCATACTCTCTAAATTCCAAATCAATATCAAATCCTGATGACAAAGCTTGTAAAATAATCGAGCAACAATCCATCAAATCGTTTTTTAAACCTGTGATTTCAGCTGAAATTTCAGGTTTCATGCAAAATTTTCTGGCGGTATTGCCGTCGTTCGATGTTCCGCTTCCGACACTTCGTGGTTTGTCTACGATTAAGTCTTACCTAGACCTAAATTGGTTTTGTATATACAATTTTCTGTCTTTTAACAATTTTATCTTCTTCCGACCTAACCTGCCATTTTTCGATGTCAGTCCTGTAAGAGAGATGAAGAAAAAATTCGAAGAAACGGATCCATGAATGCAGGGGCGATAAACCAAACATAAATCTACTTTTCTCGCATTGTTTTTGCAAAGTAATGTATTTACAGCAGACTCGTCAAACTTAGATAATCTTTCTAAACGCCTACGTTTTGAACGACCGCACAATTGAGAAAACTCTTTCTGCGGTCGCCCTACGCCGCGTGACGAGCCTGACACAACCGTACTCTCGTCACTCGCGCTTGTGGTTCATGTCGCAGTATTTTTGGGTAAATCAACAAATTCGACTATCGCCAACCAATCTGCATACTTTGATAATAATTTCGATTTAGTGCCATTTACTATTTTCCAAAATGACTCTAAACTTTTACACAAATTAGAATCTCGTTTACCTAAAGCACTTATATCTACGTTATAGGTGGTATCGAAGCTTTCCTGTAAGGTTTCTAATACTTCTTTAGGTTTCTCCTTTGTATTCTTATCAGCTTTGACCCAAATATCAAAGATAAACGATCTTGAAAAGGAGCATTTGATTGATGTATCTGAAAATAAAAACTTTAGTTAATTCAACGGCTTCGTAGACCGTTCTACGCCAGTAGCTACGACGGCAAAATGACCCTATAACTCCCAGAGAGGCAACCAGAGGCAGCTGAATTTTTCTATTTTGAAAATATACAAATAAAGCTTTAATTTGTATATAGTGTGAATGCCGGCCCATGCCTGCCAATTTTTGTAAGTCGATGATTAATCAATATGCGACTAAAATACAGGGTGGGCCAATAATTTTTGCACTTTTAAAACATGAATAGAAATAAAACTACAACTGTTATTTTGTTGATTATATTTTTAACGTTTTGAAAATTTAATGAAATTTATTTTTTAAAAATGACATCGTCGAGATGTGCTCCGTCTCGTCGTTGGCACTCTAGCAATCGACTACGCAAACTTTGGAAAACTCGCTGACACATGCTGCGGGGGATCGCGGCTATCTCGTCGTGGATGTTTCGTTTTAATTGGGATATATTCGTCGGTTTATTAAGGTAGACTCGACTTTTCAGGTATCCCCATAAGAAAAAATCGCATGGTGTAAGATCCGGGCTTCTCGGAGGCCATGGAATATCACCTCTGCGAGAAATCAATTTATTCGGAAACATTTCTTTGACTACCGGTAAAGTCACATTTGACGTGTGGCATGTTGCTCCATCTTGTTGCATCCAGGTCCTGCTGTTGTATCCTTGAAATTCATGCAACTGCGGCGTCAAAAACTCTCGCAACATCTTGACGTATTCCGCTGAATTCACAGTTACATTATTTCCTTTCAAAGAAATACGGACCAATTATGCCCTTTGCTGATATGGCAGCCCATACTGTCGTTTTAGGTGAATGAAGTGGCTTTTGGTGTTTAAGGCGAGGGTTTTCCCTGCTCCAATATCGACAATTGTGCTTATTCACGTGCCCGTTGATGTGAAAGTGGGCCTCGTCCGTAAACAGGCGTCGTACAGTAACGTAGGAATCGTTGTTTTTGTAAAATTGTTTAACACAAAAAGCACGCTGTTGTCCCGTGAAGCGCTCCATTGTGACTAAAATTGCATGTAGCGACGCATAGTTTCCCGCCACCCGCGCACCCCTCCCTCCAACGGTATTCGAGAAATTTAGTGTTGCAATTTGCAAAAATTATTGGCCCACCCTGTATTTTAAAATAATATCTGGCGGCGTAGCACGTAAATATTGCAATTATGAAACAATATATCTGCGTAATATATAACAGGTAACCAAACACATACCTTGCTCTTGGAATTCCATTATCACAAATACTGGAAACAAACAACTGAATTCTGAGAAATGCTTTCGTCAAATACCAAAGGAATGAGTCACTGATAACGACAAGTTGCAATAATGCACATGCACTCACTTCAAAGGTAAAAAAATAAATGATAATTAAATAGGATTGCTAAACTATTTATGCCTATGGCTAGTTTGTTTATCGGACTGCCTAGTTATTATTGTTTTTGTGCGATTTTCGAGGTTGTGTTTTTTCAATTTTGTCCTATGAAGGGACCACCGTGCAGTGACGCTACCCTCGGATGGTATCGAGTAGGGAGATCTTCTACCTGAGCTACATATGGATATTGTCCCTTCGGAATCAGTTGACAGTTCTATTGGGGATGGAGGTTGTTCACGTGACGTAGACGGAACAGGTTCGGGTTCGCCTCTTAGTTGCTGTCGTTTAATTTTTTTCTTATTTTTATCTACATTGACTTCCATCGAAACGTTATCGCCTTCTTCTAATGCGTTTACCTTTATTCTGGATAAAGCGTCGGCGTTACAGTTTTGTTTTCCCTGTTTATGTATAATATCGTAATCGAATTCCGCTAAACGCAATTTCCATCTTGTTAATTTACTATTGGGTTCATTTATGGATTTTGCCCAAACTAGCGGCCTGTGATCTGTATAAATAGTAAATTTCTTTCCGTATAAGTATGGCCTGAAATGCTTGGTTGCCCATACTATGGCAAGTAACTCTTTTTCTATTGTACTGTATCGCGTTTCTGCATCGTTTAGCGTGCGACTTGCGTAAGCTACGGGCTTGTCGCTTCCTATAGGTCCTTGAGAAAGGACTGCACCTATAGCGAAATTTGACGCATCGGTTGTAAGGACGAATTGTTTGGAAAAATCCGGAAATTGCAAGAGCGGAGCGTTTGTTAAAAGCTCTTTGCATTTTTCGAACGCATCTATATATTCCTGTTTTGTACAGTCTATTTTATTTCTCTTTTTCAGACACGCGGTCATGGGTTGAGTGTGCTTGGCGAAATCTTTGATAAATTTTCTATAGTATCCTACTAAGCCGAGAAAGCTCTTAATTTCCGTAGCAGTTTGCGGGAGTGGGAAATTTAATACTGCCTTTATTTTATCGTCATTAGGCATGAGGCCGTCCTTGGTGATCGTGTGTCCAAGGTAAAGGACCTCTTTTCGTAGAAATTCGCATTTATCTAGAGTTACTTTTAGGTTAGTCTTCCTAAGCCTATCAAACACTTTCCGGAGTTTCTCGACGTGCTCTTCTAGGCTGTTAGAGAACACTATTATGTCGTCAAGATATACCAGGCAATGCATACCCTGTAGACCTCGTAGTACATTGTCCATGGCCCTTTGGAAAGTTGCCGGTGCTGTTTTAAGGCCAAATGGCATTCTTTTGAACTCAAAGTGTCCTGCTTGTGTCGTAAACGCGGTCTTAGCCCTATCCCGTTCATTTACTTCAATTTGATGGTAGCCACTGGCGAGATCTATTGTTGTAAAGTGTTGCGATTTACCTATTTTATCGAAAAGATCCGTTATGTTAGGTAAAGGGTATTTATCATCTACTGTTATTTCATTAAGGCGTCGGTAATCTATGACCATCCTATACTTCTTTTCACCTGAAGCATCTATTTTTTTTGGCACTAAATGCACAGGTGCGCTCCAGGGTGAGTGAGACTCTTCTATTACGTTGTCTGCCAAAAGCTTATCTACTTGTTTTTGAATTTCTTGATTTATAACAGGTGGGTGTCTATAAGGTCTGATATATATTGGATCTTCGTTAGTTGTTCTAATTTGGTGCTTTACTTGGTTTGTAAAAGTCAGTGGTAATTGGTCACAATAGAATATATCGCGGTACTCATAGCATAGCTTAGTAATGGCATCGCGTTCCTGTTTGTTTGTGTGAACTAGGCGTAATTTTCCTAAATTTTCTTTCAGTACATCGTCAATCACACAGTCATCTTTCACAACGTTTACCTCACATTCCTCGTTCTCAAAAACCGTTACATGGAAAGGCTCTTTGAAAGTGATAACAGTCTTGATCTCGGTTGCATTTTGTATAACCGTTTCCGCAAAATAGTTCTCGCACTTGACGAGTGCAGTAGGCATGCGGACGCCTTCCTGAAATTGCAGGAAATCTAAAATTGCTTCGCCGTGTTGTAAATCCGTGGGAATTTTTACTTTCATTTCAGATCGCGGTGGAATCTCAATCTCGTAAGGTGGGTTGTATATTATTGGAATTTTCGCGTTGTGCGTTACCAAAATTTGGTTACGCATATCAATGTTCGCTCCTAATCTTGACAGAAGGTCAGATCCTATCAAACCATCGTAACGTTTATCTACGTCATAAACGTAAAATTTTTGACGGAGTGTGCTCTTAAAGGTTTTCAATAAGGGTATATATTATATTATTTCGTCGTGTGTGCTTTGCGCGTGTGTACTAATCACTTTAAACGGTTCATAGTACCTGAAATCATTGAAAAACTCTTGAGCTTTAGCGGGGCTGATAAAAGATCGGCTGCTTCCGGTATCAATTAAAAATTTTGAGTTAATCTCGGGTATTACCACGTGTGGTAATTTAAGGATACTATCGCAGTAATTTAAATTAATTATTTCACCACATTCGGTGAGGCTGTTGCCTGAAAATTTTCCGCGTTGGCGGCTGTGTCGGTATCGTTACAACCGTTTTCCATTACAGGGTTCGAATAGTCAAAATCGTTAACGTTTTCAGTATAGTTGCAATCGTTCATAGCGTATCCTACGTCCTCTTCGTAACCGTAACCGTACTCAGCTTGTTCTTGGCTGGGCTCGTCGTAGAACAGTTCGTTAACCATAAGGTTTTGCCTGACAGGTGCTGTACGCATGGTGACGTCTGAGTCCTGAAGTCTAGGTGGTTGTACCTGCTGGTTGGGTATGCCGAACTTAAACTGGTTAGCATTCGGGTGCTGCTGATTCGGGATACCGAATCTAAAGTTTTGTTGTTGGGGAATACCAAATCTATAGCCACCGTACTGGAACGGTGCGCGCTGTGGGGGCGCTTGACCAAAGTTACGTTGGGGCAAACCTTGTGGTTGTCCAAATTTATGAAGATTTTGCATGGGTGGCGTGAAACGTGGTTGTTGTGGTAAATTTGGTCTAAAACCTTGGTTCTGGGGAATGCCGAATTTAAATGTCGGCATTGGCGCCGGATTGATATTTTGCCTAAAAACTGGAGGTGCGCTAAACGGTTTTGGTGTAGCCTGTGAGCTCATCGTAGGTAGTTGTACTGAGGCTTGTTTAAGTAATTTATTTTTGGCGTCATATTGGAACTTAAAGTTAACTTCCTCAGTTACTATACTCAGTGCAGCTTCCAATGAAGAGGCTCCTTTTAACCTGACAATGCGAATCATATCTTCTGGGAGGTTATATAAAAATACATTTAAAGCTGTATTATTATATACAATCATTTTTGCAGCTTTAATGCCTTCGTCGGGGAGTCTGTTGACTTTAGCAAATAGCGAGCTTTTAACGTTTTGTATGCGATGGCAAAATTGTATGTACGTTTCCCCAGTTTTTAATTTAAGGGTCTCTAACTCGATAGCAATGCACTCTTCTGATCGCGGGTCGCCAAAATGTTGAGTAAGTAACTCTTTAAGAGCGTCATAGTTGGTTATGTTTGGGTGATCGCTAAGTAGAGTTGCGGCTCTACCAGTTAATCGACTGGTAATTGAATGAAATATATAAAGCTCTTGGGCTAGGTTTCCCGGAATTCTACTTCCGTTCACCACATAATCACATTTTGAAAGGTATAAATTTAATTGTTGTTCATCACCGTCATACTTCGGGATTATACTTAAAATCTCTTTGGGAATTACTCTATATTCCATTTTTATAAGTTATTCTACTCTACTTACTTAAATTACACTGAGTTTTCACCGATACAAGTGTAAAACGAATCAGTTATTTAAAACTATTTCACACAATAATTTTTAATTGCGGGAAGTTTACCTAATTAATACTTAAATTCGCTTAATAATTGTAATTAAGGGAATTTGCCTAAAACTAATCTGACTATTTACCAATTTGCGTGTAAAACAAAATCAGATAATCTTACAGCTATTCCACTCAATAATGTGAATCGAGAGGAAAATTTGGAAAAGTCACGGGAAAATAAGAACAGGATGTGAAAAGGTTTACTCACATTAGGCTGCTCGATCCCATGGCCTCCTGATTCTGCGCCGGTCACTAGGTCCACGCGTTTCCCAGGGAGTCGTATTTATTTGGTTCGTAGTTCTCCTTCTTCGCGAAATCACCGTATCGCGTACCAATTTAGGGGCACTACAACACTGAAACTCGCGAAAATTCTGGAAAATCCACAAGGCTGCGCCAGACTTGTTTAGGGAAACGTCCTTTTTGTTTTTAAAAACTAATTTTAATTGAATATTAATTAATTATACAAGACAAGTGACAAGTGACGCAGTGACCAAGAGCAGAATGATCAAATAAAATGTTAATTAAATCTAGAGCTTAGTCTACGCGCTGGGTGGCCGGGAGTCGCTGTGTCAGCATCCGGTGGTCTCATAATCACGCCATATTGCGTGGGTGTCTAGACATGGGCTTGAGATACCTACGGCGAGACAAATATGCCATGACCAGTGGCTGTCGACATGACTATGTTGTTTTATGTAAGTAGTATATTTTAATTTATATTATGTATTAGTTTATTGTTTTATCATAGGTTTCTTTTACCATTATTCTTTTTTAATTTTATTTATTGTTTGTATTTTAAGTATTTATATCATTTTTTATTAGTATGTATGTTTGTGATGTATAATCTAATTTATATTTTATTTAATGCGCATCCCGTCCAGTATTCATACGCGTTCTGTCCTCTCCATCCTAAGGTTGCCTGGCAGAGATCGCTATCAGCGATAAGGCCGCCCATTGTTACACTGTTTATGTTTATTTGTTTCTTTTTTGTGTTTATTTCTTGGTGTGCAATAAAGAGTGTATCTATCTAAATACAATCTACCAAACAAAAAGTTTTTTTTAAAGCTGTTCATAATTTGCGAAAATATTGATGAGCATACATACACAAACCATACAAACAAACATTCGTAGAACCTTCTCATTTTGGAAGTTGACTAATTAAGATCATTAAGTGATTGATGATTTTAATACCTGAGATGAAATTATGAAAATCAAGTTGCGTCATGTCTAATTAGGTAATGTGATTAATCAAATCTAGTACTAAAGCTTTAGAACTAGGCTTTAATTTAAGCCGTCCCATATTAATCAGGCACCAACGGCTTCTCAAGTATTTATTAGCCGAAGCCTTGTTTTGAGCATGTCAGCCCAAATTAGGTTTCGGTACTAAGGCCCAAACTTCACTAAAGCGATGTGGAGTAAAGATGTGCGACGCGTAAAGTAAAATTAAGTAATTTTCTACCTATTTAATTTAATAAGTCCACTGCGTAAATATCATATTTATTAAGTGCGAAACAAAAAAAAAATATACTATTTTAACGGGACTGAACTCATGTGTAGAGATAGTCGTAACGACTATAGTTTCGGTCGCATTCGGTGACCTTTCTCAAGTTGGCGAGCACGGAGTCGTCTTGCAATGGAGTGGATTGCGAGAGACTGTAGTTACGACTATCCCTACACGTGAGTTCAGTCCCGTTATATATAGTACTAGTTTTTACCCGCGGCTTCGCCCGCATACGCAATATATCATTATAATTTATAGGCCTATGTGTTATTCTGAAATATAAGCTATATTATTGCAAAGTTTCATCTCAATCCGTTCAGTAGTTTTTGCGTGAAAGAGTAACAAACATCCATACATCCATCCATCCATCCATCCTCACAAACTTTCACGTTTATAATATTAGTAGGATAGGATAAAATGTGTGAACACCACGTTAATTTCTATAGTAAAAAAAAAAATATTGAGCTGAACGGGTTTTTGTTTATTTTTATTAAACAACTAGGTATGTAATTTCAGCAATGAGCTTTAGCAACAATACTTTGCAATACTGTACGTCGAATAGTGTTGACAACCATTTCAAGCAACAAGTTACCTATAATTTATAACGAAGTAGCCTAATTGTATATCTCTGACAAAACATTTTTCCCTCTTATTATAGTGAGGTATATTGTAGTCAGTAGAGTTTCATCACGAAACTAGCTTAAATTAGCGAGCTGTATCGAGTCTTTCCTGAAATATCTTAAATTTATCTTCGACTGTAACGTCGCTAACAACAATCGCGGCTTTATTTTATTACTTATAAAAATAGCGACTAGTCACCGATCATGAGACACAGATGATGCTCTCCAGTTCGCATAAGAATAGATTTTCAGTGCTCGCTCTTGCTTTTACTCTGATACGTGACCATTCACGCATACGTTCAGCAGTTTTGATTCATTTGTAGAGGCTCTGCCAAGCATTCGTACATCTCTCGCTGCGCTCTACTTTAGTGGAGTCTCGATCTTAGCCCTAATTGCGTTCGTGAAGAACTTATAATGGCAATATTGAGTTTCAAAGCGCGTATCGGTAATTTACTTTGACAGAAAGAATTTTATCCAGTGAAGATTCGAAGGAAAAGAGAGTTTTGATTTGAATGAGTTAGTAGAATTTATAAAATCTATACAGGGTTTTTGGTAATCAATTAGCACCCTTTTAAGGGCTTATTCTGTACTTCAAATAACATCTTTTGTTCTGCGACTTTGGTCAAAACTAAAAAAGAACAGGTGTTTTAATACATTTTGTCGACGATGCTGGTGACGAGAGAGCTGGCTCATTCCTCGCACAGAGAATCTCTTTAGCCATTCAGCGTGGGAATGCAGCCAGCGTTCTTGGCACCCTACCACACGGACACAGTATTTGTTTCGAATTTTAGCTTTTTTTTAGTATATAGGTAGGATGTATTTATATAGGTATAAGGTAGTTAAGAATTAAATTTCAATGTTTTTTAAGTTATAAAAATAAATATTTCTCTTTTGTCGAGGATGAATGATATTTTTCTATGGAACAATTTTTTTTTTGAGTTATGATAAAAGTTGTTAGTTTTGTTGTACATAATAATGAGACTCCTAAAAGGATGCTAATTGATGACCAATGACCCTGTATAAGTTTTATGTGAATTGTGATTGGCACGATTAATATTGAACAATATGTATTGTTTGGTGTTCATTATCTCTTTACCTTAGTAATCTTCAAACGACAAACACATGCACAACAGTGCCGTACGTAATTTCTATACATCACTACAAGTACATCACTGTACGAGAGCAAATGCATTGCCATTCACCATGGTAATGCTGTCAGCATTCTAGGTGTACTTCCAACGGGTAGAGCTTGAGCATTTAGATTTATCGATACCTTTATTCGATATACGATTTTCAGGTGATTTTAATTTCGTGTGGCTTTATACGTATGTGTACCCACGCTTAATAAGTATGGAGATTTTATTATTTTATTATAAATCTAATCTTACAAGCCAAATTTTAGAATTACTCTTCTTATATTGAGGAAGTTCGTACAAGCCAGAAGTCTAGCCCTGATGTCAGTGTTTCTAAGCCATAAAACAACCGAGAAAATACAGTTTTTATATTTCAAAAAATGTTCAGAGGTTTGGTCTAGTAGCTTATTTCATAGCCAATCAAGAGTTTCATAAGTATACTAGCGACCCCACCCCGGCTTCGCACAGGTATATTATACATATAAACCTTTCTCTTAAAATATTCTATCTATTAAAAAATACCGCATCAAAATCCGTTGCGTAGTTTTAAAAATATAAGCATACACGAGGACAGATAGCGAGAAGCGACTTTGTTTTATACTATGTAGTGATAGTGATGCATTTCGTGCTTTAGTACTCAAGTACAATAAAAATACTTAATTTATTCATTCCAGTTTTTTTAATTCCCTACTAGTACGTTTTAATTTACTATCGTCAATATACAATTAAATAATTATTACAAAATAATGTCAAATAATGTCAATAAACACTAATTACAAAATAAAATGTCTAAAGCAGACATTAAATTAACAAAATACAATTTCACTTGTCTATAATATATTTACCTAACAAAGATGAGCCTTGCGCTCGGCATCCCTACGTCCAAAAGTGCCCATAAGACTGGGAATAGCCAGTGATATGTTCTGGACAGTTGCATTATTCATTACAGTTGCATTTTGAAGATTGAAATTCAACATTAGAACAAGAACTAATGTGTAAGAGAGCTTATCTTGCAACCGAGCGTTTGATTTCGGATTTCTCGCATTCGCAGCGTATAAATAGCTTTTCTAATAGCTGGGATGTCCCCTATCGGAAATCGGGCGACACATCGTGTTTGCAGCACTCGCTGTACTCGGCCGGCGATAGTTTGCACATGATGCATATTAATGTGCTGCAGCACTATTCGGTTTTGGTTACACGTAAGCCGATGGAATGACTGTTAAAACTCCGAGATAACTATATCATACTAATAAGTTTGTTGGTTTGTTCCTCTTTCAGGCAGCAACAGAGTAAAGGATCGACTTGATTTTTGTCATGGATATAGTTCAAGGGCTGGAAAGTGACATAGACTACTTTTATCCCGAAAATGAAAATGTTCCTGTGGGATAGCACCAAAGTCAAATTCCACGCGGGCGGAGCTGCGGGCAAAAGCTAGTATTACTATATATTAGGGGGATATCTTACACGCGCACTCTGACCCCAAACTAAGCAAAGCTTGTGAAATGGCTGCCAGAGACTGATATACCACATATACATATTTTTAAATACATACTTATATAGATAGTAACTATATAACACCCAGACACAGAGCAAACATCTATGTTCATCACATAAATATTTGCCATGGGTGGGGATCGAACCCACGCCTCTTTGATCCAGAAGTTAGGGTCACTAACCACTGAGCCACCGAGGCAGTCAAACAGAAACTTAACTTCTTAACTTCTTCTGACACTTAATGGTAGAGTAGTATTGGTATAATGGACTCGGCAAACTTCGTTTCTTCGTTCCTTTATGAATTATAGCCTAATATGTTATTCTGATGTATAAGCATTACTATTGCAAAGTTTCATCTCAATACGCTCAGTAGATTTTGCGTGAAAGAGGAACAAACATCCATACATACAAACTTTCGCGTTTATAAAAACTCTAATTAGGACCATAACAATTTTATAATCTAGCAAAGATATGATGCAAAAATTAATTTCGGTATTGACCGTATGCGATAGATGTTTATCCTAAATTTTTTTAGCAATCCTAAACAAACCAAAAGACGATTGAAGATTATCAAACTTTCCGAAAAATCTTTTGAATTTCTCGAAGGACGTTTATTTAGGGATGTCATGCGTAGTCAGTAGTCACACTGATTGGTCAGGTATGTCCAACACTGCCGTGTAGTCGTGTATATCAAGTACCTACTAGTCATGCTGTATGTATATCGAATGGTCTGAGAATACACGTTGTTTCGGTGTTACATATTGCATGAAATGTGGATTCACGCAAGATTCGCGATGACACTCAATTCAGAAGCAGCGGTCTCAGAGTATTGGATTTACCTTGTTGTAGAAACAGAGAAATAGTGAAGCATTGTATGTTACCAGAGATGACTGACTGAAACGTGCATGAAATCCATAGTCTCATACTATAGATTTCATTAATGCTCTAGCTAGCTCAATGAGCCATATATTTATAGAAGTCAATGCTAGGAGTGTCTGCAAAATTGCGGAAAATCGAAGTAGAACCAAAATTAGGCACTTACTAAAATTGGTCAGTAGATTGGCAAGTTGAAATGGCATGGAGGACTTATCAGGTTTTAAAAGTTCTCGAGTAGAGATCACGTACCGGCAAACGCAGCGTAAGCGTCTACTAGTCCAAAGTGTATTTTAGCGCTTTTTGATAGGTCATCTGTGATTTTATCATTGAACTTTTTGGTCCAAATTCACAAGTTCACGGTTTTTATTTGGAAAACTAAAGGCTTGATTGATCACTAATTTTTCTTTTTCGATTGTATCTGTTGCCGGCCATTGCAAAATTGTTGTATTCTATTCTTATTATATATGTGTATATTATGTCGATGATTAATTCAAAATTATGAAGAGCCAAGAGCTTTAGCCAAAATTCGACATAATTAGATAAGATGTAAGATATATTGATGCTCTCATTTATTAGTCTCCGGGCATAATGATTTCGACCTCTTCAACAACAGTGCTTATTAATGTCACAATCAATGGTAATATATTAGAATAAGGTCATCAATATCTTAGTATATCTTTTTGCGGTATCTTCATTGAACAGAGGAAATTCGTCCGCAAATCCATGATGTTATATTTTTGTAAAAATGTTTTCCAACTTTATTTTCCTATGCTTTTACTATTACACCTTTGCCAATAGTACCTAAGTTTGATTTTATTATTTATGTAGTTTCTCCAAAATGTTCCGAAAAAGAAGACAAATGATTTTAGTACCTCAATTCAGAATTTAAACAAACAATACATAAAACATAACATCGTAAATTAAATAAATCACAGCAAACATAGTAAACATGGTGGCCAGCACCATAAACCGGAATCAAACTAGAACGTGACAAGAATATTTTTGGCGAGATACAATTTATAGCGCCACGTATAAACTGATATAATCCCGGGCATAAAAGCAAACCTCTATTGTTACCATCCCCATAATAGTTGACTGGTTACCCTTAACACAAGATTAAAGCTACAAAGATCTCACCAGAAGAGGCATGTCTCTTCATCTTTAATACTGGGTCATCCAGAACAGTACTAAGCGGAAATGAGGGGATTCAAACCATAATTAGTTCTTGTTTTTAAGTGTGTAATACGAATTGATTTAACTGCTCGCGCTGACTTGCGGTAGTGACGTCACCGCTGGTCCCAACATAATATCAGTGTTGGTTGTTTATAACCAGCAATATGCTGAGTTGGGATCAGTTTCGTGGCAAAGCATTGGGTATGAATTGTTCTATTTTTAGTTGTTTTTCGTGTTTTGTTTCTGTGTACCTAATTGTTTTGTCCCGAATACAATTTTCTGTATATCTGTATTATCTGTATTTCATTATGAATAATTTTTATTGGGGGGCCAACCTGGAATTCGAAATAAAAGTTAGCAGTTTCCTCAGAGCAAACAAAAAAATCAAGACAGAACGTCGTGAACAGATAAGTGAGGCCGGTATTTTATGAATGTGGTAAATGTGTCGGTGTTGCACCGCCATAGTTAGACTGACAATCCAAGGCGTAGTTTTCTTATACGTGTATGTGTGTGTAATTGTGCCTGAACACGGCGAGGCGTAGTTTTGCCGGCCTCACTTGTTTTGTTCACTACATTCTGTATTTTTTTTATTTGATCTGAGGCGGTTTCACACATTTTGTCAATTCCGAGTTGATCGAGTAGTAATTTTATTTGGAACAGCTGATATTTTTTTCTCCAATTCTGGGTTCGCCCCTTAGTACCTAAAAGTTATTCATAATGACATTCTTAATAAACCCCCTTTGGCTTAGTAGGTACAGGGTAAGTATTAAGTAAGCAGATAACATAGTAGTAAGTCGTTGGACGTCCGTTAATGGACGTAGGCTTCACCTATGGGTTTACAATGTGACTAGTTAAAATAGGCTTGCAAGCAGAGTGGTCTTGATTAGATTGTCTACCTTGTTGGTGGTAGATCTTGTTCTAGCGAGGACTTTATTTCCACTAATTACCAATCATTACACAATTATTACTCACACACACAGCACAACATATTATCACCAAGTCATATATAAGTTTATTACCTGACTAGCGACCCGCCCCGACTTGGCACAGGTATATGTAGTGATAGTGATAACCTTGTGTAGGTACAATAAAATTAATAATGATTTTGTACATTTGTTTATTTAAGTTTTTAGTTTACTAAAACTTTTGTACTTAACTAAATAAAAAATAAAATATGCGCTCACACAACACTCTATTCTGGAATCTAAGTATCGATTTCGGAGTATGAGTTTCTTGCACATATAAGTTTCTTATGCGCTGGGTAGTAAAGCCTCTCAGTGATTAGGGCTAACCAACTAAATTATGCACTTGCCTTTTCTTCGGCTCCGAAAAGTCTAGCAAAAGACGACGATGAAAGAGCCGGAAAGCTTGCTCCATAAATATTTTAATAACGCGGAGACGACAAGCACTTGAGTGCCTATTGTTAGATAATAAAGGAATTACTCGAAGTCTTTATTGCGAAGTTACTGCAGCATTGAGACTCTGTGAATGAAGCTCAATTGTGGAACTCACAGTAGGAGAGTCTGTGTTGTTCTTTTAGGATATTGTAAGAAACAAGAATGTTGCTAGGATTTAAGACAGAGCAAGTGTCTTTTCAATAGACAATACTACTTACTTAAGGTAAAACTACTTGGATACGTAGACCCATGAAGGTCTAAAGATAATCCAAATTTGTAACATGTCGCGTTCAAAAGGTGTACAGAAAGATTTTCGAAAACAAGATATGCTCCAAGTCTCCGCGGACCCAAAATATTTTAGGATTTAAGAAACATAATAAATAAATAACAAATAACGTTGGCCAGTTAGTTTATACACCGGGTGTTTTTTTATTCTAAATAACGGACATATTTTCACAAATCATATTTAAAATCACCGGTAAAAACAGCTGATTTAAACAAAAATTTCGTTGAATTCTGGAAAATGTATGGAACAGTGGACATAAGTCTTTTAGTGTTGGTCCTACAGTACCATTTGGTCATATTGTGTGCAATTATATCTTAGTTGGTATTTTATGTATCGTGTATGTCAACAAAACAATCAAAATATCGTCTCTGAAATGTCAAAGTGTTAAAGCTTGACCTCTTCTCGTAGAGACTGTCCGTAGCTAAATAGGTAGCTTATCTACTTTCACCTTACGAATGAGAAACAGTAAAATATGTCAGTGATAGCCAAAGAGGTACAGCTACTATATTCATACTATGTATAGGCCGAATCAAACGACTTGGCGGTTGTGATGTTAGATACCTACAAGCTAAAAATGTAACCTTGACTGAAATTCAGAATCCCGTACCACTAGGTGTATAGGCGGTGATATTGTGGGTATCGAACGCAAGTATCTGAACCTTTTTAAAATTCTCACATAGAAGAATAAGCCTAAGATTTGATACCGTTAATATTTTGTACTGTAGTCTTCGCTAAGAGCCATTTGCAGTAGCTCCAACCAGTCGTAGAAATGTCGGAATCCGTCACATTTAAGTCTGTAACGTTTTGTGTAATAACTATTATTGTAACTTCTGTGCTGAAGTTGGAATCGGAACTTTGGTGCGGAAATTGTAAGTGACTGAACAAAGCCCTATTGTGTTTCATTGCTTCTTCGTTAATACGGTGCTCATTTTGTTTTAATAAAAGAAATCCTTTAGAAAGTAAATAGTTGTACAAATTCCAATGTTTTGACATCATTCTATATGAAAGATAGTAGCATAATATGCTTCGATCAAATATCTATAGAGCCATAGTCCCTAAAAGAAAGTAGTAAAAAAATGTGCGAGCACCGATACTTAGATTTTTACATAATTCACAATGACCCGTTTTTTTAGAATCTCGACGTTATGTCACCTAATCAGTGCTTGTAACCGAGCACTTTGGCATCGCCCAGTGTTGTAGTTATCTTGCAATCACCTTAAAACTAATTAAAAAACTGCCCACTATGTAGTTTGGGCAGAGTTTTGCCTCGGACACTTTTTTTGCACGATTGTGACTCTATAGATACTTGCTCGAAGAAAATATGCTAGACATTTTTTGGTTTGCGGTTTAGATGTGTTGGCATAGAGGTGTATGTATTGATATAGTTACGCGTGCTAAATAATTAGATAAGTGTAATCAACATAAGAAAAAAAAATGCTCAAACAGTTATATACTTTTTTAAAACGACATTATTTTATCAAGGAAGAGTTGTCTAAAAACTTACGCTCCCGTACGTCAAAAACTTAATATCGGCGAAAGTGCCTTTTATCTCCTCACCGCAGCCCTCAAAACCCCATCGACATGGAAACCGTAATAGTAAAATCTCACCTTTAAACAATTTTATTACCACAAAAACATAATATATTACTCACAAAACGAATCCCAAGAGGCTAAAACGAGCCACCATTAAGATAAGAATATGACGTTCTTACATAAAGGGCAGGAAGAGAGGTACGTAATTATACGCGCATTTTTCCCCTACCCAAAGCTTTAATAGGGAGTTTTTAGGGAGTTTACGGAGTCTATCGTGATTCCTCATCTGAAGAAGAATGGCGCCTTATCTTCGTGTTCATTACCATTCAGTTGTTTTTATTTAAATAGCGAAAGGGTTGCGCGACTGTGAAAGAGAAATGAGCTAGCCCTTTATTTACTTTTAAGAGTTTACTCTGGTCAAAATGGTAATTAAAATAAATATTTTGTTAGCCTAAAAATTACTTTGTCATAAAAAATACAGCTTGTAAATGTACATACACAAAAAATTGTAAAATTAATTTACGAAAGAGATCGAAACACTTTTATTTTCACATAATTTAGACCCAATAAACATTACTCCTCTATTTATGTACGGAATTTCACACCACTGGCTTTTCGGTGAAGGAAAACATCTTGAGGCAACCTGCATACGTCCGCAGAAGAAATTCGATGGCGTATGTGAATCCACCAACCCGCACTGGGCCAGCGTGGTGGATATGGCCCAAACACCCTTCGTGGGTAGGCCTACGTCCTGCAGTGGACTATTAAAAAGACTGGTACAGTACAGTACAGTACAAACATTACTACGATTAACAAAAATAATGCGATTTAATATGTCATCCGAGTCAAGATAACACTCAGCTGCAAAGACTACCAGCAGCGACTCACTGTCCATCAGAAAACTTCGTAACCGGTGAATTGCCTAGGGCCTAGGGAATCTCTTGGAAACACAATCGTGTTCACTATACAACGTGCAACAGAAAGACTGTATACATACTGAAAGTACCAAATCAGATAACGGTAACAAACTAAATGGGGGCATGTTTAGCAGTGTAAGTTCGTTTGCTGATTTTTAATCTTTTTTTGAAAAACTAGTCATTTATATGACTAATTCACATTTGCACAGCACTATCACACTAAACAGCTGTGAGGTTTATAACACGACCTTGCCCATCAAAATCAGACCACACCTCCTTGAACTGCTGTTCTTTTTTTTTCTAGTCAGTCATATTTAATTTTTTTTTAAAGTGAATGTTGTTATTTTGGCTCGGAATTTCGAATAGAGCATCTATATAAGGTAAACTATCAATCCACTTTTTATGTATACAGCCTTTCCGTTACACGTTGTAGATTCACTGTAGTAGTGTAAGTAATTCTAATTTTTATAATAATTTCACCAAACGTTTAATTAAATTGCATTTTAAAGGCGGATCCTCTGACTAAGTATATTTGAAATATCTCGCTTAGTAGTGTAGGCGTACATCTGCCCTGCGATATCAGCTCGGGGTGATTGATCAGCGATCGGCGCGTCCAGGGCTCAGCCATCCATCACGCGTCCCGGGACGTCGCCACTTGACGTGTTATTTGAAGGAAAGGGAAAAAGGCGCAGTAAAAACTAATAGCTAGTTGTATTTTGACGTATTTATACTCGACTTCCGAAGTCGAAGGAAAAACTTGTACGCATATGTATTGTGTTACGTCCAAAACAGCTGAACTGAACAAATATAACTCTCATAGCGAAATTAAGCAGCGTTCTGCGTGGTTAGAGTTCGGATGAGAGATTGCGGCTGGACATTTTAACTAAGTGCTGCCGTGGCTCGGACATTAAATTGTAGATCCCGGTTGTATTAATCGTATAGATATAGTCAGAGGCTTGTAAGCGGCTTTAAACTGTCATCCGGCCCATGCAAAGTACATTTTTATTGCCAGTAAACTTTGTTATGGTACGATATGATTTCAAACACTGAGTAATATAAATTATTTCAATGATTCTACTAAATGTTTCTTCAAATAGCATTCTAAAGGCGAATTCTCGCTGAATATCTCGCTAAGTAGTGTAGGCGTACATCTGCCCTGCAATATCAGCTCGGGGTGATTGATCAGCGATCGGCGCGTCCAGGGCTCAGCCATCCATCACGCGTCTCGGGACGTCGCCACTTGACGTGTTATTTTGAAGAAAAGGGCGCAGTAAAGTTAGCTAGCTATTTGTGTTTCAGCATGTCTCAACTGCCGAAGTCGGCAGATAATAATGTTTTTGATTAACTTGTGTTATGTTTTTGTGTTATGTCCTAAACATATTTAAAACAGAAAAAATGCCAGGTCGATGGTCCTAAAACGGACAGACAGACAAAACTCTTAGTATATAAGTACAACCACAATTTGAAAAATAAACACTATTTACACATAATTATATGACAAAAAACATGATTAATAACACATTTGAACTGTTCAAATATAGCGCTTATAATTTTTATAGTTTGTTTCTTAACACTTACTGAGGTTAAGCAACGTTTAGCACTGCCATTCTTTGCAAATCCAAAGAATGGCATTTTGGATTTGTGACCGCGAGTGGCATTTATAAACGAGCGCTGCCATGGCACGGATGACACGTTAAATTGTGGGTCCCGGTGTTTTGACCGTTAAGCAATATCAGAGGCCTTTAAGGGGTTTAACACCTGGGCTAGCTATCTGACCTTCCCGGTTTCCAATTGAGCTGAAACTTTGCATACGTGTGTAAATTGCGTAACAATGCGATATTATGATGGCATCGTGCTGATCTGATGATGGAGCTGGATGGTGGCCAAAGGAACTTTGCAATGAAGTGACACAACCTCATTGAGTTTGGGCTCATTTGAATTGTCTTGACGAGTAATTTGCCTTTCAATGGTAACCAGGGTCTGATGTTGAATCTGGAAGGTGGTCCTAGAAACTCTGTAACGAAACGACGCAAACCATCGCATTTCGGTTCGTTTAATTCGTCTTGGCGAGTACATGTTCAGTAAAAGCTTATTATGAAAAAGAGTTTATTTAATTATGTTTGTATTACAGTTCATTTATTAGCCGTTATCGTGAATAGCGAGTGAACGTGAAGAGCATTTTAAGGGTTGTAACTTTTATTTTAATTTTCAATTCTTTTGTTATAATTGCAAAATACGTCACGTCACCTGCCACGTTACGAGACGTCATCTGCCGGTCCTGCCGGAAGACCAGCGCTGGTTGATCCACAACCAGCATATTATGCCGAGGTGGGACCGGGTTGTGACAAAAATAAAATTAAGTAATTAAGTAGGATAACATTATAAAATAATTAAGAGTAATTGTATATGATGTTTATTTTGTTTTGTTTTGCTGTGTTGTTTGCTCTGTGGTTTTGTTTAATTTTATTTTTGTCCTAATAAAGAACTGTCTATTGTCTAAATAGGCCAAAACCTAGTTTTTTTATGCTGTGTTGCCGCATCACACACTTGCCCACATTTATCTGAAACTAAACTATAAATAAAATCGGCGATGTGTGAGTCGGACTCGCGGAAGAAGGATTCCGTAGGTACCGCGTTGGAGCCCTCTTATCCCCATTCCTCTTTCCGTTGTTAATAACGAACAAAAAACTAAATAGCACGTTTGTTGTATGAGAGCCCCCCTTAAATATTTATTTTATTCTGTTTTAGTATTTGTTGCTATAGTGGAAATAGAAATACATCATCCGTGGAAATTTCAACTGTTTATCACGGTTCATGAGATTCAGCCTGGTAACAGTCAGTGAGACAGACGGACAGCGGAGTCTTAGTAATGGAGTCCTGGTTTTACCCTTTGGGTACGGAATCCTAAAATTGAATTCAAACCCTCTTTAACATTCATCAACGTAAGTTCTACAAATACTATAAAAAGATAACGATAAACACACGTCATACCAACTCGTAGCTCCCGAAAGCTTTCGAACAATACAAGGAGTGCTGTTAGCGTAGACGGTCGTGCAGCAATACAGCATCTAGAATAGGTATTTCGGTAGGTATTTGCTCTTAAAGCGGGACGAACGGTGCAACTGGGAAATCTGTTTAGCAAGCCAAAGTGTAGAGGATGGCTCAAAGTTTAATGTCGTTATCTTTATGTCACGAGCTGTGACCCTTTTAACTTCACTATTTTTAACCTCATGTTAAAAGCAAGTTTTAGTTGGTTGGGACATCAAAGTAAGAGGTTTTGTAAAAGATACGTAAAGGACATGTTTTCTAGCTTTGTGTATCTTCGTTACATATTTTTGTACCTTTGTTATGCCCTAATCCCTTTGGTAATGAGAGCCCACTGAGTACGGATAGGTATGTTCTCACTTGAAATAGGTAAAATGTGATATTATATTACAATACAATATAACTGTATTGTAAATTAAACGACAGCTTAAGTAATAAAAAATTGACAATATTTTTTAATTAGGTGGTACATGGGTGGCTTTATCGCCTTGAGCGATTTCTTCCAGATGGACAAAAATGTTGTTGGAATAAACCTCGTGACAATTTATTTCCTTTAGTCTGAGATTTTACACATTCATATGAATATTTAATTTTAAGGTTAATAGTAGATTTAATACTTTCACATTACAGTGATGAGTGCGGTATTGATGCTCGAAGTCGTCATTATAAGACGCTTAGGCTCGATCATGCATCTCTATCGCTTGTTCAGCGCTTTCGCTTGCACGCTCGGCTCAAGCGGAACGTGACACTTTTATTGTGCGTACAGCCGGCGTTCATTAATTTTTATCATGTTATCACGTCAAAAACATGTCAATGCTCAGTGTAGTTCAAAATTCTAGGTAGTCCGACACTTTTACTCGTATATCGGCGTGCCTGTCGCCATCGAGTATTCTGTTGGCCTCGTCACTCAGAAGAAAAAAACCACAGTAATTAAATAAAACCCCGACAATAAATACAACAATACCAAGGTAATTTGAATTTATATTGTTTGAACCCAAGTTTTATGAGGCTTGCACAATTATTGAGCTTGGTTTACGAGTGCTAGTTTATTGACGGTATGTGTGTGTATCCTTAAAATTAAATGTACCCTTGGCTTTAACTGGCATCGTAACTTCCGATGGTGTTGTAATGAAAATTTGTCTTTTTGCTCATAAACTATGCTAAGATGCATAAATTTATTTTTATTATTAAGACTTGTGTTTCATCGATTATTAAAATAAATGTAGCTATTGACATGTGATACAATAGTCCACTGCTGAACATGAAGGGCTATTGGGTTATATTCTCCATACTGGCCTCTACGTGTTGGTAGATTTATATACGCCATATTTCTTCTATAGACTTACTTATGCTTTCAAATGTTTGCCTTCACTGAAAAGCGGTGGTGAGTAAAAAAAGAGTTTTTTGTTTTGGCAAAAATGGTTTAACTGACTTTAACTGTTGCTATCAACGTATTGAATTCAAATGGTTCACCCAAATCAGATGTTTTTCAGATTATTGTGACAATTTCGATAAAATTAAAATTTGACCACCTCTATAGTGTGATAAGAGTATAATCTACCAAACAAAAACGATCATGAAAATCAGTTCACTATTGGCGAAGTAATCGCGTAACATACGTTCAATATAGGTACAGTCGAATTGAAAACCTAATTTTTTTAAGTCGGCCAAAAAAGCACAGCGGCCTTATTTTGTAAGCGCTCTGACGTTCGGCTTCGCTTTTTCTCCTGCTCGCGCCAGTTACTCACGCCGCGAGAGCGAGCGGGAGGAAAAGCGAAGTCGAACGCCAGAGCGCTTACAAAATAAGGCCCCAGGTCCGAGTTTGAACCTACACTTTACGCTTGTAAGGCGAGCGGTCTTTCACTAAGCCACCACATCTTCCACACAGCTATGCCTAGAAGCTCATCTACCAAATACGCGGTTTGCCACTGCATAAATTAATGTCCTATGTGCAATATCCGCGCAAGTAAATGGATTCCACAAACGTTTTCCTAACGTACATAGGTCTAGCGTACCAATACCACGCAAGGTGGTGTAAACACTAAATCAAACAGTACTGTATTTACACAACATTGCATGCCGCCGGATTCCGCATATTAATGTGGATTGTGGACCTTTGGTTATATTATGCAGTGCATAACGTTCAGGGTTTTGCACAACAGACTATATAACCCGGTGATAGCCCCTTAGCAGTATTACCTTGAACATAGTGTGAACTGTTCAATCTTTCTGTATTTGTTTAAAGTCCAAACATCAAAGTGTAGAGAGTGTATTAGAGTGTGTTGGTTTTGTTCTGAATATATGTATATCAGGTTTTCTGTGCTCGTTTTTAATTTCGCAATACTCTTTAATAATACTTCGCCCGTCGTCGTTGGTTACTTTTCAATACTTTTTTATGATGCAGTGATGTACAGCTAAATAAAAAAAGCAACAAAACAACCCTATGTTTGTATTTTATTGGAAATAGAATCATTCGGCAACACAGATTCAACTAATAATTATAGGGTAAGTAGTTCGCCATAGCATAAATTGCTTCTGTCCACCAGTAAAATCGATATCAATACTAAATGGATTCCATAAACGCGTGTCCTATAACTTCCTACTAATATTATAAACGCGAAAGTTTGTGAGGATGGATGGATGGATGTATAGATGTTTGTTACTCTTTCACGCAAGAAACTACTAAACGGATTGAGATGAAACTTTGCAATAATATAGCTTATATATCAGAATAACATATAGGCTATAAATTATAATGATATTGCGTCAAAAATCAAAATATCATGCGAACGAAGCCGCGGGTAAAAGCTAGTAGGGTATATAGTTACCAGTACACAATAAGTGACCACAGATCTCGTGGACTATCTGTAGGACTATAGTTAGACTATACTCGTAGAAAAAGTGTTGATGGACATATTCTTAGTTTTATTATAGAAACTAACATGGTTTTCACACATTTTATACTTTACATAACGGGATTGAACTCACGTGCACGTGCATTTCGATTCGCAGCACTTCATCAGAGCATCACTTGACAGAGCTGAGATGCTAGCACGAGAGAAGTTTTCGTGCCCCGTAAAGTTAGAGAGGCTGTTGAGATTAGCAGACGCCCTAACTTCAATAGAGACGGGAGTTGGATACTGCCACCGACGTGGAGATCGAGTCTTTAAGGAACCAGAGAACTTGACCGTAGGACTGGGGGATACGTAGTGAGCTGAGTGTGCTAGAGTATGCCCAATGGATACCGGATACCGACGAAGAGGATCTTCAGTGCACGTCGACACAACAATCCTCTCTAGTTTCGGGTCAGAGACCGTTTGTAAGATGTCTCCTGATATATGTTTATTTTATTTTAAGCATTGTCACCTTTTCAGCAACTCTGCAGTCACATTCCATAATCCTTTTTAAAACCTCCCAACACAAATACCCATTGTGTCAACGTGCAAAAGCGTACACAATGTCATTTAATAAGATTTTAAGCACCTTTATCTGCAAGGATCGCTTTGTCACTCGGAATTTACGTAAATATTCAGAGGATGGCAACAGAAAATGAAACAATGCCACTGGAAGTAAATCGTTTAGAATTTCAGCGGGATTGCCAGGAAGTGCCAGATTACGTGCATTCTAGAGACTGTAAACGAATTTGTTAAGACATTTCACTTGGGAATATTTTGTTATCGTTTAAATTTGACGAATTCGTAAACCTGTTGAGTTATTTTAATAGAGAAAATTCTCTAAATAATTTTGGATAATAATTGGCCAAAAAAACATTGTTTCATACAATTTTAACATAAGGTTGAACACATGAAATCAAATTAATTTGTTTTCCGTTACAGTAGAATAGCAACCAAATTTAAATTGGTAACATAAATCTCTTTTCTTAAGTTAGTTTGAGAGTTGAGTTTTTTAAATAACTCTCTCAAATTAAAATAAATCTCTTCTCGTCACACGTATCATGCCGTAACTTTCAGTAGAGTCTTCTTGGCTATCTTTTCGAGCCTCCAAAATTAGCCAAATATTCATATTAATATTCATTGAATATTCATTTTATTCATAAAACATTTTACACGTTAATGTAAATATTCCACAAAAAGATAGGTGCATTAAATATTCTGTTTTATTCATTGATAAAAATACGATTATAATATATATTTACATTACTACTAGGTCCATCATCCTGTAGCGTTGTAAAATTAGAATGTCAAAGACTCAGAGCAAATAAAAAATCAAGAGAGAATGTTGTGAACAAACAAGTGAAGCCAACCAAAACTACGCCTCGCCGTGTACAGACAATTACACACACATCAACGTACAAGAAAACTACGCCTTGGCTTGTCAGTCGAACTATGGTGGCGCAACAGCGACGCACTCACACATGTATAAAAAACCGGCTTCACTTGAACGTTCAACGCCGTTCCCTCTTGATTTTTTTACTTTATCTGAGGTCAAAGAGTTATATTAATATTGTATATAGTATAGTATAGTATAGTTCAATTAATATATATAATAATACAGTCATTATATTGATGGCTCATCTTTTTGTTTGTTTCCTCCTAAATCAGAAATACGAATACCTGCAAAAGTTTAATCACAGTACTTTATCTTTTAAAATTACGGCTCACCGCAAAATTGCTACAAAATTTTGATAAAACATCGAGTAAAACAGAAACTTTGTATACGTTTAAACAAATCAAATTCTGGCTATTATTTACAGCCAATATTTGCCGTCATACAGCCCCTACGTATTACAACGCGTAAACAAAAATCCAATATTTCGGTTCCAATAAAAGTGCTGGCTTACCAGGGTTGCCAGGCAAACGGTTCTCTAATCAAAGCTTGGTGAGACCGTTGATTAAAAATAGGGCTGCCAGTTTGGCACAAACAACGCCACGCTTTTAGGTTTTGTCGTATCTCTGTATTATCATTATTTATCAATTGATACCAATGGTACTGATATAGTTGATTCCAAGCCTGCAGTAAAGTGGTACAACAAGAGTTTACGAGAAATCTCACACAATCGATTTATCAAATAATGTGATCAAATCTTACTAGAAAGAGCTCAATTCTCACCGCTCAATTTTCATAATTCGCTATCTGCACCAAAAAATGCATAAAACTAATACGTCTAAAGGTCTAGCTCGAAATACAAATTTATCTTCTGGATAAATGGATCTTCTGGATTATTTATTTACATAAATTAATTAACATACAATAATTATTCTAAACTATACATGGACAGAATATAAAATCTACCTATAAACATTTATATCCTATCTACGTCTGAAAATAAAAAAAAGTCTGTGTCCGTGTCGATTAGTTTAGAAAATTATCATGTTGGTAGAAATAGGAATATTTATTCCAGGTGCGCTATAAGCATTGGTAAAAAATAAAAAAAACTCTTAAATAAAAATGTTAAATATGGTTTAGTTAGTAAAATCACAAAGCCGTAACTTGAACAAAATATTGTAATAACATCTACATTAAATAAGTATTGAAATACTACTCGAAATAGTTTCCAGGCTTCATTCAAACCTTTTACAGGAAGCATCAAAAGTTCTAGCGATTATTCAAAACTTTTAGTTTAGCAGTTTTGGCGCGAGGCTAACACTGATTATTATAAGGGTCCGTAACATCACCAAACTGAAAACTCCATTTCACTTCGAGAAAATAGCAATGTCAAAAGGTTGAAGCCATTATAAATAAAGCGAAAATGAGCGATGAGTTAGAAACTGTCCAAAGTTAAATAGTCTCTGTGTTTGTGGCACTCAGAGCTAAGTTATAAGTTGAGCAGCTAAGTGCGAGTGCAGACAGTCACGTAGAGAAACCGGTAATTTGCTTGAAGCTTTTGAGCTTGCCACCTGCATCATTTATTCTTACTAAGAAAGAATAGTGAGAGAAACAAAACGTATTTAAAGTTTTTAGATTTATTTTTGTCTACTTATATTACACGTCCACAAAAATATTTTATTGTATGCTAATACGTGATACCAATTGTTTTAGTTACGAGTATTAATGTAAATAAATACATTTTCATAGGAAAATGGAAGTAAGTATTACAAATTAAATAAACTTTAGTCTTTTTTTTTAAAGAATTTTAGGACTACGAAGGTGACTAGGCCATATTCACAACGCTGACTCAGTACGGGTTGGTGTATAAAACCGGTATTATTAAAATTTAAAAGGGGAATTTTCGCCCATCTGGTTCTTCGACTTAGCATTTTTTGCTATGGATAGATAGATAGATAAATAAACACTTTATAGCCCATAAATAAATTACAATAAAAGAAACAAAGATGCAAAAACTGAGTAACAATGGGCGGCCATATCACTGATAGCAATCACTGGCAGGCAACCTTAACTTGTTAAATTGGTTGAAATACATATTAATAATTAAAAAATCATAGAATAACAACTAAATTGAAATGAAATGGTATCTAATAATAAAACAACTGAAAACTTAAATTTACATTCTTTTTATTCATTTTCTTGGCGCTGAACATTAACATTTCAAATAATTCCAAATTCAAAAGGTGCGCGGCAAAGATAATTCCGACGCACTTACGAGTATGAACACTAACAAGTTCAAATTCAAAAAGTGCGCGGCAAAGTAATTCCGGCACACTTATAAAGAGGAATAAAAACTTATTACTGCCCGCTAAAAGTCCCTTACAGAAAACACATTCTTTGGGTGCACTTAAAGGCGAACCACGGCGTCATTTTCGAATAGATGGGATGAAAAGTGTTTTTTTTGTAAAAAAGATCACTGTTAAAATAACATCTACACTGTAAGAGAGTAGGTAAGCAAAAGCTTGATCGAAGTAAAAAAAATAGGTGATATTTTAGTACTAATCAAAATAAGATACTTTTAAGTCTCTTATTTTCAATTTTCAGTATTTGTCTTTTCAATTTCTATGAAGACCCTTATAGGCAAGATGGATGTGACAGCGGCCACTCCAGCATAATAAAACGGAATTCCTTCATTAACGTTGAGAGCCTTTCTTGACTTGAGCACTGTCTTTTTGAGGATTTCTCAAGTTAGAGCATTTTACAAGAAGTGGGCAATGGTTGAAGTTTGAAAAGTGGTCTAGGATAGAAATGTTATTTTTTTGTTGTGACCTTTAACATTATTTTATTAAACACTTTATAAACATTTATTTTACTTTATATTAGGTAAAAGTTTTTTTATCAAATGCTAAAAGTTTTTTTTTTTTTTTTTTATTTCAAATAGGTTTGCGTTTGACTACACACTGCCTGATGTAAAGCAGATATGCGGTCTACGATGTAGCACGCTTACCTAGAAGATACCTATTTACTCGAGATTTGAAGACACCTACATTGTACTTTAACGGAAAGACAGACTTAGGCAAAGCGTTCCACATTCTGGCAGTTCGTATGAGGAATGTGGACTCAAAACGCTTTGTTCTAACGCGTGGGATGTCCACCATAAAAGGGTGGCGCTTTGGTCGCGTCTGTCTAGCTGTACGATAGAAGAAAGGGGCAGGTGGGACTAGATCGTGCAACTCCTGGGCGCACTCACCGAAGTGTATCCGATAGTAGGCAGACAGACACGCCACCCTACGTCGATGCTCAAGACTTTGCAGCTTCGACTCAGTCAAGGTTTCGTTGCCTATCAGCCTCCTGGCTCGCCTTTCAATGGACTCCAAAGCCTCTAACTGGTATTTGGCAGAGCCATCCCAAAGGTGAGAGCAGTATTCCATGCAAGACCTGACTTGCGCTTTATAAAGACTAAGCAGTTGCTCAGGTGTGAAATACCGTCTCACCTTAGAGAGAACACCAAGTTTTTTTGAGGCTAAGTTTATTGGATTGCCATAGTATAACATAAAAAATTGACTTTAATACGTGTACCGCTGCCGAGCGTAAGTAATCGTCGAACACGAGGTGTTGTTCGACGAATACTGCTCAGAATCAGTTGGTGGTAGAGTCAACATCATTCGTAATTATTTTAGATATAAAAATATTACTGTCGAATCTAGACTTCTCTTATAGATTTCCAACAAGACCGCTCAGCAGCAGCTTACATCCAGCACGAGCCTGGGCTAGACGTAGATATGAAGATCTATTTGTAAGACGTGGTGTTCCAGTGGTTGTGACACCTGCCTAACAATTGTGAGAACGTGAGTTCAAATACTAGACCAGTATCAATGAGCTCTTTGTTATTTATGTACGGATTTTCACACCACTGGCTTTTTGGTGAAGGAAAACATCGTGAGGAAACCTGCATATGTGCGTAGAAGAAATTCGATGGCTTATATCGGCGCAACCCGCATTGGTCCAACGTGGTGGACATGGCCAAATCGCCCATTGTGGGTTGGGTTATATTCTGCAGTGGACTATTAAAAAGGCTGGTACAGTAGTTCCACATTTTAACTGCTGTCTGACTGTACTGTGAGCAAGCAAGCAAGTTCGTACAAGCCGGATGGCTAACCCTGTTGTCAGAATTTCAAGCCTCCTGAAAGCCTCTGACATGGCTAAACGGTTAATACAACCGGGGCCTACAATTTAACGTGTCATCCGAGCTACGGTAGCGCTCATATGGCTATATATGAATTTTCATTTTTAGAAGCATATCAAAAATATATATACTAAAGACAAAGTTCTTAATCAGATATGCGTTTCGTATGTTTTATGGTCAGCAAAAAAAAACACTTCCTATATTTTACATGCACTAAAAAAATCAATCTCGCCTGAAACCTGAAAAAATATAGACATGCTTACAAATGATGATTAATAGAAACACGCTCCCACTTTCACATTCTAATTTGTCGGTAACCGCGGCTCGCGATAAATTACTTTTTCATCAGATAGCGTACAAAAGATCCATTATCCACTCAAATTAGTTCCCAAAGGAAATCATTAATATTAATCAATGTTTCAAAGGTTCCGTTTTGGGCACGTTGGGGTTGGTACGGGTATTTCAGGTTGGTTGAGTTGTTTTGGTATTTAGTATGGAGCTAACGAGCGCCGCCTAAGTATCTATTTTATTTATGCTACAAGACCTAAATGCCATAGCGAAGGAACGTGTTGCTATCATAGATGTATTACGAAGGACACAGCTATAGTTATGTCTACGAAAATAACTATATATTTCACACCTGAGCAACTGCTTAGTCTTTATATCTTTATAAAGCACAAGTCTGCTCTCACCTTTGGGATAGCTCTGCTAAATATCAACTGGAGACTCTGGAGTCGATTGAGAGGCGAGCTAGGAGGCTGATTGACAACGACACCTTGACTAAGTCGCAGCTGCAAAGTCTTGAGCATCGTCGCAAGGTAGCGTGTTTGTCGGCCTTTTACCGGATACACTTCGGAGAGTGCGCCCAGGAGTTGCACAATCTGGTCCCCACTGCCCCTTTCTTCTATCGTACGGCTAGACAAACGCGACCAAAGCGCCACCCTTTTGTGGTGGACATTCCGCGCGTTAGAACCAAGCGTTTTGAATCTTCCTTCCTCATACGAACAGCCGGAATGTGGAACGCTTTGCCTGGGTCTGTCTTCCCGTTAAAGTACAACGTGGGTGTCTTCAAATCCCGAGTAAATAGGTATCTTCTAGGTAAGCGTGCTACACCCTAGAACGCACATCTGCTTAACATCAGGCAGTGTGTAGTCAAACGCGAACCTATACGAAAAAAAAAACTTTTAGCGTAGTTTGACTAGGTGTCTGTCAGCGATTACCAAAGTTAAGGAATGTTCAGCACGGCCAGTCTTCGGATGGGTGACCGCGGAAGGCATTTATAACTGAGTGCTATCGTGATACGTTAAATTGTATGCACGGTTGTTTACAGAGGCCTTCAGTCGGTTTAAAAACTCTGTCGCCAGGTCTGGGTGGTTACCCAGCCTACGCGAAGAATTTACTTTATGGAAATAACTTTAATCAATAGCAACTTGCGATAGAACACTTATTGGAAATTTATAAGATGACCTAGATCTAGTAGGTAGTGGTTTAATGGATAAAATGATGTTGATGGTAATGTCTAGCGGACGGCAGTTGCACGTGACACCATTTTCTTATTTTTGCCGACTTCAAAACAGGAGAAGGTATGCGTATGAGTCTGCATGATTTTTTTGACATCGATTTTGAACCGATTTAATTTATGTCTTTTTTTCAAAGGACCTACCTACAAAATGATGGTGATGGTAATGTCTAGCGTACGGCAGTTGCATGTGATGCCATTTTCTTATTTTTACCGACTTCAAAAATTGGAAGAGGTATGCATATTAGTCTGCATGATTTTTTTTAGTGTATGTTCATCGATATTTTCTCCAATTTTGAACCGATTTAACCGTCTTTTTTTCAAAGGACCTACCTACATACTCCCGAAGTGGTACCACTTAAATTTTATCGAAATTGGCTGAGCTGTTTTTGATAAACCACCAATAATGTACATGACACATCAATTTGTGTAAACTTTTTGAATTCTGTAGACGGTTATACCATTTCTGGCGAAAATAATGATACCGTCGGCACTCATGTGTGCTTAAGTAGCATGCGATTAAAATTATAAGTTCAACTGATTCAAATAAATATAATAAATCTAGATTGCACGCGGAAATTAACACGTCACATAATTCTTATCACTACTTTGTTTACGGTGAAAGATAATAATTATTAATTTCATTTTATTGACTTCAATCTAATTTATGAGTTTTATTGCTTTTACGGATGGATAGTTTACAAAATACATTTACAAAATATGATACCGTTGGCACTCATATGTGCCTATTAGTACTTGGGCTTCAGGAATCAGATGGTTGTTTTTTTTTAAATCATGTAAAAGTAGATTTAGTTTAAGGTTAAGAAGGCTAAGGTTCATAAAATATGTGCCTGTAGAACTTGCCACAATGCCGCAGTCGACAAAAGTTTCTTATACTAATCATTATTTGATGAATTTTGACTGCCTCGGTTGCTCAGCGGTTAGTGACGTGTGTCACTGTGTTTGCTCTGTGTCTAGATGTTATTTAGTTACTATCTATATCAACATGAATGAAACATCTTTGATATAACGGATTAAGAAAAGCTAAAATAGAAACATTTCATTACATTTTGGTGGTGTAGAAACTTCTGTCTTTTAATACTAAATTCGGCAATAAAAATCATTATTTGGCTTTATCCACAAGTAGCTACCTAATGCACAGTTTATCTGTACCAAAATAACGTTTTTTATTGCCGAATTTAGTGGAGCAGTCGAATTCACACTGTGCATTAGGTCTACTACTAGGTACCTACTTCTGGATAAAGCCAAATAATGTTTTTATTGCCGAATTTAGTGGAACAGTCGAATTCACACAGATTAACTGTGTATTAGGCACCTACTTCTGGATAAAGCCAAACAATGTTTTATATTGCCGAATTTAGTGGATCAGTTGAATTCCTACAGATTAACTGTGCATTAGGTACCTACTTCTGGATAAAGCCAAATAATGTTTTTTATTTCCGAATTTAATGGATCAATCGAATTCAAGCACAATGATTTCTTTACAGCTTAGTAAGTACCTACTTACCACACAAGTTGGCGGATGTTTGGCTACAAGCTGCGCAATATCCAACCCTGGCTTAAGCTTTCATAAAGCCGCACGTTGATTGGCTATTGCGCACCTTGTAGCTAACTTCACATCCGCCAAATTGTGTGGCGCGGCTTATACCTACACGGTAAAGTAAACTACATGTGACACAATGTCAAAGTTAATAAAAGGTTTCCATATCAAATTTAGTGACCAAGTTAAGTGAGTGTCCACAATCTGTGAAAATTACTTTTGACTCTTTCATTTCAGTGTTTTCATTGTGAACATTGACAAAACGTTTTAATATCGAAATGTACGAAGATTAATATTTTCAACGGGCTTAATAAAGCATGAGCGATTTAATTTCCTGATTTCATCGATATCGCTTGATTTTGATTCGCTGAGGATAATCACAACATAACAGGAAACTGGAAACCGTTCATTATTTATCAAACGATTTTCAGGAAAGAGGAGTTTTCAATTCAGCTTTCCTTATAAATATCGTGTATATTTCAATAATTTAGAAACTATAATTTTAAAACGTTACAAAAGCATACAATAAAATTGACATACCTACATTTCCAGGGTTATATTTATATTGAACGTGTTACTTAAGAACCGCATGTAAATATTATACAAATTTTTGTGTTGCAATAAATTATAGTGTTATCAATAAATCTGAAAACCGAACATTTTTATTTTTATCACATAAAATAGGGCTTCAAAATTCACAAAATATGGGTTCAAAATTCAAAGTGAGTAAATCGTATCATGTAAGGTATCATATAAAAGAGCTTCATTAGTACATGCTAAAACAGGTTAATAATTATTTTGTCAATGTGTAATTTTCGATGAATGACGAGAAAAGTAAAAAAAAAATATCAATTATTATAGTATAGAGATTTTAACAATTTACTTCCCAATTTTGTGAAATTTTCTGGATTTGTAGGGAACCTTCGGTGTGCGAGCCTGACTCGCACTTGTTCGGTTTGTTTTTATTACTTACTTATAAGATAAGTCCTACTTTTGCACCGATCCTGTGAAATTGTTATTAATTTTGACGAAGCTGTGTCTGCCGACCTTTTTTAATAGTCAACAGCTAAACATAGGACCAACCACGCTAGCCCAGTACAGGTTATCTACTCTAGTGACATGAAAAATTTGATCATGCTATCTACAGCACGATGTCCGGTTTCAAGTCGTTTTTCCTATTGTCATAACCATAATAAATAACAATATTTCAATGATCTTAAGTTGGATTTATCAACATCTACTGTATATACCTATGTAGAACTTAATCCTTTAGCTACTAAATAGTTTTGGTTAGGATTATGTTAGATTCAATGACTGTTCTGATAATATCTACTTAAACGGAACGACAGTACTAAGCTGAACAGATTGTACTGAGTACCTATCTCTTACTATGGACCTCATTAGTAAGTAGTAACCTCAAAGTGGTACAACGAGCTATGGAGAGGACTATCCTCGGAGTTTCTGTACAAGACCGAATTAGAAATGAAGTCCGCAGACGAGCTATAGTTGACAACAGATCCCAGTAAATTTATAACTTGAAATTCCAGCTGGTACTTAGAGCATAGATGTAACAGCTAAGCAAAATATGTACAATTTATAGGAACACTTCTTTTTTATTTTGAGAAGCTTATTTCCGCATTCAATGCTATTACAATGAGATTAATCGTATAAGAACAAAAACATGTATTTTAATAAAAAAAAATAGATACAGCAAAAATGATGATTCATTGACACATTATCCGAGGGACTAATTGATGCTCGATCTGTGTCTAAATGGCTACGGTATGGGTATGTTCACCCATATTTTAGCGACACCTTCGGCTGAAGCCGCGATTAGAACCTACGACATGTTCAAGTATCCATCGCCCTTATCTTCCTTATCTTAGTAAGCGCCGCGTCGCGTCGACCGCGCGGCGCCTGGCGGGTGCGTGATCACCACGGGCTCCGTCGCGCGGCCGCGGCGACTCAATCTTCGGGTAATGCTGTGCACAATCTGGACTGCTGGGGGCTAACGAGTGCGCTGCGTCTACTCCTTTCAGATGAGACGCGACGTATACTTGACCTCTAGCTTTCGGGGTTGTACACAGCATTATATTCACTTCAATGTAATATTTATGTCATAATGTAGATCAGGTCACAATGGGATGACATGTCACTGTTGGCCAAAGTCCCCAATAAATTAAAGAATAAAAATTTTAACTGCAGCATTTTTACTGCTCTTTAACTTTTTTGTGTTGAGAAAAATTGATAACTAAACTTTTGAGTTGGTTTTATTCATATTAATAAGCGACGCGTCTACGTGAGCCTAAAAGTAAATATTGTTAAGAAGTCCTGCAACACGATAAGACGATTGTGAGATGCCAACTTTGCTGTTATCTACCTCTAAATGTTACCTGACTAGCAGATAGCGTCCTAGTCTTTAAAGTTTTTTAAATGACCATAAAGTTGTAAGCCTCTTAAAAGTCATATTTTTAAGCAAAGCTTTGGTTGACAAATTAAATTTACATAAACTAAAAGCTTTTCTGAAACGAGATTATTTTTTGCAAAAAATTGCATGACCGACTTCACCCGTGTACAGAATTCGTAAATATTTCGCACGGATCGATGTAACATTTTTCACATTATTGTTGATTTATCAAAAATGGCTCAGCCGATTCCAATAAAATTTAAATGGAACCAATTTCAAAGTACACTCTTTCCAATAAAAAAAATAATTATTGAAATCGGACTGCTATGAAAAAAGTTATGCGTGTTTATACATAAAAAAAAAATATACGCGTCGAATTGCATGCCTTCTCCGGTGGTTCGTCGGTCAAACAAATTAAGACGTACAAGCGTGCAATATTTCTTATTGAAGGGATTAACACCAAAAATCCACATTTTTTTACAATTTAAGGAATGAAAAGAGTAGTCTCCCGTAACGTAAATTTTATCAAAAATGTACAGCGAATTTTCTTGATGTTCTACAGAAAACGCGAAAATACTTGTCGATTCACGATTTTCTTTATATCGATTATTCTAAAGAAAGATTGCGTCCTAAATTGTCACGTACTAGGTACGAATAGGTGCAAGTTGTCGAATGCGGCAGTATTACGTTCACGTACCTAGTCCAATGTCGGTTGGCACACCGTCGCGTATAAATTCTAATCGCACCGAAATGACGGTAGGTAGGTAATAACTAGATGCTGGGATTCGCAAAACGCGATCGTGAATAAACAAAAAAAAATTGTCGGTAAAGTCGGTTTACGGACGATAATTTAACGTATTAACGCCATAAAAAATTGTTGAATCAACAACTGAAACAAGCCGAACACTTAGGTTGATCGAGCTTATCTATAATATCTTGTTACGCGCTCTCGCTTGCACGCTTGCACGCTTGACTCAGGCGAAACGTGGTACTTTTTCGTGTGTGCAGCCGACGTTCAACGATTTATACATATCTTTAAGAAAATCATACAACATTGATTTATTTTTGGTATAAAAATATTCATCTCTAATTTTCACACGCTAATAAGTATAAATATGAATAGGTGCAAGTTATCGAACGTTCACGTATCCGAATGTCGGTTGGCACACCGTCGCGTATAAATTCAAATCGCGCCGGAATGACGGTAAGTAAAAACTAGACGCTCACTGGGATTCGCTGTCTGTGAAGTCGGTTTACGGTATTAACTTTACGTATTAACGTCATAAGAAAACATTGTTAAATTAACAACTGAAACAAACCGAACGCTTAGGCTGATCGAGCCTCTCTATCGCTTGTTACGCGCTCCCGCTTACACAATCTTAATAATTCAAAATCTTCAAAATATTTTTTTTAATGCAAACATATTTTTAGGATAATCATACATCATTGATTTATTTTCGGTTTAAAAACATTCTTCTCTAATTTTCACACACTAATATCAATTCACGTAGTCGGATGTCGGTTGGCACACCTTCGCGTATATATTCAAATCGCGCCGAAATGACGGTAGGTAATAACTAGACGCTGGGATTTGTTTAGCGCGGTCGTGAATAAGCAAATTAATCGATATTTTACATTGTATTCATAATTATACACATACAACATTGATATATTTGGTACATTTTCATACCTAAATTCTCACGTACCAAGTACGAATAGATGTAAGTTGTCGAACGCGTACTAAGTTCGAATAGGTGCAGTATTACGTTCACGTAGTCGGATGTCGGTTGGCACACCGTCGCGTATAAATTCAAATCGCGCCGGAATGACGGTAGGTAATAACTAGACGCTGGGATTCGCTAAACGCGGTCGTACGTCATCTGCGCTATCACGGGCCCGCAGTGGTGCGGAACTGGCCCAGAGTTATGCGGTAATCTGTTACAGGTACCATTTACAGGTGTAGAGCTCGGTGGTAATGAGAAGCTCTAGCGTCTTGGTATTTAAGTTTCATGTGCATGCATCAAGATTACTTAATGTTTGACATTCATCTTTGTTTGTTAACACGCAATGATATATGGAACGCCCTCTGACACGGAAAACCGCCATTTTTTCCTATCGTGAGTTTTTTTTTGACAATAAACAATTTGTTTTTGACATCGTCTGTTTTAATTAGGCTAAAACAAAATAAGCCGGTGCCTGTGCTTTAGCTTACCCTCCCCTACTTGCACTGGTTTTCTAGCATTAGAACAAATTTTAAAATGATCAAAAACAAGAAATAGGTCATTACTTCGGCGACCAGCAAATGAGTCATTGATGAGTTAGTTTGTCTCAGTCCTTTACCCTTATATCGAGCAGATCTTTAGCTTTCCTTCATCTCATTTTTTTCTTTCTTTCTTTTTATAAACAAATAAAAGAGAAAACAAATATTTGCCATGTCAGAGGTCTTCAGACGGCTTGAAAACTCTGACACCAGCTAGCTTAGCGTACGATCATGAACAAATAAGAATATTTTTTACGTCTAAAATGCATTGTTTAGCCTTATTCTTGACAGTAAGTACGTGGGTGCACATCTACCTATGTATCAATTTGATTTAAAATTAATCATATTGGATATTTTTTTGAGTCGAGCAGACCGATCGCCTGATGTAAAGATTCGCGTCGCAATATTAAGGATAATATTTTTTGCAAAAAATAGCATGACTGACTTCACCCGTGTACAGAATAATTACATAGTATAAAACAAAGTCGCTTTCCGCTGTCTGTCCCCATGTATGCTTATATCTTTAAAACTACGCAACGAATTTTGATGCAATTTATTTTAATAGATAGAGTAATTCAAGAAAAATATTTATATGTATACGCACAGGTGTATACCTGTGCGAAGCCGGGGCGCATCGCTAGAACGCAAATATTATGCACAGATCGACGTAACATTTTTCACATTATAGTTGATTCATCAAAAATGGCTCAGCCAATTTCAATAAAATTTAAATGGAACCAATTTCGAAGTATTTTCCTTCCAATAAAAAAAGAATTATTGAAATCGGGCGACTACAAAAAGAGTTATGCGTGGTTATACATAAAAAAAATATATACGAGTATGCGTCGAATTGTATACCTCCTCCGGTGGTTTGTCGGTCGAAAATGAGTAGCATAACTATGTCAACTCATGTAGCGAGAAATTAATCGACTAGGGCAAATGCAAATTATTCACTTCCGGAACCTGTTCCGCTTACAGGTTTCCGGTAGTGATAATTACATTCATTTCCGGAACCAAGAAACCGTTCATCAAAGTGTTTAGCAAGTTAGACACTTGTCTCACCACCGACGATCAACGAGATGTGAGTAAAGCTATAAACTAGAAACGAGTAGGCGAGCAGTGAAAATGTAATCCAACAAAGAACATTTTCATATAAAATGGTCTAATGTTGTGATGGCCCAGTGCTTGTCATGAGAGTTCAGTTCGTCACGCCACCTGCGTATGGGTCGGCCCAAAGGCCTAGTTAGAGGGAAGGGAGGCCGTTACCCAGCAGTGGGATCGCAGGCTGAAATAATAATAATATAAAATGGGCAAAGACGAGACTACTGTTTGCACTATCAAAAGGTGATCAGATCTCATGTAGAGCCAAGCTTCTAACTCTACAGGACTTCTTACTTCACAAACTCTACACCTCACCTAAAACTTAAGAAATTTATCTTCGATCATCAGAAGGGCGAAAAATCACTTAAAACAGATACTAGTGTCATTTAATCTGTCAATACTCTATCTCATATATTTACCTCAAAACCTATATTTTAAAAAAAATCATGTCTCTACATGTGATAATTTTGTAAAAATATTTTCTTGTTTTCACTTATTTATCCTACTAATATCCTACTAATATTATAAACGTGAAAGTTTGTGAGGATGGATGGATGGATGGATGGATGGAAGGATGGATGGATGGATGTATGGATGTTTGTTACTCTTTCACGCAAAAACTACTGAACGGATTGAGAAGAAACTTTGCAATAATATAGCTTATATATCAGAATAACACATAGGCTATAAATTATAATGATATATTGCGTATGCGGGCTAAGCCGCGGGTAAAAACTAGTCATTTATATAATATTTTAATTGCCTCTGCGCTAAGTAATAAAATACTAAAATAAAACGTTGTTAAGTTTTAATAAAAAAACATGGTATGCAACTGAGTGTGACGCGTGTGTGACGTCACCTGTCGGCGCCATCGGAAGATTGGCGCCGGTTGTTCGCAGCCGGCATTATGCTGAGATGGAGCCGACTTGTTGCAGAAATAAAATAATGTTTAGTTAGTGTATTAGTGGCCGTGGGGTGCCGGCAGAGTAGAATAGCACCCCCCTTTTGTACCAGGTGTCGTAAGAGCCGACTGAGGTACTACGGAACCGACAGTTGGCGGTATACCCATCCAGAACAGCGTAGCTCAAGTGCAACAGGGCGGGGATGGGCAGCAGCATCCCTGTCGCGAGAGCTACGCCCTGCGATTGCCAACACGCTTGCCCAGCGCGGCAATTATGGGCAAACCCCCCTTATGATTGCACAAAATGAAACCAGGCCCCCAGTCCCCGGCAGCTCCGCTAGTCCTGGTTCCGGCAGCGACCACGGTAACGGCGGAGCAAGGGGTGCTAAGAATCCCCGGCAGAGATCCGGCTGCCACCCCAACCGACGACGACTGGCCCTGGCAACATATAACGTGCGCACCATGAGGACTGATGAGAAGATTGCGGAACTGGAAGAAGAGTTGAGTGGGTTGCGATGGGATATTATGGGGTTATCTGAAGTCCGTAGAGAGGGCGAGGACACGATAACCCTGAAATCCGGCAACCTACTGTACTACCGGGAAGGTGACCAACGCTCCCAAGGTGGTGTCGGCTTTCTCGTTCACAGGTCTCTCGTTAACAACATCATTACCATCGAAAGTGTGTCGAGTAGGGTTGTATACCTGATACTCAGAATATCCAAACGATATTCGTTGAAGGTCATCCAGGTATACGCACCGACCTCGTCACACCCAGATGATGAAGTGGAGGCTATGTATGAGGACGTAAGTCGGGCCATACATACGTCTAAGACCCGCTTCACGGTTGTTATGGGAGACTTCAACGCAAAGTTGGGCAAGAAAAGCGATGATGAGTTGAGAGTGGGGCAATTTGGATGTGGGCAACGGAACCCCAGGGGCCACATGCTGGCAGACTTTCTGGAGAAAGAGGAACTCTTCATGATGAACTCTTTCTTCCAGAAGCCACCTCGCAGGAAATGGACCTGGATGAGTCCCGACGGTACCACGAGAAATGAGATAGACTTCATCATGACTAGCGAGAAACGGATATTCAACGACGTCTCCGTGATCCACAGGGTAAAAACTGGCAGTGATCACAGAATCGTGCGAGGCAAACTGAATATCAACGTTAAACTCGAAAGGTCCCGCCTGATGAAGTCTACGCTCCGACCTACTCGTGCCCACATACAAAACCCCGAGAACTTTCAGCTCGAGCTCTCAAATCGCTTTGCTTGCCTGGAGAACTTTGCGTCGGTGGACGAGATCAATAACGGGCTCGTAGAAACTGTCCAAAC
The DNA here is from genome assembly GCA_949316475.1 of Hypomecis punctinalis. Classification (NCBI taxonomy): domain Eukaryota; kingdom Metazoa; phylum Arthropoda; class Insecta; order Lepidoptera; family Geometridae; genus Hypomecis; species Hypomecis punctinalis. The sequence continues at coordinate 10,102,411 of OX438796.1, forward strand.
GGTGGGTTCTAAGTTCTTTAGACCCCGCCGTTCAGATAAACCTAAGAAATTCTCCGATCATACTCTAAATCTCATGGCCGAACGACGCTCGCTAAGACTGCAGTCTTCCGATGATGTAAAGTCATACAGGCGGCTCAATAGACAGATTTCAAAATCGGTGCGGTGCGACATTCGTCTCTTTAATACTAAACATGTTAAAGAGACAATAGAGCGGAACAAAGGCTCCAAAGTGTTCGCGAGGCATTTTTCTATTGGGCAAAGCCAGTTGACAAAGCTGAAGAGAGAAGATGGCAGTATAGCGTCAACCAAGGCAGAGGTATTGCAGGAGATCGAAAGGTTTTACGGACAGTTATACGCCTCGGTAGCAAAGCCTGTAAACAGCACGGCCAAAGACCCAAGAGCCAAGCTGACCCGACACTTCACCGAAGACATCCCGGACATTAGCCTATATGAGATTAGGATGGCCCTGAACCAACTTAAGAACAATAAGGCGCCGGGTGACGACGGAATCACTTCAGAGCTTCTGAAAGCGGGTGGAACGCCGGTACTAAATGTCCTTCAGAAGCTTTTTAACACCGTCGTCCTCGAGGGCATAACGCCAGAAGCGTGGAACAGAAGCGTGGTGGTGTTGTTCTTCAAAAAAGGTGACAACACCTTATTGAAAAACTACAGACCCATCTCGCTTCTGAGCCATGTTTATAAGTTGTTTTCAAGGGTCATTACGAATCGTCTCGAACGCAGGCTTGATGACTTCCAGCCTGCCGAACAAGCCGGTTTCCGGAAGGGCTTTGGCACCATGGACCACATACATACGCTGCGGCAGGTTATACAGAAGACCGAGGAGTATAACCTGCCACTTTGCTTGGCGTTTGTGGACTATGAGAAAGCCTTTGATTCGGTTGAGACGTGGGCTGTGCTTGAGTCTCTTCAACGATGCCGTATTGACCATCGGTACATTGAAGTGCTGAAGTGTTTGTATAATAACGCCACTATGTCGGTTCGAGTACAGGAAGAGAGCTCCAAGGCGATCCCTTTGAAGAGAGGCGTAAGACAGGGAGACGTTATATCTCCGAAACTGTTTACTACTACTCTGGAAAACGCCTTTAAGCTCCTGGAATGGAAAGGACTCGGCATCAACATCAATGGCGAATACATCACTCACCTTCGATTTGCCGACGATATCGTAGTCATGGCAAAGTCGATGGAAGAACTCAGCACGATGCTCGAAGGCCTTAATCGAGTCTCTCAACAGGTGGGTCTTAAAATGAACATGGATAAGACAAAGGTCATGTGTAATTCTCATGTTGTACCCACCCCTATTTCAGTTGGGAACTCGGTTCTTGAAGTCGTTGACTCGTACGTCTACCTGGGACAAGTAGTCCAGTTAGGTAGGTCCGACTTCAAGAAAGAGGCCAATCGCCGAATCCAACTCGGTTGGGCAGCGTTTGGAAAATTGCGTAACGTCTTCTTGTCTGACATACCTCAGTGCCTCAAGTCGAAAGTTTTCGACCAGTGTGTGTTGCCAGTGATGACTTATGGCACAGAAACGTGGTCTCTCACTATGGGCCTTATTAGTAAGCTCCAAGTAGCCCAACGAGCCATGGAGAGGGCTATGCTCGGAGTTTCTCTGCGAGATCGAATCAGGAATGAGGAGATCCGTAGAAGAACCAAGGTTACCGACATAGCTCAGCGGATTGGCAAGTTGAAGTGGCAATGGGCAGGGCACATAGCGCGGAAAACTGATGACCGATGGGGTCGAAAAGTTCTCGAGTGGAGACCACGTACCGGCAAGCGCAGCGTAGGACGTCCACCCACAAGGTGGACGGATGACCTTATTAGAACCGCAGGATCGCGCTGGATGCAAACCGCTATCAACCGGTCTTATTGGAAATCATTAGGGGAGGCCTATGTCCAGCAGTGGACGTCCTATGGCTGAAATGATGATGATGATGATGATGAGTGTATTAGTGTAGCGTAGTGTTAAGTTTATTTTTATTGTTTATAAACATTTTTTTACTATTGTTACATAAATAAAAATTACTTACTTACCTCAGATTTTCTTTGACAAAATTTTTGTCGCTCTGACACAATAATAAAGTGAGAGAGTTCTAGTTGGTTATGTGAACTACCAGCGATCAACTAATATATATGTGGCTACCTCAGAGCAAATAAAAAAATCAAGAGAGAATGTTGTGAACAAACAAATGAAGCCAACCAAAACTACGCCTTGTCGTGTACAGACAATTACACACACATCCACGTACAACGAAACTACGCCTTGACTTGTCAGTCGAACTATGGCGGCGCAATATTGACGCACTCACACATGTTTAAAAAACCGGCCTCACTTGACTGTTCAACGACGTTCCCTCTTGATTTTTTTATTTGCTCTGAGGTGTCTACGAGAATTTTCTCACGGACAAAGACCCTGTATATTTTAAGCGTTTCTTGAGCGAGTAAATATTAGATAGCTTGCTTGTCGGTGGTGAGACTAATTCCGAATCAGTTTGAGCTGTCATTTAGCGATGTATCTCGTTACGACAGTGACAAGTAACATGCGAAGTTACCGAGCGCCAAGAATATTAAGTTAGGTGAAACTTCATGCAGATTTTCGTAAGATTCTACTACAGTGTGTTAGCTGAAGGGCATAGTGCTCCGACAGCGTCAAAGATTCTAGTAGGGCACTCACGATGATACACCATTGGACAATAATACGGATATCCAATATCTCGGCAGTATTATAAAACTTTAAGTACTTACAAGGCTTGCTCCAAACTACTGGCTTATCGAAGTTGTATCACACTCACCCATACACCACCGATGACTGTCACAGATTGGCACTCCAGCAGTCGCCCAAACCATCTCTCTGTCTACCCTCATTCTTTCTACTCCTCACCGTCGTAATACCGAAGTGTGTTGCGACATGTGTAGGTACCCTCTTTAATAAGCGCAGCTAACAAGTGTTTGCTTTCGGTGCAAACTAAGCAAAGCTTGTGATATGGCTGCCAAAGACTGATATACTACATATACATATTTTAAAATACATACTTATGTAACTAAATAACACCCAGATACAGAGCAAACACTTATGTTCATCACATAAATATTTGCCCTGGGTGGGGATCGAACCCACGCCTCTTTGATCCAAAAGTTAAGGTCACTAACCACTGAGCCACCGAGGCAGTCAATTTCTATTTGCATCCTGGCAGTTTCTATTTGCATCCAGATTATTTATAATTTAAGTCAGAATACCAGAGAGCTTCGTCTTGAATATAGTCTGAAATGCCTTGTAAGTCGATACGTAACATACGATATTGGATCTTAATCAAGATTTTGTACACACACTGTAGCTTTGATGTTTCAACAATCTATTGGAATCCTAAGTCATGTTCTAATTAATCAGTCACGATTTCCGACAAGGGTCATAATAAATTGTACCTTAAATAGAGTAGTGAATAAAATTAATTGAGTTAAACACTTAATTTAAGCGTGAGTATATAGTTCAATGCAAGAAGACATACGAGGCAAAAGAGCTAAATACTGCTAGAGATTTATTAAAAACTAGCTGACCCGGTGAACTTCATATCACCTTAGCGCCGACACCGGCGACCAAATATAGTAAACTTTCACAGGTAGGAATATTTTGTAAGGGAAAATTAAATTCATGTTTTTATTATTTTTTTCGCTATTTTTTTTTAATTCTCACCTTTTAAACCTTTCCTTAGCTTCCACAGATAAATCAAGATCAAGCAACATCGGTTCAGCCGTTTTCGAGTTTTAGCGAGACTAACAACCCTGATTCATAGGATAATAGGAACATTTTTTTTCTATGAAATTAGATTACTATGCGGCCAACACATTATTAAAAAAATGCAATTCATAATTGCATTTCGGAATTGATTAGATATTGTATTTTTTTTTCTCGATTTTGTTTTGTCCAAATTGTAAAAATTGTTCGTAAGGACCCTCTAAAGTAGCTGTAAAGGTACGTAAGGTAAGATCGTGTCTTTCAAGTAAAAACACCACTACTGAATAACCCTGATCTATTTATTCAAATTACCGATTATGTTACTCCACACCCGTGTCGAAGTATTCGAGTTCGAATTCCCGGAATTCTGATTCTGTGCATTTAAGTAGGTTGGAAATGTTGGGATGCTTTTCGCGACTACATTCCTGTTGGTGCGGTGCGGAGGCGCCAGGAATGTGCGGCATATAGAAATGTAATTCTGCTGTTTCACGAACTGTTCGATCACGTGGATTTTGTTGTAACATTTTTGACGCTAAACTAAATTTGAGGGTTCTAACATTGCTACCGCTACTCTTTAAAAAATGGAAGAGATATGAAAATATTTCAGGTGGTTCAGATCAGTAGTTTGTATTATTTTATTACTACCTTTCAAAATGAACCCAGGATGGCCAGGATGAGATGAAATAAAATTAAAAAATTGCTTTATTCGATAATGCCGTTACAGGATATAGAAATACGACAAATATAGGTAATATGAGAAATATCGAAAGAGTAAGTCCATTTCAATATTCCCCAAAAAATAACGTAAACTACTTCCGAGCGTTCTTTTAGAAAATGTATAGCAGAGAATTATCTTCAACAAATCCTAGTAACAATGGTGGGTACAAATTTACAGCGTCTTAGCTTGTTTGACAAGGTGGACCGATGATCTTATCAAGACCCAGGATCGGGCTGGATACAAAAAGCTTTTGACTGATCATTGACATGGCGTTTTTTTTGTAACTTGTCTATAGGGGGTTGATATGGCCTATGTCCAGCAGTGGCTGAAACGACGATGAATGAAGTCAAGACTGTGTGAAAATAAACAAAAACAATGTAAACACATTTGTTGACCTACTTTCCCGATCCGCTTTCAGGAAACAAGTTACAACGCTACAACATAGATATTTCCCTTGAACAAAAACGTACTCACGAAAATACGCAGACAAGGAAACCAAGATCAGTTTCAGAGCCCAGCTACGAAAATTTACTGTACCGTACATTAGGCGCTTCTCTGTGTTTGTCGAGCGATCCAATCCTACAAGTAATCTAGCCAGTTTTTCTCCGGAAACTACACCGAAAGCGATTCCATTATTTTGGAAATACGATACGTTCTGGCCTCGTTTTCATGCAAAACTAAAACGGAATATTCAACGTTGTTCAGTGAGTTTAAAAACGCTAGGTTTAACAATCATTTTAGGAGTAGATCAGAAATATAAAACACTACTTTTAAACATTGTTTAAAAAATCCCTGACTAAAGTCATAAACATCTTTTTTTTCTTTAATTGTTTGTGAGGAAATTGAATATACATTCACAGGTTGGCAGAAAAGACAGCGGAAATAGCCTCATAATACTGGACTTGTACATATCAATCTAGATGCTATGATAATACAAGAGGTTGATATAGAAACAGATGCAATTCAAAAAAGGCATTGGTATGACTAAAACAACACCTAAATTAAAGTAACACAGTTTTTATTTTTTAAATAATCTTGTAATAAAGCCATCTTGATTTCACATCACGTGAGTAACACCTAAGTAATATTCAAAAGAAAATGTGCTAAAGATAGTTTTTACAGTAGTTCTACCATTCTTTGACAGTTGTGTAAAAAGAAACGTATACGTAAATGGATACGGCTGAATATTAAAGCCAGAGCGGTCCAATATCGGCGTTGGTTGAGGCGAATAAATTCAATCCAATCGGAATATGCGAAAAGAACTGTCAGGGAGCCGCAAAAGGGGAACCCGTATAAATTTAGGGAAATATGAAAGAGACCCACGATAAAGTCAGGGGTATTAGAAGCGGTTCACACGGTGCGGTGAGTCGCCGCACTGCAATTATTTTGCTGCATATGCGGACACACGGACGTCGCCGCACGGCACCGCAACAGAGGAACTATTCCCCGTACACCCCTTCCCGTATTGTCTAGCTGGGTCCAAGTCAGCAAATCATCGTTAATTTTAACCAACTTCCAAATCGAAAGAGGATCTATGTTCGTCTGTATGTATTGTTTTATGTATGTTCATCGATATTTTGCTAATTGTGAACCGAGTCAAAACATATTTTTTGTTCAAAAGGGTACTTCTGAGGTAGTCCCAATTATTTTTTTCGAAATCGGCTGAGCTGTTCAAGATCAATTCAAGCAAATTATTCGAATTTTGTCCACGATGGAAGTCGGTTTTGGCATTTTTGCAAAAATAATGATTATTACGCTTTTCAATGTGCATCGACTTTCAAAAGTATTCGTCGTTGCGAGCAACTATGGGGCCAGTCGGCCACACGATTTTGGTCACTATTATACTATGGGGCCAACTGGTCCACTATTTACTATGAGGCCAACTGGCCCCATAGTAAATAGTGACCGAAATCGTGAAAATAAAATCAGTTACTCCATAAAAACGTTTCTTGACTCTAGATAAAATATTTGGTACAACTTTATTTTTTTGCAATTTTGGGGTAAGTTGGGACCATATTACTTGTCGTTAGGAACACGCATAGTATCTTTGAAAGTGTCTGCACTTTGCAAAGCCATACTTTGTATAGCATGACGACGAATACGCACAACGCTTACGGAGCGACTGCGCACATGAGCCGCACCATATGGACAGGCTCTTAGGGATGCGTATTATGGCCTATTGAAATCAATGAGATCTTTATTGAAAGTTCAGTAAATTGACCCTTTTGGAGCGGTGAGTAGTTACTTGCGGCGATCGAACGCAAGATAAAGTTTATGACGCCTTCGAGTGATTGGAAGCGGAGACGGAATCTTGGTACAGCTTTTATGTACGACCGACTGGGATGACATAGTTATAAAACTTTTTTCTTCGTTTATTTATGAATAGCTCTCAATATTAATAGGGTACCTCGACAACAATCAATAGTAGCTATCATCTTAACGAAATATCATCAAAATATTAGCTTTAACGAAAGTGTGCGTCTTCATTAATTAAACTTTTTTTAGCCACAACGGAACGGAGACGGTATATGCGTTTGGGGTGAGAGGATGTATGTTTACAGTTTTTATTTATTTTTTCTTGTTTAGGCGCTGCCCAAAGACAAAAATCCGTAAAACGTCATGTTTTTCGTCGCACAGTTAGGTGTAACTGTTACTGATACAAACATGAATAAAATACAGAGCACACAATAATAGTTCACAAGAGAGATTTTTACAATATTGCAAAAAAAAATTTGGTATCTTGAAAAAAAAATTCACACAAAAAAGCTTTAGAAAAAAATCTTTAGTTTCTTATTTCTAAATATTTAGATCGATAACTACTATATTTTTTGTAATCATAAAATAGGATATTTACTAAACTAAAGACATATCTATATATTTTTAATGCAAACACGGCTTCATTTCTTTTTAAACGAACTAAAACTGCGAAAAATAAGCGAATTCTCATCTCGAGTTTCGTCTAAAAGCAAACGACACGTGATGTTTGACTCTATTTGTATACTGCAAGACATTATTGTAAAATACCTAAAAGTTTACTGTTCATTTTATAAAGACGCTCCGTCTTAATAAAATATTTCAATCCTATCTTATTTTAGTCATAAATTGAGCGTAATTTTATGACCTACACGGCTTGTACACTCACTTTGGGATAATTTTACAGCTTTGTGAAAATGTGAGGAATAAATATTTTGCTTAACCGTTGCTTTTTAGGGTTCCGTTCCCAAAAGGGTAAAAACGGGATTCTAATACTAATACTCCGCTATCCGTCCGTCTGTCCGTCTGTCTGTCAGTCACCAGGCTGTATCACATGAACCGTGATAGATATAACGTTGAAATTTTCACAGATTATGTGTATATTATATGTTGCCGCTATAACAAAAATACTAAGTACAGAAAAAAATATTTAAGGGGATAGAACAAATATAAAATTTTTCGCTCGATATTAATAAAGGAAACAGGAATTTGCTCTAAATATTCTCAGAATCCCCGGTCCCGTACCAATGAGTTCTTTGGAATTTATGTACGGAATTTCACACCACTGGCTTTTCGGTGAAGGAAAACATCGTGAAGCAACCTGCATACGATACGTCCGTAGAAGAAAATCGATGGCGTATGCGAATCCACCAACCCGCACAGGGCCAGCGTGGTGGATATGGCCCAATCACCCTTCGTGGGTAGGCCTAAGTCCTGCAGTGGACTATTAAAAAGGCTGATACAGTACAGTACAGTATTCTCAGAATATTCAATTGGAGGTATATTTGTTGTTTTTAAACTTTCGCGGTTTGAACACATTACTATTATTTACTACGGGACTAATCGCGCACTAAAATTACGAGATAAATAAATACCTCATCATCCCGGCGTTTCGGCCGAGTTGCATCGACCGTGGTCACGGGTAGACTAGCGATTAGTCCCGTAGTAGGTATATAATAATAAAGTAGGTATATTGCCTTTAAAAATAAATAAAAAAATCAAAATAAAATATATTAAGGGGGGCTTCCATACGTTACAGAACCTTTCGTACGCAAGTCCGACTCGCACTTGGCCGATTATTATTTTCTATAAGTCTCCCCTGGACGCCACATAAAAAGTCCACAAGTGTTTTTTTTTTCAATGACTCTCAGGCTAGCCAGCCCTATTAAAGTTAATCTGATGGTAAATCCGTAAGATCGCCAATGGAACTACGAGTAAATAAGCCTTCTTATATTTATTTATCTGACCAAATGTGTAAGACTGTAGCCAGTCTTACCGTGACTAACCCTACAAAACTATTTGTACCTACCAACAGAAATAATTAGAAAAGTGCGAGTCGCACTCGCGTACGAAGAGTTCCGTACCGTATGCCCTTAATATATTTTATTTAAATTTAATTTAAGTATTTGGTTTTGAAGAAAATATACAACTTATTATTTGGTTAATATTTCGAGCATCTTCCTGTTGCCGTTATTAATATCGAGCAAATAAATCACGTTTCCTATATGGTAGCCCCGATTAAAATGTTCATTTTATTTAATATTTATTAATTTTTGAAGTGAATAAATAGCCTAAGATTCTGTAAATATATCAAGCACCTACCTGTCAACATTATTAAAACGGCTAAAAAAACTCGTGTTTGTTGTATGGGAGCCTCTCATTTTTTTTCTTTTTTTAGTATTTGTTGTTACAGCGGCAACAGAAATACGTCATCTGTAAAAATTTCAACTTTCTAGCTATTACCGTCCATGAGATGCAGTATGATGACAGACAGACGGAGAGCGGAGTCTAAGTAATAGGGTCCCGCTTTTACCCTTTGGGTACGGAACCCTAAAAAGTATCTTTTCAATAGGCTAATTGACAACATTTAAAATATACCATTGATTGTGGTAAACCTTAAAGATAATAGTCTGAAAAAGATATATTTCACTTTATTTAAACTAAAATATGTCTATTTTTCGCAAATCGCACGAAATTAAAATACGATATTATTTTGATATTTTATCTATGACATAAACGCTCTAAGAAGGGCGGCAACTCTGGTGACGTCACATAATGGTAAACAAAAGTTTCTCGATTGACTGTTGTTTGTGTAATTTGTTTTTAGACATGAACTAGCGTATTTACTGGTATTTACTAACGTTATTTACTAGTGTGTGACGTCAAAGACCAGCGCCATTACAGAATGTCGTTTTTGGTGGGATCTTGAATATCTATTCTTTAACACTGATTTTCATAGTTAATACAGTAGGTCTCTCGGAAATATAAATGTAGTGTGCTTATTATGTACTAACGAATAATTTAAAACGATTTCCAAAAACTAGTCAAATAGCCTATACATCAAATATTCCTAATTTGACGCATATAAAAAGCTATTACAGTGAAATATCAGTAATACATTTCTATCAAAAACACATAAACGCAATGATACATTACTCTCATAAATTTTCTCGGTGTAAGTGATACAAATAAAGATCTAAAAGGCAGGTCGTGTATTTCAAACCACTAACCCGTTTATGTAATTTATAGCCCAGTTTGTATCTGTTACTGTGAAAAATTCGTCCGTATTCTTCATTGAAGCCTAGTTTTTATCCGACTTCCAAAAAGGAGGAGGTTCTACGTTCGTTTAGTATGTTATTATTTTTGTGTAGGTAAATTCATCGTCATTTTCGACAATTGTGAACCTAATCAAAAATATATTATTTATTCAAAAGGATAATTATAATTTTGTGGTGGCCATTTAAATTTTATCGAAAAAGGCTGAGCCGTTTTTAAAAAAAAAATAGGGATGTTGACTGGGTATGAAAATCATTATTATAATTAGTCCGTCAGTTAGATTATTGAAAAATATTGGACACGTATTTTTTCTTTTGTCAATCAAACAATTAGTGACTAAGATAAACCTTGTCAAAGTCTGAGAGTGGGGGCTCGTGACGGCACTAGCCGGTACATTTCATAGCGGTTAGTGACGTCACGCGGAACTTTAACAGGCTATATCTTCATTAATTTGTGTTAAATTGAGAAAAGAAAAAATACGTGTCTAATATTTTTTGACAATCTATTTGACGGACTAATTATATTTTTTTAGTTAATACACCAATATGAGCGAACTATTTAAATTTTGTACACGATAGAATTCGGTTTTGCCATTTTTTGCGAAAAGTATTATTACCGAACGGCTTTTAAGTCTTACTTGATTATTTTTAACGGCCATAAGTGCCTTTATTAACTCCAACAAAATACGAGTCGTTTATATGCTAAAACTACATACACCACAACTACATAAAAAGCAACTTGAAATTTTAATCTTATTTGTACCTAGAAAATTTTAATACTTCAATAAATTACTTAGTTACAACTAGAACGCTATATACCTACAAGTATAAATTTATTATCTTTTCTATCTTTCATATTTTAATGAGAAAAGACAGTTATAGATTTTCCATATTCTATTTTTTTTCCCAAGGACATTGTTGGATACAGACATTGTCAAGGAAAAATGGAAGCTTATATCATTAATCGAAAACAGAAGAGGAAATATGTTCAGTCACCTTGTGCGACATGACAATCTAATGAAAATCATAATAGGAGGAAACATAGAAGGAAAGATAGAAAGAAAGATAGAAGGAAAGATATAAGGAAAGATAGAAGGAAAGATAGAAGGAAAGATAGAAGGAAAGATAAAATAAAAAAGAGGAAGAGGAAGACCACGCCTAGCATTTCTAGACCAAATTAGAGAAAAAGCAAACGTCATCTCGTACAGGGAGGTAAAAACACTAGCAGAAGACCGCGAAACATGGAAGTTGCTCCACCGATAAGAGCCTTGCTTTTAAATTATAATGATGATGATTTTTTTCCCGAAATCCAATGACCGATAAGACCTACTCAGTCTTTTATCTTTTATCTTGCTTCTTATCTTTTGATATAAACTTGACTGTCTAAAACAGGTTAGATTTTGAAGGTAAAAACTAGTTACACAAAAACACATTCAAACAAAAACAGAATTTACTGTTACATATCCAAGAAAGCACGAATAGTACGTATTACAAGAAATAAATTACACATGAGACAAGAAAACTAATATCTCGGGTAACTCACAAAGGAATTATTTCAGATATTTTCTATGGAATCAAAAAATGTTATTGCTCAAGCCAGCTTGCAATAAAAATATGAGTTATGGCGACGAAGAAATCTAGATATGTACTGGCTGATTTATTTGATTGGATTGACTATTTTGTGTAATTTTACTAATAAGTAAGTTCGTACCCACGAGTAACATTTTATTTTGCCTGAAGTCCTCTGACATAACCGGAACCTAATTTACCGACTTCCAAAAGGAGGAGGTACTATGTTCATCTGTATGATTTTTTTCATAGATATTTTCGCCAATTGTGAACCGATTTAAAAAAATATTTTTATTATTTGAAAGAGTATACTTCCGAAGTGGACCCACTTCGGAAGTATACTCTTTCAAATAATTTAAAAATTATCAAAATCAGTCAATATTTTCGCCAATAAGTAAAAATATAATTAGTCCGTCAAATAGATTGTCAAAAAATATTAGACACGTATTTTTTCTTTTGTCAATTTAACACAAATTGATGAAGATATAGCCTGTTAAAGTTCCGCGCGACGTCACTAACCGCTATGAAATGTTTCGGCTAGTGCCGTCACGAGCCCCCACTCTCAAACTTTGAAAAGTTTTATTTTAGTCACTAATTGTTTGATTGACAAAAGAAAAAATACGTGTCCAATATTTTTAAATAATCTAACTGGCGGACTAATTATAATGATGATTTTTCATACCCAGTAAACAACCCTATTGTGAACCGATTTAAAAAAATATTTTTTTATTTGAAAGAATATACTTCTGGCCCAGCCGATTTCGATAAAATTTAAATGGTGGTCCCATTTAAATTTTATCGAAATCGGCTGGGCCGTTTTTTAAAATTAACAAAAATGTACATGGGTGTCACATCGATTCGTGCAAATTATTCGAATTCTGTCCACGGTGGAAGTCGGTGTTGCAGTTTTTTGCGAAAAATAATTATTTTACAGTACCAATTACAGACAAAAACTTTGAATGTGTGCAAAGTGATTTTATCGGTCTGTAATATTATAGAAGGAAACTTCTTCAAATGACTGACTACATAACCTACTACCACTTAATTCGATTTGCCTTTTATGTCCTCTTAATTGCTTGCAGAAAATCAGGTCCTTAATTTTTGGCATTTTAATAATATCCATTTACTGTTTTTCACAAAATTCAGATCAACAATCAATAACTTTACAGATGACAGATTTTTTAAATTATAAAACTTGTTTACTATGTTTTGTCACAATTGATTGTAGGTTACGACCTGAACATGCTCATTGAATCCCATAAGCAAATATCTGAACGAAAGGCACTTCAAGGCTCGGACAAGGCCGCTTGCGAAGAATCAGACATTGTATTAAAAGTAAGTAAGTTCGTATAGGCCGGGTGGCTAGCCCTGGTGTCAGAGTTTTTAGGCCGCCTGAAGGCCTCTGACATGGCTAAACGGTTAAAACAACCGGGACCTACAATTTAACGTGTCATCCGAGCCACGGTAGCGCTCAGTTGGAAAATGCCACCCGCGGTCACCCATCCAAATACTGACCGTGCGGAACGTTGCTTAATTTCGGTGTATTTGTAAATGTCTAAGTGTAAATTGTATTACACTTAGACATTTTTATACGGTTTTGTTTAACTTCACTCTTCACTTGCGTTTTTTGATTCAAATCTAGTAATTGAAATTCGACCCCCTTCCCGTGGACAGATTCATATGATATTTGATACACACCTTTAGTTTTGATGACAATACAGTTGTATTGACGTAAGTACAAGATGGCCACCGCCACAACATGGCGGATTACATTACTTTACACAACCCCCTCAATATGGGTATCAAATGAAAGGGTATCATGTAGAACACAGTTTTTAGTAACAAAATAAAAACTATTAACACAAAAATGAAATTGGTAAAAATATTTTTAAATTAAGTGGTTTTATGTAGTAAAAGCTAAAAAATAATAACTCAAAATTAAAATCGTAGGGCGCAACGTACATAATGAAAATTTCCAGACAAATGCCCACGATTTTATTTTTCAGTTAGTACATAAAACCGTTTAGTTTGAACAACATCATTTAACAAGATTATTTTTTTGCAAAAATTAGCATGACCGACTTCACCCGTGTACAGAATTCGCGAATATTTCGCACGGATCGATGTAACATTTTTCACATTATTGTTGATTTATCAAAAATGGCTCAGCCGATGTCGATAAAATTTAAATGGGACCACTTTCGAAGTATATTCTTTCTAATGAAAAAAAATATTGAAATCGGACTACTATGAAAAAAGTTATGCGTGGTTATACATAAAAAAATATAAATTTATACGCGTCGAATTATACCTCCTCCAGTGGTTCGTCGGTCAAAAACAAAGGTGACGTCCACAAGTGGTATATTATTCAGAGAAAAATCGAACCAAGATGATTTATACATCATTTGAAAGCTTGTTTAATGGCTTCCCAAAAATATATAATTTAGATTTTTTCACCCCTCCATATTTTTTTAAATGTGAAAAATAAATTGTATGAAAAATAACAATACAGCTTATTACTTTTTCTAGTTTAGCAATGATAAAGTGCTTCTATCGTTATTTTACATGCATTCGTAGCTGATTCTTTCACATTCATCACTTAATTTGATCAAATTAAAAATTATAACCTACCAGTGTGACCAGTTAGTAGGTACAATGTGACAAAAAACACTTTAAAGGTGAGTCTAACTGGTAAAACTGCTTTTATTTAACAATTTGGAGGTTACTTAATCAGGATTGCTAGAGTTAAACTACCTATTGAGCCAAATATATTTATTTATCCTAATAAATTCAGAATTGATTTAAAAAAATCGGAGGGCTGTTTTTGTTTTTAAATGTTGTTATAGACTCAGAAAAATATGCACTTTCTCGAAATGTAACGAGTGTTGTGGTTAGAATTTTTGATTATTATTATACCAGCCTCCATACATTTTGTGGACATGTCCTTTTACCAATTTTATTTTTTGCTTCGATTGCAAATAAATCATTGTCCATTGCCTGGTCCAACCCAAAAAAGCCAGTATCTAACACTGGGAAGAGATAGTGCTATTGCATTGTCCAATACTTCGACCAAACGATTTAATGAAAGCTGGTAAATGCATTTGAATTCAAGCGGTCGCTGTGTTGTGGTGATAAGTTTGCGGCTTCGGAGGTTGCATGTGCTTTGTTGTAGCGACGATAGTAAAATCCCTAACAGACCAATGAATTGTATTTTCTGAAATACCATCATGCAAGTAAGAAATAAATAAATAATCAAACAAGCGCGACGAACAATTTGCGGCATCTTATTTATGATTATCAGAGGTCATTAATAATTACTTAAGTAGTGATTATGTACTTACCGGCAAATGTAGCTTAAGACAACAAACTGAACCAAAAGACCGCAGTCTCATACCAAATAAAAAAATCAAGACAGAATGTTGAGAAACAAACAAATTAAGCCGGCAAAACTACGCCTTGCCATGTACCGACACAATTACACACACATACACCTACAAAGAAACTACGCCTTGGCTTGTCAGTTGAACTATGGCGGCGCAACACCGACGCACTCACCACAAGTATAAAAGAATAAGAATGAGAATGAGAATATATTTATGTACCAAAATAAAGTTAACAATATTTGCGCAAATTATACTTTAAAATAAACCATAATTAAATTTATAATGTTGCCCCTGTAGGAATGTAGGCCCATTGGTGACATTTGGTTTATAACACATAGTAGTTATACATTACAGGTTCATCTACCCTTCTTTGGCTAGCAAACGTAAGGCAACTATTTTACTATGAAAATTTACGTGGTTTTCACACATTTTTTTTACTATATATAACGGGACTAAACTCACGTGTAGGGATAGTCGTAAGGACTATATATAGTTTCGGTCGCATTCGGCGACCTTTCTCAAGTTGGCGAGTGCCCTACACGTGAGTTTAGTCCCGTTATATCTAGTAAAAAAAATGTAAGGCAACTAGGTAATTTTGAAATTGGTATGTAGTATTATTAAAATATTATTAAATAAACATTTGCCGATATTGCGCAGTGTCAGTGGGCCCCTAACTAGGCGATGCCTGTATCTTGGTGGCCCGGTGAAATATAATTACTCTAAAAGAATTTGCGCGGCTTCGTCATTGAAACAATTTACAAATTTATTTGTAATAACATGCCAGTTTTTTAACAACGAGAGATCAAGGATTCCATGCGAGACAAAAAACCGGCCTCACTTAACTGTTCAACGACGTTCTCTCTTGATTTTTTTATTTGCTCTGAGACCGCAGTATCATACGTGGACGCAGGCTATTTTCAACTGATTTTATTGAAGATCTATACGGGGAGCCTACGTCCAGTAGTGTACGGATATAAATATTTAAAATAATGACGGTGATACGACCTAGCGGTAGTTGAGCTTGCGCACCTAACTGTAAAGGGGACTTTATAAATTTAAAAAGCCAGTGGTGTGAAATTCCGTACATAAATTCCAAAGAACTCATTGGTACGGGACCACGGATTCGAACCCACGACCTCACAATTGTAAGGCGGGTGTCACTACCTCTTGACCACCACGGCAACTAATTAAATTTAAATAATTACTACTATTTGCATATAATTGTCCTATTCAGATGAGCTACTGTTATTTTAACAAATACTTAACTTGAATTATTAAGTTATTATGATAATTTTACACGTTTTCACTTTAATAATGAAATTTAATTAAGTATGTTTATTGTCCGATTTCCCTGAAAATAACTCTCTGTTAATTAAAACGCGTTCCAAAGCTGAATGCGACTTCAGTTGCGTTTTCCAGGATAATTAGCACACATTTTCATGTGTAATGCCATTTTGAAAACACAAAGCGATGCGATAACGAGTTGAGTTTACTACTTACTCAATGTATTGAATTCTTGCCAAAATTTCTGTGTAAAAGACACGATGAAACTAAAATCCGAAGTATTTGCCCCATGCAAACACTTCGAATTTTAGTGACAATATAATTATTTTGTCAAAATCAAATACCTACACTAAAAACTTTCAATTCCGACGTCGAAATCATTCGTTAGTTGATTGAATCAGGCGTTACTTTGCGGAAATTCATCTTCAAATCTATGTTTTGAATAAATATTTGGTGTATTTCCGCTATCTTGTTGTAGGCAAATAAGTTTAAGGGTATTAAGCGCATTAAGGACATTTATGGAAAAAAAAAGTATAAAAATTATAATACTTACAATAAGTTTTAACACTAGATAAAAAAATCATAATTATTTCTTTCGTTAGAATAATTAATTACTTATCAAAAAATATTGGACACGTATTTTTTATTAAACAATAAATGACAAAGATCAACCTTGTCAAAGTTCAGGAATGAGGCTCGCGATAAAAGTACTATACGTTTCACGTTAAAACTAACCTTACGCGAACTAACTTTAGCGGGTTATATCTTCATAAATTTTTGTTAAATTGGCAAAATAAATACGTGGTTAATATATTTTGATAATCTATCTAATGGACTAATTTTATAAAACTCGGGTCACACAGAGGCGAGAGCTGCGAGAAAGCGATCCGATAGCGGCCCAGGGCACAGCGCGTGCGCCCGCTTGTGATGTGTCAGGTTGCATACGAATTCGAATATTATACTCTATAAAATTTAACTTGATCTCTGCGACAGCTATCAGAAGAATCACGCCTATGAAGTCCTGAATGTCTTAATAGTACAGACAGTACCTGTCAATGTCATACTTCATAGGCATGCCGATTTGTGATGGGCGACGAATGATCGTGACCACAGAGTTTTAGATAGGGTTTTATTTAAAATATCGATAGTTTATACTAACGATATTTTAAATAAAACTTAATTTATCATTAGTTTTATTGTATATTTTAATATCATTACATTTTTTACATGTGTAATTAAATTAAACCCAATTATATGTTACATTAGCATCGATAATTGTGAAAAACGTCGATAAATACTATCGTTACATTATTATGAGTATAATTAATATCATAACATTATTTACATGTGTACATACTTGATCTTATATAATAGTAAGTAAATGAAATCCAATTTCTCACCTTCAACTACTCATTCGATTTCATTACAACATTGTTTGAAAAACCGATTTTTTCCACCACTATCTCAACTCTCAAAATGTCAATCTTCTATGTCAATGTCATTATCGCAGAGATCAAGATAATTTTATAGAGTATAAAACGACTGTGCGACGAAAGCTTTAGTCTTGTAACATGCTAGATAGCCTATAAAAGATTAAAATTTTCATCCTTTTCGTCGTAAGATACCGATATTTTCCGCACAGTTCATCCCCTATGCACCAGTCCAATCATTAACATAAAATGCATGCCGTAGCTGCAGTCGATTCAGCCGGAATTGTCTTTGGGAACGGACCACAAAGCCAGCGGGTATTTTATGACGGCCTTATGACCTGGAAATCTTGCCGCGGGTGAGAATTAACCGATTGAACTACGTTTGGTAAAGCCGAGCTAATGTGGTTCGGCGAAATTGTTCGACGTGAATTTTCATCTATGAAATGCGCAAGCATCTCATGTCGCTTTACACTTAGTTTTTTATGATTATAAATACTAGGTTCTCCGAATAGTAAGCCTTACTATATATCTCTTTAACTGGATCTTCAAAAGTCTATTATTTTATAGCCCAATACTCACAAAGCTGTTAAAGTTTATTTTATTTTAAGTATCAAATTTTGTAATAATATGTACCTATACAACTATTTACCATGCTGTGTGCTCATTCTTTTGGACCACAGAATCCGTCAAAAATTGTAAAAAAAAAAATCATGTAATAATGTATTTTCTGTAGACTGTTATGAGTGCCTAATAAATAAATAAATAAATAAAAAGTAAGTTTCAGTCTGGATTGGTTTACCCGCAGCTTGTAGACAGCATCACAGCCGCCAAGAATTTTGATTCGGCCCATACTTACGTTACTTACGTACTTACTACTCAGAGCATATAAAAAAATCAAGAGAGAATGTTGTGAACAAACAAGTGAAGCCAACCAAAACTACGCCTCGCCGTGTACAGACAATTACACATACATCCAGGTAACTATGAAACTACGCCTTGGCTTGTCAGTCAAACTATGGCGGCGCAACAGCGACGCACTCACACATGTATAAAAAACCGGCTTCACTTGACTGTTCAACGACGTTCCCTCCGGATTTTTTTATTTGCTCTGAGACTTACTATGTTGTTTTTAAACTTTCGCGATTTAAACACATTATTATTATATACTACGGGACTAATCGCGCACTAAAATTACGAGATAAATAAATACCTCCTCATCCCGACGTTTCAGCCGAGTTGCATCGACTGGGATGAGGACGTATTTATTTATCTCGTAGTTTTAGTGCGCGATTAGTCCCGTAGTATATAATAATAATATTATCTCCTAAGCTAAAACTACCTAAGTACTTACCGGTACCGTAACACTTCACTTTGAATTTGCGCTGGCTGGTCTTTCTAAAGTGATTTTAATGCCGTAATTTTTCACGGTAAATCCGACGGAACGCCGTGATAAACTCCTTTAGAGGAAGCACTTTATTTCAGTCGATATTCCTGAAAAATCTTTACACATTTCCAGTCAGTAAAATAACCGTATAAAAGCAAAACTATTAAAGGTGAAAACTTTTAAATATAGCTAGAAAACCGCAAAGTTTAATATAAATATAAATAAATATTGGGGGTCCTCTCACACACGATCTCTTACCCCAAACTAAGCAAAGCTTGTGATATGGCTGCCAGAGACTGATATACTACATATACATATTTTAAATACATACTTATATAGATAGTACTTAAGTAACACCCAGACACAGAGCAAACACCTATGTTCATCACAAAAATGCTTGCCCTGGGTGGGGATCGAACCCACGCCTCTTTGATCCAGAAGTCAGGTTCACTAACCACTGAGCCACCGAGGCAGTCGAGTTTACGCCAACTCTATTGATAACGAAATAAATTTGACGTGATAGTCACACAAGGGGTATTAAAGAGTTCCATCTGCAGCTAAAATACTTTGAAATAATTCTTAAAAACGCGTCTCAAAATTAAGAAAAAAACCGGACAAGTGCGAGTCAGGCTCGCACATCGAGGGTTCCGTACAAATCCAGAAAATTTCACAAAATGGGGAAGTAAGTTGTTAAGATCTATATACTATAACCATCGACAAAAAAGTTTTTTTTTTTCACTTTTCTCGTCATACATCGAAAATCACACATTGTTAAAATAATCAAAAACCTGTTTTAACATGTGCTAATGAAGTTCTTTTTTAATAATTTTGAACCCATATTTTGTGAATTTTGAGACCCTATTTTTTGTGATTTAAATAAAAATGTACAGTTTTCAGATTTATAACTATAGGTATGTGTACTCTGAGACAATCCTTCTCGTCAAATTTCATAGTTCTGTGTCAACGCGAACCAACGCGCCTGTAGGTTTTGATTTTTGTGAGTGTCGAAATATCCGGTTTTTACGACATAAACGGCTCTAACTTTTTTAAATGAGAACTGAATAGTTTTTCCTTCACACAACTGTAAGAGACCATAGATATACGTATACAGTTGAAATTTCACCTCGATATCTTTACGCGTTCCCGAGATAATGAGTCTTGACACACACACAGACGGACAGACGGACAAGCAGACAACAAAGTGATCCTATAAGGATCCCGGTTTTTTCCGTTTGGGGTGCTAAACCCTAAAAACAGAGATTAACAACACCAGCAATGCAGGTTATATTTGTTAGTCTCTTAAATTCATAAATACTGCGCCAAACCACTGAGGGCTAATAAACTATACTTGAGCTAGTCTGTTCTCCAATCCTAACATTTAGTGTCTACAGTCCTATATACATTTAGAAATAAAGGAAATACATTATGCATACATGCATTATTTTTAGTATACGCATTTGCATATATTGCATGATGAACATAGGTGTTTTCTTTGTGTCTGAGTGTTATTTCTCTATATAAGTTTAAGTATGTATTTAAAAATAATCAGTCTCTGACAGCCATATCACAAGCTATGCTTAGTTTGGGGTCAGAGATCGTGTATAAGATGTCCTCTAACATATGTATATTGGACTGGTATTGTATATACCAAAGAGGATTTTTTCCACGGAGCTTGCGGCTCAATACTTTACGAGCGTTACGGGAACCAGAACCATTTGTTCAAAAACTTTTTGCCAAACATTGAAATGATTATGTTTATAATTATTTTTTGCATAAATTGCACGACCGACTTTGTCCGTGTACTGAATTCGCTAATATTTCGTACGGATCGATGTAGCATTTTTCACATTATTGTTAATTTATCAAAACTGGCTCAGCCGATTTCGATAAAATTTAAATGAGACCAATTTCAAAGTATACTCTTTTTATCGATATCGGACCACAACGTAAAAAGTTATGCGAGGTTAGACATAAAAAAATACATATAAGTACGCGTCGAATTGAGTACCTCCTCCGTTCCGTCGATCAAAAATAATATGCATGACTGGAGATGTACAATTTATTTTATCAACATTCATATCACTGTGATTTTATGAACAAATGATAAAATTAATGATTCTTACGAGAGAGCATAAAAACGGCGAAGCCACGGGTAAAAACTTGACTTTCAATTAAATCTATGTCTATATGGTAACCGCGAGTATACATAAGTATACAAACTACCTCTAAGCAACGTTCGGCTCTTATACTAATAGGTATATTAAAACGGGACATATCGCGCAAGATTACTTTACAGATACTGTCAGTGTAGTGTGTCGTGGTGACAATTTCAATTTGAGTGATACGGCGTCGCATTTAGTCAGCCCGTGACCACCACCAATGCAACTTGGTCGAAACGTCGGGAGAAAGAGAAAAAGAGGTATTTATTAATATATATCTCATGTTTTATTGCGCGATAAGTCCCGTTTTAATATATTAGTATAATGTGCTCAAATCGCGAAAGTTTGAAAATAACAACGTTCGGCTCTGTCAGTCTTCGGATGGGTGATCACGGGTGGCATCTGCAACTGAGCGCTACCGTGGTTCGGATGACACGTTAAGGCGCTGCCCAAAGACAAAAATCCGTAAAACGTCATGTTTTTGTCGTTTAGGCGTAACTGTTACTGATACAAACTTGGAAAAACTACAAAGCACACAATAATAGTTCACAAGAGAGACTTTTACAATAATATTGCAAAAAAATCTGATATCATGAAAAAAATATTCACAAAAAAAGCTTTAGAAAAAAATCTTTCGTTTCGTATTTCTCAATATTTAGATCGATAACTACCATATTTTTGTAATCATAAAATGGGAATTTTTTAAACTAAAGATATATCTATATATTTTAATGCAAACACGGCTTCATTTCTTTTTAAATGAACTAAAACTGCGCAAAATTATCGAATTCTTATCTCGAGTTTCGTCTAAAAACAAACGACACGCGATTTTAGACTCTATTTGTATACTGCAAGACATTTTTGTAAAATACCTAAAAGTTTACTGTTGGAGCGTCTTAAAGTAAAGGTTCCGGTTGTATTAACCGTTTAGCCATGTCAGAGGTCTTCATGCGGCTCAAAAACTCTGACCAGGCCTAGGCACCAGGCCTATACGAACTTACTTCTAACTGCCTCTATGGACGTATACAAGCGCAACTGCAGAGCTATTACCGTAACCACTAATGAAACATTAATCATATACAATTAGGGCTGCCTTATGTTTATATTGTGTGGATCAACGACAATTTGCAGATCATTACACTTAATCCTATCAACAAGTGAATCTAGCTGATAATTCTGTGGACATATTTAATTTTGCCTTTTTTAAGTAGGTACCTCAATCATTCAGAAATACTTAAGGGTACCTACTAAAGGACCTGAAAAAGCCGTGGTGGTCTAGTGGTAGTAACACCCGACCTGCAATCGTGAGGTCGTGGGTTCAAATTCCGATCCCGTACCAATGAGTTTCTTTGGAACTTATGTACGGAATTTCACATCATTGGCTTTTCGGTGAAAGAAAACATCGTGAGGCAACCTGCATACGTCTGTAGAAGAAATTCGATGGCGTATGTGAATCCACCAACCCGCACTGGGCCAGTGTGGTACAGTACAGTACTAAAGGACCAAAGGAGGGTACCAAAATGGTACCTCATGGTATATCATATTGGCCAGATTCTACTAAAGCGTAATGGAGATGAGCGGACTTAGGAAGTTAGATAAGACCAAAAATGCCATATTTGCTCAGTGAAGAACATAAGAAAAACGAAGCTCAGTCACCATTTTGCTTCACAAAAACTATTTTTTTGTTTCTCTTATAAATTTGCAGTCATTTTTTAAAAGAAACATTATACACTATCCGCCTCACCAAACAAGATTTAAACATGCTTTAATCACTGTTTAATTGCACAACTTGTACTGTTAAACAGTGTCAAAAGTGTGTGTAAAACTATTGTGGTAAGACGGTAAGTGTACAGCTGCTTCGATTCCAATTTCTCGGTGTCAAGATCAATCAATAATTTGTTCCAATCCATTTTAAAACAACAAATGAATTGCAAAATTAATTTAATAGTACCGTTTAAAATGCTATAAATTTTCAAACAAAAAAATTCTTCAAAAGTCTTTAATCTTAAACTAGCAGTTGGAACAGTAGGCCTCGCATCTTTTTAACTGAATCTTCATAAGCATTATATATCTCGACTTGCTCTTGACGATTCCATTCATACTCACATATATGGTAGAGTTTTGATTTTGAATGATGTTGCCAAATCTTAACAAAATCAGTTGATAAACAGCTAACTTCCCCACTTTGTGAGAAAATCTCGGCACACGGGTTAGTAATTAGGAATTCGTGCAAGTTACGTTAAAATTCTTTGAAAGATGTAACCTGTAAAAGAGACTCAATATCCGGACAGACGAAAGCAAAATTGTCGCGTCAAAACTAAGACTCTCTCTCACGTCGTTCGCTTAATCATAATTCATTTATTCTGCTTCCATAAAGTACATGATGGTACAAAATATAAATGGTACAAAGTGGCATATGAACCCCGTTGATATATGGAATCAAAAGCAAGTAGTTTTGAAAATTATAAATATTTTATTCAAAGAGCTTAACAGCAACTGCAAAGCTGCAACCCTATCTAATGCAGGTCGAGATTCTAAGTGAAATTACGGTCATACATATTTCAAAGAGAGGGTTACCGTGTCACTTCGGAGCACTCTAGATGGTGGTAATAATGTGAATTTAGCATAGTTTTAGTTCGTCTGCTTGCAAATGCGACTAAAACGTCACTGCTGAATTACTAAAAGATATTATAAACGTTAAGGGGAGTAGAGTTTGGCAGTTTAACGTTAAACGTTAAGGGAAAGAGAAACTCTACCCGAGTTTCTCTCTCGCATTCGTACATTTTGTACGATATAAAATTACCAGGATTTTTTTAGGAAATTTGATTATACATAATTATTATAAATTAATGTGTGTTTGTATGTCCTTCATAGAATCGTTAACTATGCATTTGATCATGTGATGATCTTCAGCAAAGTTGTTGTGCATGAGCCAAAGGTTTTTGAGTTGGTGAAACGAAGTTCGCCGGGTCAGCTAGTTAATTATAAAAAATTTGGATCTAAATTAACTTAATGTGCCATTTTTAGGGTTCCGTACCTCAAAGGGAAAAAACAGAACCCTTATAGGATCACTTTGTTGTACGTCTGTCCGTCTGTGTGTATGTCAAGACTCTTTATCTCGACAACGCGTAAAGATATCGAGTTGAAATTTAAACTGTGTACATATATTTATGATCTCTTGCAGTTGTGTAAAGAAAAAGCTTCTCAGTAATCGTTTAAAAAAGTTAGAGCCGTTTATGTCGTAACAAAACGCATATTTTGACACTCACAAAAATCAAAACCTACAGGGTACTTCCCGTTGACATAGAACTATGAAATTTGGCGAGAAGCATTGTCTCAAAGTACACATATAGAAATAAATCTGAAAACTGTACATTTTTATTTACATCGCAACAAAATAGGGCTTCAAAATTCACAAAATATGGGTTCAAAATTCAAAGTGAGTAAATCGTATCATATAAAAGCACATGATAAAACAGGTTTTTAATTATTTTAATAACTGGTTTGTACGGAACCCTCGATGTGCGAGCCTGGCTCGCACTTGTCCGGTTTTTACATTACTATGATGATAAGCAGTAGAAGTGAGAGGAGAAGGCCAAAAAAAGTATGACTGAATTGTATGAGTATCCCTCATCACGAAAACATTTCTGTAGAAATATCTACACCATCTTATAAAAAAAGTTTTGCCAATTTCTTTGACATTGTTTGATCGATCTATACGATAGGCGGTATATTATTATTTTCCATTGCTCTGATAATGGATTTTAAAGAAGATCTCGTTGGCCCAACATCAACAAATACAATAAATTCACACCGTGGTCATATCTTCCTCAGATTCATTTTTCAATGTAGCTATGAACTTTTTGTTTTGTTTACGGAAACGGGAGCTAATTTATCTTGTCGGCTGGAATGATGATCGAAATGACAAATTCTCTGGCCCCAAAAGTCGTTAAAGCGAAACGAACATCAATTCGTGAAACGGAGAAGATTTATAAAATTATCAGCGAAAGCGATAGACAAAGGGCGGAATGGAGAATCAATATTTCACCGACATTCTTCATTCTGTCTGGGGTTCTGTGGCCAACGATCTCGAGGGCGCTACCTTTTAAACGCGAAAAAGAATTGCTAACCTTATAGCCATAACTGGTTGTATGTCGTTTGCTGGGTGATATAAGGTCCAATTTAGTCAAGATATTGATAGCAGAATGCAAGGTACGTTTTGTGGTTTTGTTATGTTTTATCTAGGGTTCTGTAGGCATTGATTTTGAGGGCACTACCTTTTAAACGCGATGCCAAAAAATTATATTGCTAACCATATAACGATAACAGGTTGTACGTCGTTTGCGGGATAATATAAGAGCCAATTTAGTCAAGCTTTTGATAGCAGGATGCGAACTTGCGGAATGAAATTTGTGATTTGTTGAATTGTGACTGGGTTTCAGTAATCCACGCTCTTAAGGGCGCCACCTTTTTAAAGCGATGCTAGTAAATAATTGCTAACCATATAGCTATAACCAGTTGTATTTCGTTTGTGCGGGACTTGGAAGAGTTATCATAGACCATGGTGCGGGATGATATAAGGGCCAATTTAGTCAAACCATTCATAGCAGAATGCTGTACTTGCGGAGTAAGCTTCTGTGTTTTTTATTGTGACTGGGTTTTTGTGATCACGATATCGAGGGCGTCATCTTTTAAACGTGATGCCGAAAAATAACCGTTAACCAATGGCATATTCAGTTGTATGTCGTTTATAGGATGATATAAGAACCAATTTAGTCAAGCCATTGATATCAGGATGCAAACTTAAGGTGTAGTTTCAGTGGTTTTCTTCTATTGTGACTAGGTTTATGTAATCCACGGTCTCGTGGGCGCTACCTTAAAATCGCGATGCCAAAAAATTATTATTAACCATAGCCATAACCAGTTGTACGTCGTTTGTGGGATGATGTAAGTGCCAATTTAGTCAAAGAATTGACACCATAATGCAAACTTGCGGAGTGAATTCTGTGGTTTTATTATATTGTTATTCTGGTTTTGTTATATTGTGTTGTGACTGTCCACGATCCACGATCTCGAGAGCGCTACCTTTTAAACGCGATGCCGAAAAGGAATTGATAACCATAAATGTAACTATACCATTTTTCGTTTGAGCGGGATGATATTAAGAGATCCAATTTAGACAAGCCAATGATAAAAGAATGCAAGGGTGCGAGGTCCTTTCTATAGTTTTGTTAAATTTTGTCTGGGTTTCTGTGAACAACGATTTCCTAGGCGCTATCTTGTAAACGAGATGTCGAAAAAAAATTACTAACCCTAAACCATAACCAGTTGTATGTCGTTTGTAGGATGATATAAGATGGTGAAGAGCCAATATAGTTAAGCCAAAGATAGCAGAATGCAAGGTTCTGAGGTAAATTCTGTAGTTCAGTTACGAGGCGTTTGAATTGCTCTCCTGGTTGTTGCATGCGAACTAAATCTTTATGTTTCAAGAAGTTGTGAATCGTAAAGTGCGCAATGTTATTATTGGAACGAGGGTACTATTGCTAATAGAAAATTGCGCCTTGACGCTAAATTAATTTTAAAATAAAGCTGCTGAACAAGTATATTTGAATCATAAAACTACTTAATTAATATCAGGAAGCTCAGCACGAGCGTTTTTTTTGTTTACTTTATAGTGGTAGTAAGCTCGAAAATCAAAATTTCAAACTTTTTCTTAATAGCTAACACCTCTCTATAAGCTGTATTGTATAGATATCATTTCTGCTATGATGTAACCGCAGAAAAAGATTCGTTGAGAGCAATTTTTTTAGTGTAGGTTATTTGTATACCGTAAACTCATTTCTAGCGTAGTATTTAGCGCAAAACTATGTAGTTGAAGATGTCTTCAACCTTTTTAATATTTCATTTTAAATTCCTCATTTCTTTTTTCATCATAGTAGATCCCAAGATCCGCCATTATGAAACAGAAGAAAAGGATTTGCGGAAGGCGCTCCTAACATTATTTATTCCCCGGATATTAGCAGTCAGTGGTGCCGAGATTTACATAAACTGAATGTTATTATTGCGATACAAATTTCCCTGTGCTTTGTTCGTAGATTGGAACGTTTATGGATAAAGCGATTGTTCTTGGTACGTATAAGTTGAATATCGTTATATACGAGTGAGTGCTTACAGTAATTTAATTGACTTTGTGTATGATTTAGTAGATATACTTACGAACTTTTAAATTTACTTACATCGACTCAGTTACCTTTTTAGAGAATGCTATATTTTAATGTTAAAGCCGCCAGTTGTAGTAAGTTTTTATCGCCCTTTGTCGTTGTTTGTGTCAACAATTATTATATCAGGTAATTATATTAATGAACTTAAATCAATCAAAACTTTAGCTACACAATTTTTTTTTTTGTTATAAAACAATCTCTTTATTTAGGCTTAAAAATTAGAAAAATCAAATACGCAAATATCAAGCAAAACGTTTTAATTATAATTTAAACTACTCAAACGCTGCCTTCTGAACGTACCATTTCATTCTAAAAGCTTGATATTATATTTCATCTTAAAAAATCTAACAAATTAAACAGATTAATCTGTATAATCCATTTAATTTTGGTTTATACAAAAGATATATCTATGGTATAATCCCACCAAATTTAAGCCAGGCCTCCATCCCATCTCATGTTGACTGACGATGCAATCTATTAGCAAGCATTTTGGACAAGTCATCATAAAGGCCGAGCTCCACTCCAGTGACCTCGTCAAAATTGCCTCATTTATTAGAAAAATTCGCAGGTGCTCGTATATTTATATTCACGGTATCTCATTACGGGGCGCTGTGGGAGACAGATTTATTGTCGCTGTTAAAAATTTCACGTGTCGCCGAGAGAACCCTGAATGATGACCGCATCTATGTGTCACAGTTGTATTCAGGTTGCCGGTTTTGGTTGTTTGTAACTCAGGTTATTGCCAATCTTTAAATACCGACTGGGCAAACGAAGTGACGAGAAAGAGTCTCAGTTTTGTGAGTATTGATACTTAAGATTTTAGAATAATTGACCAACTGAGTGAAGAAGACAGAGTTTTTAATAGACGTTTAATTTGTAGTGAGACAGGTTTACAAATTAAAACATGTCTATGTCTAATACTTGTTTTTAACGATTTTAGTCTGTTATACTCACATTAAAAAAAATAGAACGTTCCAGCTACTTTAAGCAGATTACAAAAATTATTGAATAAATATCAACATTTACACAAAAAATGCGCTATCATCTATTTGTAATTGTCACCTTTGATACTCTTTATTGACACACTCAAAAGAAAATCCTCTCCGAACGTGATTGAATATAATTCCCCGAACCCTATCAAAAGTAATAAATCCAGAAACCCTTATTCCTTACTGAATAAATATTTACACAGCTAAGAGAAAATAAGAAAGCTTTTCTTATCGGAGATTTGCTAAGGTATATTGCATTCTCATGTGAACTGGCATTGCCGACCGAAGTGGCCATAGTCATAAAACGAAAGGAGCTTAGCGGACCAAATAGGCAAAAGTTGGACGTTATATTTGACCCAGACGGAGTTATAGCCCGATACTTTTTGATGACGAAGCTGGGGCTGGGAGATAACAAGGTATACACACCATCGCTCACTTTTGTGGTGATGTTTAGGTAATGATCGTAAAGTAAGCCGACATCGTGTCCTAGTTAAACATGGAAAGTGATGTATGAAGCAGGTTTTGTGAGTGCAGGGGTGCGGTTCGTCAACGAGATGGCGTTTTGATGTATGGGCTGCGTGGATTGTCGTAAACCAGTTGAAAATGACTTGCATTATTTAGGAAGTTATCCTAGTTCATAGGGGCGGTGTTTGAATTGACATGACATTATTGCTATGACTTTAGAGTTCAAAATAAAAAGACTCTTAAAAGATGTTTGAAGTTTGTCTACCATCATTGTGAAACCGATTTTAACATTTGATCACTAGTTCTAGTGTCATGTGTGTCAAGATTACATATCAGTTTCTGTGCGTTTTTGGCGCCATGTTTCTGAGATCATGCATCACAACTTTTTTACTTTATTTCGCTTCTACTGTTTTTCATTATTCTGAGATATTTCAGTTGAAAATTACTTGTACTATTTTGGAAGTTAACCTAGTACATAGTAATTGTCACTGTCATTATTAAGAAGTTTAATCCATCAGAATTTCATTATGTCATCATCAACGTCATTATTATTTCAGTCGAAGCAGTCCACTTCTCAAAATAAGAGTCCTCATAAATGGGTCTTTAATAAGACCAGCGGCCGTATTGTGTACGCGTGACCTCATTTCAACTTTAGGATTGTGCTACATGCAAGCCACTTCCAATTGCCTCCGTATTGTCAATCAGTTGTGACGTTCGGCTTCTCTTTTTTTCCTACTCGCGCCAGTTGCTCGCGCCACGAGAGGGAGCGGAAGGAAAAGCGAAAGAGAACGCCAGAACGCATAGACAATACGGAGGCAGATGAAAGCGGCTTGCATCTAGCACAATCTTGAAATTGTAATGAGGCCATCCATGTCCTTGCCAGTACGTCATCTCCATTCTGAAAATGTTTAACCCCATCGATCATCAGCCCACCATGATATGTGCTCCAACGTACATATTATGTGCCTATTGGCATTTTAATTTGCCAACCCGCTGGGCTACGTCAGGAACTGTATTTGCTAAACAAAATAAAATAACGAATTGTGACGTCATTAGTTACAACTATTGAGTCACAGAGTTTCCAGAGTGATAATGTGGTCGATCGAGAAATGAAAGAAAGAAATGCATTTATGGCATGAGTTAGAAAAAGATAAGGCAAATATCTAGGCTACTTGCCGTGTTTTTGTCCCGATAGTGTCAAATTCCAATACATATATTTGATAGTTACAACTAGTGATAGTGATATCTCTTGTTGTAGGTAATAGCTCTATGCATTTGTCTATTTTTGACCGACGAACCACCGGAGGAGGTATACAATTCGACGCGTATATAAATTTTTTTTTTTGACCGACGAAACACCGGAGTAGGTATACAATTCGACGCGGATATTTTTTAGGGTTCCGTGCCTCAAAAGGAAAAAACGGAACCCTTATAGGATCACTTTGTTGTCCGTCTGTCCGTCCGTGTGTCTGTCAAGACTCTTTATCTCGGGAACGCGTAAAGATATCGAGCTGAAATTTAAACTGTATACGTATATCAATTAATTCTTGAAGTTGTGTAAAAGAAAAACTTCTCAGTTATCGTTTAAAAAAGTTAGAGCCGTTTATATCGTAAAAAACCGTATATTTCGCACTCACAAAAATCAAAACCTACAGGGTACTTCCCGTTGACATAGAACTATGAAATTTGGCGAGAAGCATCGTCTCAGAGTACACATAATATAGGAATAAATCTGAAAACTGTACATTTTTATTTAAATCACAAAAAATAGGGCTTTAAAACTCACAAAATATGGGTTTAAAATTCAAAGTGCGTAAATCGTTTCATGTAAGGTATCGTATAAAAGAGCTTTATTAGCAGATTCTAAACAGGTTTTTAATTATTCTAACAATTTTTGATGAATGACGAGAAAAGTAAAAAAATAAAAAAACTTTTGTCGATGATGATGATGATATGGAGATTTTAACAACTTACTTCCCAATTTTGTGAAATTTTCTGGATTTGTACGGAACCCTCGGTGTGCGAGCCTGACTTGCACTTGTACACCACGCATATATTTTTTCATAGTGGTCTGATTTCAATAATTCTTTTTTTTTATTGGTAAGTATATACTTTGAAAATGGTCCCATTTAAATTTTATCGAAATCGGCTGAGCCATTTTTGATATTCAACAATAATGTGAAAAATGCTACATCGATCCGTGCGAAATATTCGCGAATTCTGTACACGGGTGAAGCCGGTCATGCTAATTTTTGCAAAAAAAAATCTTGTTGCTCATAAATAGAGAGACAATGATTATAAATTATTCTTAAAGTACTTATCTGACTTTGTGTTTTATATAAAAAGCAAAAATTTAAATTATTGTGAATCTCATTTACAAAGCGCACTGGATTCTATGACAAGTGGATTAAATGATATTGGCTTAGATCTTTCAGAAAGTAAATCTCAATTAATTTTGTTTAGCAGAGGACAAAAATGTAACACTATCAATATTAAAATCAATAGCAAAACAATCAGGTCTGCAACTCACGTCAAATATTTAGGAGTTTGGCTTGATCAATCTCTACGTTGGAATAAACATATTAAACAATTAGCAGAAAAAACAAATAAATATTTAAATCTATTTAAAGTACTTGCAAGGTCGAATTGGGGAATTCACCCGAAATACTTAAGAACCCTGTACATCTCATTGGTACGTAGTAGACTAGACTACGCAAGCTTTTTATACGACAATAGTGCCAAAGTACATTTATATAAACTGGATAAAATCCAAAACCAGGCCTTCAGAATAATAGGCGGCTTTATTAAAAGTACTCCCATTCATGTAATGGAAAGCGAACTCTGTTTACTGCCATTACATTCTAGACGTCTTTATTTATCATATAAATTTTGCTTAAAAAGTCTTGCCGCTAGTAACAATGAATCTGTTGAAATGATTCATGTACTACAAGAATCGATAGATCTACCATATTGGCGAAAAAAAAAGAAACCTTTGATAATTTCAGCATTTAATGAATGTAAAGATTTTGATGTTCATTCTTCTGATCCTATGGATATGTTTGCTTTGCCTATATGGGTCACATATATTAAATTAACAGATATAATTAATTGTAATTTAGAATGCGTTACGAAGTCAAAAAAAAGTCATGAAATCACGTCGCTTAAATTTGATGTCATTAAGGAAATAAATAGGAAATATTCTAATTATGTTAGATATTTTACTGATGGATCAAAGAATGTAACTAATCTCGGAGCGGCCTATTGTAATCTTGGAGATAACAGTTCAGCCATGTACAGAACAACGTCTGATGTATCAATCATGACGATGGAGCTTATTGCAATCTCAAAAGCTCTCGAACACATTGCAAACTTAAGTCACCGGTCTGTTGTCATATTGACAGACAGTAAAAGCGCTTTGCAACATTTAATTCGATGCGCTTCTGGCAGCAGAGGCGTATCAGTAGCGTACAATATCATAAACAAAATTAATTGTCTAGTAAACAATGAGAAAGATATAAAGTTGCAATGGGTTCCATCACATGTAGGTATAAGCGGAAACGAGGAGGCGGACAGATTGGCTAAACTAGCAGTGACAGAAGGATCCGAAATACACATAAAACCAAATTACACCGAAGTCATCTATAGATGTAAGATGAAATGTTTTTTAAAATACAAAGAATATTTTGATGAGAGAAGCAAACAAAAAGGTATTTGGTATAAAATAATACAATGTCAACCTCCTCGAATACCGTGGTTTGTAGCATCTAATATGACTCGATCAATGATTGTATTAGCGCACAGAATTAGATCTGGCCATTTTCCGTCAAAAAGTTTCGGATTCCTAATGAAAAAAGAAGAGTCACCAGATTGCGACATCTGTGGCTCAGTTGAAGACGTATATCACTTATTGACGGAATGTGTGCGGAATAAAGCTCCGAGGGACTCATTGATGCTCGATCTGTGTCTAAATCGCTACGATATGGGTATGTTCACTAATATTTTAGCGACACCTTCGGCTGAAGCCGCGATTAGAACCTACGACATGTTCAAGTATCAATCGCCCTTATCTTAGTAAGCGCCGCGTCGCGTCGACCGCGCGGCGGCGCCCGGCGGGTGCGTGATCACCACGGGACCGGCCCGGCTCCGTCGCGCGGCCGCGGCGACTCAATCTTCGGGTAATGCTGTGCACAATCTGGACTGCTGGGGGCCAACGAGTGCGCTGCGTCTACTCCTTTCGGATGAGACGCGACGTAGACTTGACCTTTAGCTTTCGGGGTTGTATACATCACTATATTCACTACAATGTAGTATTTATGTAATGTAGATCAGGTCACGATGGGACTGACATGCCACTGTTGGCCAAAGTCCCCAATAAATTAAAGAATAAAAAAAAAAAAAAAAAAAAAAATGTACTTATCGTACATCAAGAGTGAATGCCTCGAAATTAATATCTAAAATATGATAAAAGCCTTTTTAACACCCCGTTTACCCCAGAGAATAAAAATGCTTTTCATCTAAAATCTTATTGTGAGTGTGAAATTGAGCAATTTATTAAATTCAAAGTAGAGAACTTTTAATACTTGCCAAGGGGTGTGTAACTTTGAATATAAATAATTATTTTCAAAACGGCTTCATCTTTAGAAGCTTGCAGGGTTATGTATAAATTACGTAAATGTTTTTAGTATGCTACGTGTCAAAGAGAAAGTTCAGCAATCCAGCAAAACGTTGCAATAATAACAAAGTAAAAAATAGACTTGAATTTTATTTTGTACAAGGTGTAGCTCCAACCCCGGAACCGCGAAAAAAAAATTCAGCTGTTGTTTACATTTTGTCTACGAGCATTTTGTATTCAGAAGATATGATTTTCTAGATTATGAGATTGGTTTATTCTTAATTTTGTTTATGATGGTAAATAGTCATACAGACAGAAAATCAGTCGCAAAACGACAACACTGTATAATCGAGGTAGGTTAGGTGTAAGAAAGGTTTAATATTCTATTTTCCATTCATTTTTCTAAAATATAATATCTCAAAAGCACCCGGGCCTTTCGCTCGAAACAAACTATCGGATGCGGCTTTTGGACGCGACTG
The DNA here is from genome assembly GCA_949316475.1 of Hypomecis punctinalis. Classification (NCBI taxonomy): domain Eukaryota; kingdom Metazoa; phylum Arthropoda; class Insecta; order Lepidoptera; family Geometridae; genus Hypomecis; species Hypomecis punctinalis. The sequence goes on from OX438796.1 coordinate 10,136,380, forward strand.
ACAGCCATGTGCAGTCTTAAAACATCCGGTGTGCCAGATCGCTCTCGGACGTCCGAACGCTCAAGGTCGTCCGAAGGTGACGTCCGCGACTTATATCCGATAGTGTGCACGGCACAGTGTACTTTCATAGTCTAGGTCGCGGCTGTCAGTCGCGTCCGTAAGCTGCGTCCTGCGTAAGATAGTATAGGTATGTTTCCGGCTTTTATTTCAAGTGTATTACGTGAAGACATTTTACTATGCACACAAGTATCACTATGCGGGTAGGTGCAAAATGACTAACGCTGCGCGACCGTCGCGCCCCCTGGCGGGCCGTAAATACTTCGGGCAAAAATGAAGTCAACTTTCACTCGACGCTCTCCACAGTCTAGGTAACAGGCAGCCAGCGGGCCCTCAAGTTCTAAAATATTAATTTAATTTCAAATTTGTGCATCCCTTGGTGGCGAAGAATAAACGAGTTTGGTCCAGAGTTTGTTTTCAACGCTTGCTTTGGGATTTTTCGCGGGGTGTTGAACTATTCAAACGCTTGTTGATGTTTGGTTTGAAAAGTTTTAGCAGGATTGAGGTGCTTAAAGTATAGCATAAAATCTACGTAAACTAGATTTTACCTATTAGGCTATTTGATTGTTTTACTGGAATTAAGGGCTCAGGCGCACAATGTCCCTTTCTCAAAATGTCTACCGCTCAAAACATGTCCCTTTCGCACAATGTCCCTTTCGCAAAGTGTCTCTTTCTCAAAATGTCCCTTTCGCAAAATGTCCCTTTCGCACAATGTCCCTTTCGAAAAATATCCCTTTCTCACAATGTCCCTTTCGAAAAATGTCCCTTTCTCACAATGTCCCTTTCGAAAAATTTCCCTTTCGCAGAATGTCCCTTGGAGCCTCAGTGACTCTCTTTGACGTGTTGTCAGTGCATAAGCATGTGATGAAGAAATAATATGAATATAGCTTTAAAAAATCAAAAAAAATCAAGCTTAGGAGCCATTTTTTTAGCCTTTTTTTTAATAAATGCATTGTCATCGGTCTTTAATAGTTGTGCAAAGTTTGAAAAAAATCTGATAGCTCAAAGTAGGTTAAAATCGATCTCAAAGGGGTTGGCACACACACACACACACATACATGAAATCTCTTGGCTGATTGGGATGTAAATGGTGTTTTTGTATTAAATGATGTGCAGAAATGGAGAAAATCGTATGATTTTCGTATATTGATGTCAAACTTAAATTTATTTTTATTCAAGATTACTAAAAAATGTTATTATATTTTATTACCTGCTTTACAAATAACAGTCAATAAAAAATATTGATAAATATATACAGTTATGTATTATTATTACATAATTAACTTAAACAATATACATAAAAACAACTAAAAAATTCTCTTCGTCAACAAAAAATGCTGTATAATATTATAAAGAAAATTAATAGTAGAAACACAGTAAAACCAAACTGTTTTTAATAACAAAAATATTATGAAAATTACTTAAATATTTGGACAAATATCCACGTACTCGTTGTACTTATATTTTTATTTGCCCGTACAAAAATAGAGAAAATCATATCAAACTTAAATTTCTATTTACATATTCAGGTGGACTAACAAATTTTTATTGTTTTACAATACCTGCTTTACAATTAAAAAAATAGAATCAAAATAATTGCAATTAATAAATAAAGAAACCCATTGGTATAACCTTACTTTTTCTAACTATAAAATATTGTATTTCAAAATACATAAATAAATATGTGGATGAACAAACAACTAAAAATGTAACACTATACTACTACATATATAATTATTATACTTAACTTTATATTTATTTCATAGATTGTAATAAAACAATTTTTTTCAAAAATTGGGGCATGGAAATATCATTCTGTTCCAACTTTCCGAGGATTTTTTTTGTATTTTCGATCGAAAATAATATCCTTTAGCCGTCTGTTATGTTTTGCAGGCTTAAACAAGTTATCTTTTATTCGTTATCAAGTTATCAATTATTGTAAAACAATAAAAATTTGTTAGTTCACCTGAATTTGTATGTATTTAAGTTTGATATGATTTTCTCTATTTTTGTACGGCCCAAAAACATATAAGTGAATACGAGTACGTGGACGAGGAATTTTTTGCATATTGTTAGTGTGTGTGTGTGTGTGTGTCTCTGTGTGCGAATATATGTGTGGGTGTGTGTGTGTGCCAACCCCTTTGAGCTCGATTTTGACCTACTTTGAGCTATCAGATTTTCTTCAAACTTTGCACAACTATCATATTAACAATCATTTATTAAAAAATAAAGAAAAAAAATGGCTTTAAACTATATTTATATTATTTCTTCATCACATGCTTATGCACTGACAACACGTCAAACAGAGTCACTGAGGCTCCAAGGGACATTCTGCGAAAGGGACATTTTTCGAAAGGGACATTGTGAGAAAGGGACATTATTCGAAAGGGACATTGTGAGAAAGGGACATTTTTCGAAAGGGACATTGTGCGAAAGGGACATTTTGCGAAAGGGACATTTTGAGAAAGAGACACTTTGCGAAAGGGACATTGTGCGAAAGGGACATTTTTTGAACGGTAGACATTTTGAGAAAGGGACATTGTGCGCCTGAGCCGAATTAAGGACTGCAGATAAACCATTACAAAATAGCAACGATTATGCGTGAGATACGCTTAAGTATTATAATACGTAGAAAATTCTGCAAAATACGTATTTACGAAGTTATATTTTAAGCAGATATTTTCGAGCAAAATTAGGATGTCATCTAGACTGATCACAAGTTTTTCTAATAAATCATTCGAAAATATTATAAAATATGCTTTTTCGCATCACAGCCGCTCACGTCGCGAGCGCTACGCGCCGCAGCCCGCAGTCCTTTGCGAGACTGCGCGCTAGCTCTCGTCAGCTTGAAAAAGACTGACGATGTGGTAGAAACTATAGTCGTTACGACTTACAAATTGCGTGAATTCCTTCCTAGTAATATAAAAATGTGTGAACACCACCTTAGCTTCCATAGTAAAAAAATGTTTAGTCAACTTGTAATTTCTTTATTTGTTATTATACAGCAACGAAAAACATAGCACTTGGACCACACCTACAGCCATCCTACCTGGAATGACTTTTAGTGCTCCATGTTCCATATACGGCCGTTTTCACACTTTTGCCGAAGGGAAAATTGGAAGGAGATAACTATAAACCTGCCTAAAAAGGTTCTCCTGTAATATTATTCATTTTTCTATATCACAGACTTTGAAACAAAGCGTACAAATTTTTTCAGCAATTTAGATTATATAGCTAGCTTATAGAAAGCAATAAAAAATTTAATATATAGATAGGACTCAGTGTTTCATGTATGGTGCATTTATTATAACGGTATTAAATAAATATAAATAAATAAATATTTTGGGACATCTTTACACACGGCCTCTGACCCCAAACTAAGCAAAGCTTGTGATATGGCTGCCAGAGACTGATATACTACATATAATTATTTTTAAATACATACTTATATAGATAGTAACTAAATAACACCCAGACACAGAGCAAACACTTATGTTCATCACCTAAATATTTGCCCTGGGTGGGGATCGAACCCACGCCTCTTTGATCCAGAAGTTAGGGTCACTAACCACTGAGCCACCGAGGTAGTCAAATTCCACCGAGGCAGGCAGGTATTATTAAACGTACCTCGTTTGTTTTCTTGGGTCAAATTTAATAATTGAAATTTCACCGTCTTCCTATCAACCGATTGATTTGAAATTTGGTATACGTCTTTGGTTCTGGTGACAATGCAATTATATATAGTCAATACTATTGTTTATACAAAATGGCCGCCACTACAAAATGGCAGATAACCATTTTTATCAATCCCATCAATATGGATATCAAATGAAAGGGCTTGACAAGTAGAATACAGTACGCTATACACAATCAAAATTTAAGATGGCCGCCGCTACAAAATGGCGGATTATCTATTTTTTTTAATACTATCAATATGGGTATTAATTAATAGAGGTTTTCATGTATTTATAAAACAGTTTGTACTAACAAAGTAAAAACTAAAAACACATAAATACATTTGGTAAAAAACTTTTTGAACTTAAAATACTTTTGATATGATAAGTATTTTTCGTTACCTTTTAGCTAGTTTTGATGTGGTACAAATTAAATATTCTATTAGATAACTTGTAAAGCTGAAACTTCAAACAACAATAACTTTGTAGATACAATTATAACTGTTGCAAAATAATAAAGAAAATAAATAAAAATAAATTAATCTACTCAGATAGTTTTAATACAACTAGTGACTCTCACTGTCGTAAATAGGAATATTTAAATTGTCAGCGATAATTTTGACTTGATCAGCAAATGAACTATGAAATTATTTGGATTAAGTATGTTGCCTTATAAATGTGATATTGTGAGCTTAGATTCTTGTCTCATAAAAATTAGTTCTTTGGGAACTGTATACGGATATTTACACCACTGGCTTTTCAGTGAAGGAAACCTGCAAAAGCCAATTTAAAATGTCTATGGTAAGCTTCTATAAAATCACCAATTCGCACAAGGCAACGATATACCTCAACTCAACTACCCGTCACAGGCAGGTCTGTGGTCAGCAATAGACTATAAAAAAGTCTAGTTTCACTACTGACCGTTAAGATAACACCTTCCACGAACAAGTTAGACAATCTGGAGTTAGAATGAGACCGGCAATGCATTGTAAACCCAAAGAAAGCAGTTTCGGGAACAATGGGCCACAACTCGCAGATAGCAATCTGCTGCAAACGAGCACCGACTTTACAATAAGTACATGATCGTAGACGATTGCGGAAAATCCTGAAAAAATATCGTCCTGTTTCGCTGAAACTTACTAGACGGGTACTAAAGGAAGAATCTGGAGAAAATAGAGATTTTTTTTTTACTGTGGAAGAAAGATAAATAAAGAGCCCTAAAATTTAAAGCCCTCATATTTGAAATAAAAAGCCCTCAACACATAGCCTTACATTTTTCAGTAAACAACTCGCAAATAGCCGAATTTTTAGAAACAATATCGTCATGTCAGAACTAACTAATCAGGTACTAAAAAGTATCGGAAAATAAATAGCCACTGAATCTGTACTGAATACTTTTTCTCACTAAAGAAGAAAAAAAATGAAAAATAGTCAAAATCTGAATAATTGATTTTCTATCTGGTACAACTTTAACCCTCCATTTCTCAATGAAAACAATTCACAATTAAACATATTAAAGTGTTACAGGCAACTTTTTATACTAGAAAATATTAAAAAATCTTGTAGAAAACTCACGGGTAAAAGCAATTTGATAAATAAAACCGCTCTTAAATCTTGTTTCCGTTATATTAAGAAACATAATAACATAAACTGTAGATACTATGCTAAAGCAGTTACTGCAGCCAGAGAAAAATGGCTCTCTCGAGATTCAGTGCAGCTCTTTGTTTTTTATTATCTCCGTAACTATCATAGCAATCTCTGGAGGAAATTGGGAATAAACGCAAAATATGTTTCTGTAGTACGCTTGAAGCTCTTCCCTCGTAATACATGACTATGTTGGTGTGAATTGCAAATATAAACAGTGGAAAAATGCAACATAAATGAATTTTAAAAGGAATTTTATAACATTGACGTTTTGCATCATTTTAGCTGTAAAACGACATGTTTTACCTACATGTAAAAGATTATTTATCCTACAAAAGATAGCATGTGTTTATCAGATATCTTGCATTATTAAGAAGACTTGCTAGTTAGTAGGTACTAGGGCTACCTGAGTGAACTGAACAGAGATTACAATACTCTTTGATTTTATGACTTCCTTCTTCCCAGAAGAAGAGCGGTGGCGAATTTTCCTACAGATTTCACTTGCTAAAAATCCTCCTGTTTGTAAAACCCAGCCATATCAACCGAAGCGATTCCAAAAACCAATAAAGAAAGAGTCTTGAAAGTAGGTCTACATGCTCGCGCAAATCTCATAGGGGAGCGTTGTGCAAACATCCGCTCAGGAAATCTACCCAATCTGTAATTATACGGGTTTCAATAAGTGCCACCGTTTACGTTCCCTCTTACGTGTCGTTTGAATGAACGGAACATCTGCATAATTAGAATGCGTAATCCTTCTGCAAACACTGTTCTTGCGTAATTGCGAAATAAAGAACGTATTCTGGAACGTTTTCTCTTCGTTTGTGAGTAGTGATAACAAAAAATTAAAACAACTAAACTTCTGTGGTTTTATCCGGTCGTCAAAATAAGTAGCGAAATCTTTCTTGTTTTGCTCACGCTACTTCACCTCCGTGAATATTGAGTGATATAAAATATTAATACTACTGGCATAACAGGCACAACACTGCAGTGTTAGTATTTCGGGCTCACTTGCCTCCTAAAGCCAATCTACTGACCTGAAATGGTGTGTTCGAATACGGATACTTCTCTCAACTAACTTACTTACCAGTATGTACTTACTTAAACTTCAGCGTAGAACTTTTTAGCAAGTTCCTTGATCTATAAGCACGCTTAACTACTCGTACTAGGTACTCCCTTAGTTACTCTGCCGGAACAATGGGTTTAAACTTCAAGGTGGTAGCTAGTAGCTACTCAACCGAGAATGAAGACCATGTCACCCCATTTTCCCCTCTACAGAATGCCCTCTAAATACTTTTCATCGCATACAACAGCTTTTGTTGCATGTGGCATTGCTTAAAGTAGAACCTATTCTCTGAATAAATGATTGAATTATCTTTCAATCTATAACTGCTTTGAGCACTAAACTACTCTACAGTATCTACACTATTAAATTGTTCGTTACAAATGGGTTTGAAATATTTAAATTATGGAATGAGCTATATACCAGTTGGAGTGCATCTGGATTGCCAAAGTGGTAAAAGTCAATAAATCCAAACTAAAAGAAATTAATAGTTTAAAAAAAACCGGACATGTACGAGTCAGGGTCGCACATCGGGGATTCCGTACAAACACGTTGTTAAATAATTAATAACCTGTTTTAGCATGTGCTAATGAAGTTCTTTTATATGATACCATTTACTTTGAATTTTGAACGCATATTTTGTGAATTTTAAGGCCCTATTTATTGTGATTTAAATAAAAATGTCTCTCGCCAAATTTCATTGTTCTATGTCAACAGGAAGTACCCTGTAGGGTTTGATTTTTGTGTGTGTCGAAATATACGGTTTTCTACGACATAAACGGCTCAAACTTTTTTAAGCGATAACTGAGAAGTTTTTCTTTTACACAACAGCAAGCGACCATAGATATACGTATTCAGTTTAAATTTCAACTCGATATCTCTACACGTTCCCGAGATAAAGAGTCTTGACATACACACAGACGGACAGACGGACAACAAAGTGATCCTATAAGGGTTCCGTTTTTTTCCGTTTGAGGTACGGAACCCTAAAAACATTAGAAAAACACGCTTTAGTGCCTATCTTCCGTATCTTGAAACCTAATCGTGGTCAAAGTTCATTACAAGACTTTTCTAAGAAATCCAAAACTAGCTATGATACGATTTTCCATCATATAGTTCCAGTTCATATCTTCCGGCTCCATCATCAGATCAGTTCGACAGTACCATATTACTGTATTGTTATTAGAACTACATACAGCTGCCAATTTTCATTACGCTACGACCCTTGGATGATGGTTAAATTAGTTAGGTACCTTAGATTCCAATACACAGTTACATACAGGGCGACCTAATAAAGGCATGTTAATTAGACATATCGAAGTGAAGAAATTGGCGTCAAACAACAATCTTCCGCCCAAATGGAAGGTTAAAAACGTCACCGGAATACATCTGTTCAATTCACATAAGTTAACTCAAATCGGTGCCAACAAGCACGGTACCCCGGAGCCCACCGATGAAATGTAAATCGAATACAATCCTTTTGTTAACGATAATGAGCGGGAAAACGATTCCGTCCCGAAACGGAATATCCCACCAGGATACTTTGATCTTCATACGCTCTTTCGATATCAAGACTTCAGTTTAAGTGTCGTAGCTCTACCAATAATGGTGGTGGATAGGGCAGAGCTGCCGAAATGGTAGGCCTCGGAACGATAGTTACTGGCACAATTAAGCCAAATGATACGGCAGACTTTCCAAACTCGGTATTCGAATGTATCGATTATTCGGAGGATTCGGAAGTCAAATGGAAATTTACCGGGTCGAAACGAGTATTTAAAAAAATTGAGTGAGTAAATTTCAAACACTTTGTTTGACCTTACCACGGAAACTTTTAAACTGATGGTTAAATAGTAGTTACTAACTACGAAAATATGCAACACACGACCAACCATCGCAATGGTTCTTTGATTTTGATAATTCAAATTAACAATATTTTTTTTATACACAGATCAACCCCGAAACAATACCATTAAATTCATAGAAAATGTAGAAACTAAAATCACACTGAACCGATAACATAATTCATATTTTACATATTCTCATTGGATAAAACAAAATACACTGAAAGGAAACACAAATAATGTGATACTTTATTCATAATCCACTTTGGATTAATGTTTAATAATGACATAATCGCCTTACATGTGTAATATTGTAACGAATAATCGCTACCGACAAAAGTCTTGCATACTTATTAATAGCAGTACATTTATGAGAAATTACATGAATGAATAATTTAAGAAAATGAGAATAAATAATCATAATAATTAATTTTTGCAAAAAATGGCATGACCTTCAACTCTGTATAGAATTTGTGAATAGCACACACGGTTCGATGGAGCAATTTCACATTATTGTTGATATATCAATATTATTTGATAAATCCGATTTTGATAAAAATTAAATGGGACCAATTTTGAACAATTTTTTTTAGTAAAAAAATAATTATTCTAATCGGACAACTACGTAAAAAGTTATGCATGGTTACACTTAAAAAGTATATTTACGCGTCGAATTGAGTAGGTACCTCCTCCGTTCCGTCGTAAAAAAGGGCATAAATCATAAAAATGTAGTTTGTAAAATCATAAATATGTAGTTATTTTCAAACGAAAAGTATCAGCTTATATAGTTAAAAGTCATTACTAAAAAAGCGTTACTCAATTCGTCATCGTTAACGGCATGGGCCTTTCCTTATAAACGTCGAAACTAGACCAGCATGTTTACAATGAGTTTACTGTAAAGTACTGTACCAGTCTTTTTCCATTTTTGTAATAGTCTACTGCATGACGTAGGCCTATCCAAGAAGGACGTATGTTGACTCAAGATGATTTCCTTCACCGAAAAGCCAGTGGAGTGAAATTCCGTAAATAAATTCCAAAGAACTCATTGGTACGGGACCGGGATTTGAATCCACGGTCTCCAAATTGTAAGGCGGGTAATAATACCTCTAGGCCACCACGGGTCAAATGCGCTTGGTAAACTTCAAATAACTAAATAATTTATTCAGAAAACACATGTAGTTGGCGGTGACTAGCTGCCAAAGGGGGCGTAGAGCCTCTGTATCTTGATAGTTAGTTCCTTTTTTACTAGAGATCGCTGTGGTTGTGTACGATTACTAAATTTTTGTCCTTATAAATTTGAAATTACTAAATTTCGTGACTTTGAAGAACTCGCAAGTATTTCCTTTTACAAGCTTTTATTTAACCTATGTATGCACCTATTTAAGTCCGGGTGGAATCTTGAAAGTTAAAGGTGACGTCCACAAGTGGTATATTATTCAGAGAAAAATTGAACCAAGATGACATATACATTATTTGAAAGCTTGATATATGGGCTTTTTAAAAATATTTAATTTAGAGTTTTTTAGTCCTCCATTTTTTTTAAACGTGAAAAATAAATTGTTTGAAAAATAATAATACAGCTTTCTATTTTTCTAGTTTAGCAATAATAAAGTGCTTCTATGGTTATTTTACTTGCATTCCTAGCTGATTCTTCCATATTCATCTCTTAATTTGCTAAAATTAAAAATTATAACCTACCAGTGTGACCAGTTAGTAGGTACAATGTGACAAAACAACACTTAAAACCTGTTTCTAATTGCTAAAAATGCTTCTGTTTAACAATTTGGAGGTTACTCAATCAGGGTTGCTAGAGATAAACTACATATTGAGCCTAATATATTTATTTATCCTTAAAGATTCAAAATTAATTAAATAAAATGGAGAGCTTTTTTTTGGTTTTAACTGATGTAATAGACTCAGAAAAATATGAGCTTTCTCGGAATGTAACGACTGTTGTGGTTATAATTTTTGATTATTATTATACCAGCCTTCATACATTTTGTGGACATGTCCTTTGACCACCTTCCCGGTTTCCTATTGAGCTAAAATATTGCACGCATATGTATATTACGACATAATCTAATAATAATAATTATGGTACCATGGAGCTGATCTGATGATGGAGTAGAAAGGTGGCCATAATAGCTACTGTACTAAACAAGACAGACCCTTCGAGTTTGTGCTCGTTTTACTTGTCTTGGCTTGCACTTTGCTGCTATCCAGGATTCCATAAGCTTGTATTTAAAAAGTCATATTTTTATGATAATATATGACAAATGTGAAGCTACCTATTTACTAAACAATGGAACATTTCTTCCATCTTTTTTTCAAAACAAAATCAATGTACCTATTTCCCTAAGCAGCTAAAATCGTCACCACGACGAAGGGAGTCGAATAATTTAATCTCGTCATTTAGTTTTATGACGTCATTTGCTGAGCTCATTCGGCTACCTCGAAAAAGTGTCGTTATTTGTTTTTACGGAGATAATGGTCTGCGTTGTTGGCAATCTGTGTCAATTTGTTTGGTAGCTTATAGCTTAGATGAAATCAGTGTTACTAAATAATAAAACAAAACAACGGATCGCACTCCAGGAGTTCCGGCAGAAGAGAAAACTTGCTAGATTCGTCTTACAAATTTTCGATCAGGTCACGTGTCCTGACCACGGAGCTAAAGAAGTTTTCTGTGTACTGTATCAGCCTTTTAATAGTCCACTGCAGGACGTAGGCCTGCCCACGAAGGTTGGCTATATCCACCACGCTGGCCAGTGCAGGTTGGTGGATTCGCATACGCCATCGAATTTCTTCTACGGATGTATGCATGTTGCCTCACGATTTTTTCCATCACCGAAAAGCCAGTGGTGTGAAATCCCGTACATAAATTCAAAAGAACTCATTGGTACGGGACCGGGATTTGAACCCACGACCTTACGATTTCAAGGCGGGTGTCACTACCTCTAGGCCACTACGGTTTATTTCCAAGAAGTTTTCACTAAAAAAAAAATTATACACGAGGCGAGTCGTTGCGCAGTAGCCAATTCATATTTCAGCAGCGATCAGAAGTGGGAATTGACGCAGTTTATAGCTAACTTTAAGACCCAAGCTTACCAACACTTGTTTAAGTTAAACGTGTATTACTGTATTTAAACAACGGTTTTTGCTTGGTAAACAGCAATATTTCTTTACAAGCCATAAAAAAAGATTTAACCAACGGTTAATAAATTAAACATTTGTTGGTTAACATGGGAGTAAGACCTGAGTTTCGCCGTTGTTTAAATACAGTAATCACACGTTTAACTTAAACAAGCGTTGGTGAACTCGAGTCTAAGTCATTTTGGACATGGACAAGGCAAATGAAATAGAACTAGAGGCTTATAAAGCCAGGCAAATCCTAGGCAAGACATCATTAGTAAGTACTGAAGTAGTACCTAAGTTTGCACAAGCTAGGTGGCTAGCCCTAGGTTAACTGGTGTCAAAATTCTCGAGCCACCTGGAGGCTTTTGACATAGACACATAGCTAAACAGTTAAAACAACCAGAACCTACAACTTAACGTGTCATCCAAGGCAAGGCAGCTTTCAGTTGGAAAGCTGTCAATACACATAGCTGTATAAGGTGTGACTAAGATCACAGGAATAAGCAGAATGCCTTTGTAAATTCCTAGTTTTCGCGGTATAAGGACTGACTAAGATCACAGGAATAAGCAGAATGCCTTTGTAAACTCCTATTTTTCGCGGTATAAGGTCTGACTAAGATCACAGGAATAAGCAGAATGCCTTTGTAAACTCCTATTTTCTGTTCAAATGTAAACTTTCTAGGTTCTTACCTGGGATTGGATCTGTACGGTACTGTACTGTATCAGCCTTTTTAATAGTCCATTACAGGACATAGGCCTATCAACTAAGGGTGATTGGGCCATATCTACCACGCTGGGCCAGTGCGGGTTGGTGGATTCACATACGCCATCGAATTTTTTCTACTGACATTATGCTGGTTGCCACGATGTTTTCGTTCACCGAAAAGCCAGAGGTGTGAAATTCCGTACATACATTCCTAAGAACTCATTGGTAAGGGACCGGTATTTGAACCCAAGACCTCACGATTGCAAGGCGGGTGTCACTAGCTCTAGACCACCGCGGCTTTTTCACCAAGAATTTAACCTATTTTGGGTTTATCGTAGAGGTGATTTAATATTTAGAAAATTATTTTATTTTGTGCCTTTGACCTAAAATGCTGTTTTAGTTAAGGTGTAATCATTCTTTTGAAGTATATACCTATCCACCTAGACGATGATTATTTTCTAAATATTGTTAGACTGTATTCACCTAAGTATTGTATATGTATTTTCCTTACAAACGAATGTACATTACATAGATAAATCTTGTTTAATTAGCTCTTTAATATTAGTACCAACCAAATAAACGCAACACTTCCAATTTACTTAAGAAAATCCATCGCAGAAAACCATTAGAGTCTTGCAGTCCTGCAAATTACCTCTCAACTCGAAGCAGTATTTTCCAAAACCCACATAACGAATGCAATTTGTTGAGGTAGAAACCCATCAAGTTAAAACCCGGCACTATCTCGAATTCAGAGAAAAAGCAAAATCGTCGAACACTCAATCGTTCCTACAAATATAAATTGAGGTCTTCCGATGCCAAAGGAGTGGTTAAGGGAGTTTTATACGCCAAATTCTATTTTAGTAGCGTTTGTTCATCATACTCGTATTATTTTTCTCCAAAATGGCACAAACCACTTCATTTCGATTATTGTATGGTATAAAATACGAATAGTTCTCTCGATTGAACATTATAATTATATATTTACACGTTCCACCAATTTCAATAAAATTGAAATAGAATCTCTGAAGGTGATTGGTCAAAATCGGTTTGTAATTGACGGAATAGTCACGTAACATTCGGTAAAAATTTATTTTGATCGAAAAATATGAGAATGGCAATTTCGATCTCTTCTCATAAATTAGACAGACAGATAAAACTCTTTATTTTTACCCACAAAGCAAAAATTAAATACAATGTACACATTTAAGATTAAAAACGAGTATGATTATAAACTGGCGGCCTTGTAAGCCATGGCGATTTCTTCCAGGCAACCATGCACATGCATGCAAATCATTAGTTATATAAACTAGATTTCAAGGCGCTCCAAACATGAGTTGTGTTATAATACATAAGATTTTTGGAAATTCAATACTTATACAGGGCTATTTCTAATCAAGTAGCATCTTTTTAAGGGCTTATTCTGTGCATCAAACTAACATGTAGCATAACAACTTCTGTTATGCTACTTTTGTCAAAACTCAAAAAAACTTTGTTATTTTATAAGAAAATAACGGAACAGCTGATTTTTTTTTTAGAGTTTTGACAAAAGTTGCAGAACAAAAGTTAGTTAGTTTTGATGTACAGAATAAGCCCCTAGAAGGATGCTAATTGATTAGAAATAACCCTGTATACTAAAATTTGCAAATGTACGAGTGAACAGCTGTGGTCGTTTGAAAAGCCATTAAATACAATCTCGCAATTTCCCGACTTCTTGCATTAAATATATCTAAACCACTGCAATTTGTAGTTGATTAGAAAGCTCACCTTTCTAGATGAGATTCCATCTTGAAACGTTTTTGTTTGCATGCAAGCAAGACATTTTTATTTTAGAGCTAGAGTAAAATGCACGATTTTATTTACATTCAAGCTTTGTAGTTGAATATTTTGTAGCATTTATGTGGCTAAATTTTGACCGACGAACCACCGGAGGAGGTATACAATTCGACGCGCATATATTTTTTTATGTATAACCACGCATATATTTTTCATAGTAGTCCAATTTCAATAATTATTTTTTTATTGGAAAGAGTATACCCAAAATTGGTCCCATTAAAATTTTATCGAAATCGGCTGAGCCATTTTTGATAAATCAACAATAATGTGAAAAATTCTACATCAATCCGTGCGAAATATTCGCGAATTCTGTACACGGGTGAAGTCGGTCATGCTATGTTTTGCAAAAAAATAATTATTATATACGTACAGTCGTACATACCTAATAGGGGTGTTTACTAGGTATAATAATCATTACTATAATTAGTCCGTCATTTAGATTAGTAAAACATATTGGACATACCATTATTTTTCTTTTGTTAGTAAAACAATCAGTGACAAAGATAAACCTTGTCAAAGTTTGAGAGTGGGGTCCGTGACGCCACAAGCCGGTACATTTGGTAGCGGTTAGTGACGTCACGCGGAACTTTAACAGGCTATATCTCCATCAATTTTCGTTAAATTGACAAAAGAAAAAATACGTGTCTAATATATTTTGACAATCTATTTGACGGACTAATTATATTTTTTAGTTAACAAGCCCATTGCACGTTAGGATCTCCGAAAATTAGCCGACGACGACGACGTATTAATATTAATTTCAGACTAATTTCACTATCTACTTTGTCAATGAAGTGTTAAAGATAGAATTTTAGAAATTTTACGTGCCGTTAGGCAACTAAAAGGTTTTAGGGCAGTCAGTAAAAAACTACAACAAAAAAAACGTAAGCGTCCTGAAAACAGAGCAAAAGAAATAAAACAGCTCTACATAAAACGTTCATTGACTTTGGACAAATATATGTATGTGCCTATTATTGATGAACAACTAAACATTTTTAAAATTTCAAAGTCTTAACCATAAGTACCATAAGTTGTTCACAATTATAAGTTCCTTGATATAACCGTAGTTATATCAGTAAACTTATCTGAAAGTCTCTACCCTTTGCAAGAAAACAAAAAACGCCTCACAAATAAAATTTATACCATCACACACATGAATATCATGTAGGTACTAACAATAGCCCCAATAAATCGTTGATATCAATACAACTCAAACTACAGCTCGAGCGTCAAACATTAATTTCAATAAACTACCCTCGTGATAAGAGCCACGCGATACGCGCCAAGTTTCAGTATCATTCAATTAAGTCCTCGAAACAAACGGCAGTAAGATTCCCTTCTAAGGCAGCCATTCCACCCTTTCAGTTCCAGGCAAGTGGAAACACGTAAACGGAGCACAAGCAATTCGCTGACCTGGAAATTTTTGTAGTTTGGGTCCTACTGGAAGATTTAGTAACTAAAACCAACATAGAATTAAGTAGTAGCTAACTAGTTATAAAATTAAAGACTGATTAACTTGGCAGCATGTGTTTGTGGAAAAAAATTCTCTACTATCTAGGTAACTTAAAAATTAGTTAGAAACACTGAAATCGATGTTCCCCGGTGAGACAGCGGCCTCAATAGCAAGGCTTTCTAAAACTACGCGATTACAAACAAAAATTAAGCGATTACTTTTTTCCCAGTTTTGTTGTTTTACGAAGATTATTTATCAACTGTCAAGCCACAGTGCAGAATTTGGCACGATTGACACTTACAGATAGCAATGTTGCCTTGTTGGGTTAGTTAATATTACACGAAAAAGCACAGTTGAAGGCAACCATGAGCGCCGCCAGAATTATTTTCAGGGAGGTGCGTCTGCATCTTATAGTACTATTAACCAATGTAAAATAGAACTTTAGAGTACTATAATGTAATGTCAAATTCAAATAACACGAGTATTCAACTTAATCAAACGTTTCTGGGATAATATTAAAATGATTACGCACTCCGTCATTATTATTCATTGTGTAAACAAACAAAGTATGTCTCAAGCCATATGAAGAAGCAAAGTGACACTGTGGTTAATTAAAATATTCATCAAATTAAAATTTTGATGTACGTCTCTCGATTCTGTTTCAATAACGAAGTAAGTACAGCTTATGGTTAATGTGGCAGCAAGTGACGCAGCTTTGAATTCGTATGATGTTCTGTACAAAATCGAAATTTGTCATTTACTTCTTATTTTCATCTTGTTTAACTAATTTCCAAATTTCAACTTCAAAGACGCGATTTCAATAAAAAATATCGTCCTGACATTATTTTATTTCTGCGAACATTTGTGAGTGTGTAAATACTCACACACAAAGCTGTGTGATTTTGTATACGATCATTTGAATCAATGTTTCTACTAATATATTTTGTAAAATATCCATCAATTTATCCATTAGTTATAGACCACCCTTCGTGGGTAGGCCTACGTCCTGCAGTGGACTGTTGAAAAGGCTTATACAGTATAGAGAACCCACTGTACACTTGCCAAATATAAATTACTAGCGACCCGCCCCGGCTTTGCACAGATGTATTATACATATAAACCTTCCTCTTGAATCACTCTATCTGTTAAAAAACCGCATTAGCATACATGGGGACAGACAGCGGTAAGCGACTTTGTTTTATACTATGTAGTGATAGTGATAAAATGTTCACCTATTCTGTAAAGGAAAACATCGTGAAGCAACCCCTAGAAGAAGTTCAATTGCGTATGTGAATCCACGAAACACTCATTGGGTTAGCCAGCACCAGGACCACTTATTGCCCTTTGAACTAAGACCTACATTCAGCAAAGTACTACTAAAAGGCCGATAGAATACAGGTTTATAACAAAGTTGTCCAGTAACTATAACTATCGTTAGCTCGCGCGGACAGTTTCAGCCTAAAGATTAATTAGTGGTGGCGTACGTCCCGGCAATCTTGAAATCTGCGTGCATCCGCTCTAGAAATAAATAATTATCTAGAGGAGTATGCAAAGTTAATTAATATGAATAATTATATCTTTAATGTGAGTCGGAATTGCTGGAGTCCAGTCGCGAAAAACATCACGAGTGCGAGAGTTGTGCAACCAATCCGATGGAGGACGAAAGCTGTGATACTGAGAAAAAGGTACGATTTGTATCCACTTTTATACAAACACTTACGTATTTACCAGCAAGGAGTTTTCCAAAATCAAGCTAAAAATGTTATTTTATTTCGTTTGATTGTTTTGTATCCTACTATTACCCAACTGCCAAGGCAGGGTATTATTTTCAACCTGTACTCTATTGTGCCCGTCTTCCAAAAGTCCACTGCTAAACATACGCATATCTACAAAGGGCAATTGAGTTTTATCCACCACGCTGGTCCAGTGCAAGTTGGTGGCTTCAGATACGCTATTAAATATTTTCTACGGACGTATAAGGTTGCCTCACGATGTTTTCCTTCACCGAAACGCCAGTGGTGTGAAATTGTCACCGAAAAGTCAGCGGCGTGTTAATCATGACCTATACTCTAATAGTTCTCCGCAATGAAGACCTCGCATCTGTTTAACTAAATCTTCATAATGCCTATATCTCGACTGGCCCTGGACAGATTTGATACATACTCTTGTTAGAGTTTGGTATTGAACGATATTACCAAATAATACAAAAATTGGCTGATAAATAGTGCTACAGCAAAGTTTTCCCTGGATAAAACAAAATTAAAATTTTGCCACATCCAAAATAGAGACGCTTCACTCGATCGAGTAAAAGATTAACTATTAACTGTGCGAGCTTTTTTTTAATGAGGGACGTGGACCTACACAGAAAGGGTGATTGGACCATGCCCTGTCCACCATGCTGGCCCAGTGCGGGTTGGTGGATTGATTGATAAACTATACAGGGTTATTTTTAATTAATTAGCATCCTTTTAGGAGCTTATTCTGTACATCAAAACTATCAAATTTTGTTCTGCGATTTTTGTTAAAACAAAAAAAATTGTTGTTTACTAGAAAAAATATCGTTCACCCGCGACAAAATGTATAGAACAGCTAGTTATTATTTTAAAGTTTTAACAAAAGTCGTAGAACAAAAGTTGTGGGTTGTACAGAATAAACCCCTAAAAGGATGCTAATTAATGAGAAATAACCCTGAATATGCTATAGATAAATTATTACAGATAACATCAATTAATTTGATCTTATAGTCTAATAGTTCACGTCAATACACGTAAACATTTATGGAAATATTCCGAAATAAGTATAAAATAAAGAGATTAACTTCCTTGGTAAAAAGTTAGCGAAAAAGTACCAAAGTGAAACGAAAATACATTTCCTCGGGAATTTATGGGAGATACTTAAAGAGTTAATTTATTGGCAACACGATAACAAGATGTTTTTAAGTGCAGCTTGGCTCGTGTTCATTTCATTTACGCGAAATGTTTGAGAGTAACTTTTCATCCCATTTATTCAATTTCATAACATAGCCCGACAACATTTTTGTGTAAAATAGTACATAGGCGGTAATACAGGTGCAAATAACATTGTATTTGGTCTCGAACTCCTCTAAAACTGGTAGATCAATATTTTGTGTATTAGAGTCACCTTCTCCAGATTTATTTAAAGGGAAAAACAACTTTTTAGTTAAGGTAGTATGTATGTACTTTAGAAATAACTGTATAAAATAAATTGCGACCCTATTAGAAAAGTTAGAACCAATAAGCAAAGTAAGTACTTAAATAATTTCACTTCACGACTTATTTATAAACAGTATTCACGAATCACGGTACTTCTAAAAATAAACGTATTCAAAGCCATAGAATGACCAAAAATATTCTACTAATACATTCCGAAATTCATAAAGTTCGCCGCGAACCCAAACCGGAAAATTACTTGTTGAGAGTTTGAATTTATTTCACCGAAACTTCGGGCGATACATTTTCCTGGAAGAATTATTTGTCAAGCGTGAGACTTTTTCACTAAAAATGGTCGTGAGTTTCATATGACATTTTTTGCACTAGAGTAACTGTGGACTGTGTGATTTTTTGCTGAGTTTGAATTTAAATTGCTAAACAATCAAGTGACATTTTTATTTTACTGAGCAACATTTTTTTTAGTAGTCTGCGATCAATATCTTTATCAAGGAGAGTGGTGTAGATAGTGGTGAGCGACGTTTTAGAATAGACAGTTGTTTATTCTCAAAACGTCGCTCTCTATTCATAAGTCCGTGCTTGCTGCCCCTGACAATGGAGAAACGTCGCAAAAACGTTGTCGAGGATTGTCCTTTCCTCTAAACTAGTTTCGCGCGTCGGTTTGGCCTTTTCATCAGATATCATATCCTACTAATATTATAAACGCGAAAATTTGTGAGGATGGATGTATGGATGTTTGTTACTCTTTCACGCAAAAACTACCGAACGGATTGAGATGAAACTTTGCATTAATATAGCTTATATATCAGAATAACACTACTGTACTGTATCAGCGTTTTTAATAGTCCACTGCAGGACCTAGGCCTACCCACGAAGGATGATTGGGCCATATCCACCACGCTGGCCCAGTGCGGGTTGGTGGATTCCAATACGCCATCGAATTTCTTCTACGGACGTATGCAGGTTGCCTCACGATGTTTTCCTTCACCAAAACGCCAGTGGTGTTAAATTCCGTACATAAATTCCAAAGAACTCATTGGTACGGGACCGGGATTTAAACCCACGACCTCACGATTGCATGGCGGGTGTCACTACCTTTAGGCCACCACGGTTTTACCAGAATAACACATAGGCTATAAATTATAATGATATGCGTATGTGCGCGAAGCCGCGGGTAAAAACTAGTATAACATAATGTCATTGATAGATACTGCATCTTGAAGGAAAAGTCAATCTACGGAGCCAAAGGAGGACAGTTTAGGTTTTTGTCGACTTTGGATCACAGGGAGACGGAAAACTTACATAAGATATTATCTTAATCTTGTTACCTGATAGGAGTAATCATTAAAAAAAATACATAGGTACATAAATTGAAACTACGTTGCACATAATTATGTGTATAATTTTTGTTCTTCAGCTTTGGTTTTTCAGAGAGTAATAAATTAATATGTTATGCTTAGATTTATCATTTGTCTATTGTAATTTTTATTTTTCTTATTTGTAAATTCTAACAGTGGTATTAAATACATTAAATGTAAGTATTACTTACATTTTAAATCGTATCAGGTTTCCCGCGATACAGGCCCCGCCTAGTGCAGGAACCGCTGTTTATTTAGTATCGTATAAAACTATCCAATATAGTTTTCTCTTAATCTAAAATAGTACTAATTGACTATATTATGTCGTAGTTTCCAAAGTTACAATTTATACATATTTTCCGTTTGAAATCCTTATTTTCCGCATACCGTCTTTCATTTCCGCGTCTTACTACGCCATCTGCCTGCGCCATATTTCAAGGACTTATTTTAAGAAAGCTGTTTACATTACTTCGCTTGGTTATACCTAAATTATTATTTTCTCAGAGCAAGCCCAGAAACGAGCGCAGGCGCAGCAGCAACCGCCTAGAAGTGGATGATGCTAGAAACGAAATACGACAGTTTAAAGAGAATCTTCTGCAATCTGTAGCGTCTGGAGAGTAAGTACCTCTATGTTTGTACATAGTTCGACGACTATCATGACCTTTGGTAGTATATCTGCCTGCAAAGCTATGGCTTACGAATTCTATTCCTATGCAGGCAAATATTTGAATGATTTTAAATATCTGTTATAGTTCTTAGTTTTAGTTTTTGTGTGTTTTCTATAGCATCCTCGACTCAGGGAATTCTAGGAAAGACTTAAGTTGGCGTAGGCGTAGTGTTAGGTTAGGTTATATTTATTAACTACTAGTTTTTACCCGCGGCTTCGCCCGCATGATATTTATTTTTTTTGACGCAATATCTTTATAATTTATAGCCTATGTATTATTCTGATATATAAGCTATATTACTGCAAAGTTTCATCTCAATCCGTTCAGTAGTTTTTGCGTGAAAGAGTAACATACATCCATCCATACATCCATCCATCCATCCTCACAAACTTTCGCGTTTATAATATTAGTAGGATAGTTTGTCTGGAAAATATTAACTAAAGTTATAAAAGCTGAACTTTATCGCTCATACCTACATCGTAGGAAAAAAAATCCAAATAACGGCCCATTCAGAAAAACACCTGGATAAATAAATATAATTTCACGCAAAAAGTAAACTTTTGATTTATTTCGTGTAAAAATCAAGCATTTGCATTTTATCTTTGTCACACTTCCGCAATCAAAGTCCCAAAGTTTAAACTCAAATACGCAAAAGTTTTGAGTGTCATTCCTTGTTATTGTTGTTAAAGTGTATCTTGAGATGCTTCTAAAGGCAACTCTTTGTAAACAAATACTTTTTAGTATATCTTTACAATTTCACGGAACATAAAACTTGAATTTGATGTTTGACTTGGCACATACATAAATGGTACATGATTTATGCTAGAGCTACCGTCCTTAAAATCACACTAACAAAAGGTACCTAAAGATACTGCATATTTTATAAATAAAGTATTACTTAATTATCTTTTAATATTTTACTCAAAAAAGCCTTAAAAACTAGCTATTTATTTGATAATAAGATATTTAATCAAGTGTACGTAAATATAGCAGTTTTTTACTATAACGTGGTTAGTAGTAAGTGTTTATGAAATTTTCATTAAATAACACTGAATTTGTGGACAAGTTCCTCAATTTGATCGAAGATGGTTTTTTTATGAGGCACAGTTCATACTTGCGATTCAGTGTATTATCAATGAGCTTTACTTTGGCACGGAGGCCACGCTCACTTCGCACTTCCATGTTTTACCCGATCCGTGACATTTAAGTATCGAGTTATTGTTCTAGCAACCATCTATTGATATTTGATGCTTTGAAGTAACAAAAACCTTTTATTACAAAACAATCGTCTGAGCAAAGACAATCCGCTTGGCTCGCACAAACTCAAGAATCCAATACAGCTGAAGAAGAAATTTGAAGCGTAATAATTAATTTAGGATGTCAAAATACTTATTGTTATTTGAAAGACCCGTCAACAGAAATACCGGATATTAGATTTCAAGTATTCCGTTTTCGTGAAGAAAATGAGCTTCTCTAAATTTGAATATTAAAGCGAGAGTATACCGACAAGTCGCCTATGCAAAGATTAAAATCTTTTCTAAATCGGATATCGATGTATTTGAACAAGAATACATTTTTCGGTGCAGGTTTTTTTTAGTGAGTATACTGACTGACCCTCGAAATTTCCATTTATATGCTCATACCCCTAGACGGGACGATATCTATAAAGAATTTTCCCCGTCCAAAAATATGGCGACGAACATTTAGTGGCACATTAGACCCAATTTTAGAGGCGCCATCGTAATTATTAATAGCAATTTAGAGAATCCCTGTTTCTTTTTCACTAAAATTATGCATTTAATAGAGAGAATATTATTTTACGTTGCTTTTAAATTGAAAATGGCTGGGCAAAGGTCTCACGTCACGCTTCATATCCTTCTATATGTAACGATCCCTCGCAACTACTGGTTACTCTTTTTAAATGAGTCAAGCTTGTTACAGTAGCATTTCACCTGCATTTTTTTTTTCGACGTGGGTAGTCGCCAATGACACATCAATTAATAAGTGCTCTCAAATAAATTAAATTAAAAATTAAAATAATCATCAATATAAAAGTTTTATATGTTTAATTTAATGCAATAATTACAATACCTGTTCGGGAGTGTTATTTCTTACAAAATCACAGAAACACATTGTCTTTGAGGAAATCTTGTATTCTGTGTTCACTCAAGATGGAGGCTATTAAGAAGACACAGGAACAATTACAAGCGTTGGTTCTGCAGAAGATGGACGCATTTCAGGCACAATTTCAGAATTCGCCTACTCCTAGAGAAAATACTCCATTGGCTGATGATTTTTCATCTTTTCGCTCGTTTATCCTACTACAAATGAAGTCACTGCAAGATCAGATCACTCTGGTTGCACAGGAAGTGGACAGCATGGAGATGAGATCCCGGCGGAAGATCCTTCTATTCCACGGAGTACCTGAAGTGAAAGATGAGGACGTTGCAGCCACAGTAGTAAATGTTGTATCTCAGAAATTACAAGTGGCTGAGTTCACCGCATCTCACATCAATCGGTGCCATCGTATGGGTCGTTTGCCGGGCGCTGACCGGCCTAGGCCAATACTGGTAAAATTTCGGGATATGCCTCTTCGTCAAAAGCTGTGGTCCTCCAAAACGGCTCTTAAGGGGTCCGGAATTACGCTGTCGGAGTTTCTCACAAAAGGCAGACACGACACTTTCATGGCAGCCCGCGAACGTTTTGGCGTGGCCAAGTGTTGGACACGGGACGGATTCGTCATTGTTCTGGGATCTGACGGTAAAAGGCATCGGGCCAGCAGTCTTGCAGAACTGAACATGATTGAAGTCCCTGCCCCTCCGAAGATTAAGAAGCCCGAGGCGGTGAAAAAGGCTCAGGTACCGAAAGCTTCTCGTAAAGTCCAGCCGAAGCAGTAAAATTGTCAGAACTTGTAGTGCATCTCACAAACAGTAGTCTTTAGTTTCAGTATAGGGTAGGTGTCTTGAATTGTTACTTCAAATATAACAAACTATTTCAAGTTTTTTTTAGACTTTGAAAATGAGGTACATATTGTTATATCTAATTTATTTCGTTCACCTTCACAAACAAATAACAAATGTCAATGATGTTTTTAATTTTCTTTACTTTGTAAATGTCAACGTCACTCACACATCAACTGTCACTTTTCAATATTTAACTTTTTTTTTTTTAGTTGGATTGTGTATAATTCTTTTTTTGACAATTTATTTTATTCTATATCACAAAGTATGTGGATATCACAAATATGATTAATTTTAGTTTTGAAGTCACATTTATTGTCACAGAACACAGTGTTCTAGGTTCAAGTACAACATGCGCTTCGAAAAGAGACCTGTTTTACTCTTCTATTGTCAATGTTTAACTATTTTTCACTTTTTACGGTCTTATTTTCGTAGTTTTTTTTTTTTTTTTTTTTCTTTAACTCTTTTAAAACTTGATTTAAATCCAAGAGATGTTCTTAGGTTCCTTGTTAATAATTAATGTTGATTTTAGTTCGCTTGATTAGATTGTAGATTTCCACTACCCTATAAAGTTTCGCATCTCAATGCATATAATTAGTTGTTCGACATGTTTATTCCATTTATAAGTTATATATGTCTTTTTTTTCTCTTCTTCTGTGTTTATGTTTCTGTGTATTAAATTATTTAGCAGCATCTCCTACAGACACAACAGGCAGGTGGAATTAATTTATTTTAGTAGTAAATTTTTATTATTTAAGATATTTATTTTTATAACTATTATTTATTTATTTTTAGTGTTAGGTTTTTATCCATAGAATATATTGTTAGTATATTATTATGTTAAATATTTTTGAAGACATTGACGGCAACAGCGATGACGAATATTTATCTGCTACTTCATCTGAAACGACAACTTGCTCTGACGACAGCTTCGTCAGTTTGCTGCCATTATCTGACTACCTGGAAAGTACTTTCTCTGACGTCCATAAAAACTTCAACGTTATTCATATAAATGCTCAGAGCATTCCGTCAAGCTACTCCGAAATGCTAGCGTCACTTGATCAAAAGAATATTCACGCAATACTAGTCTCCGAAACATGGCTTCGTCCTTCTCTTCTCACTACATCTTTTTCTCTACCTGGTTATATTCTAATTCGTAATGATCGTACCTCCCGTGGCGGGGGTGGTGTGGCTATTTACTTAAAGGCTAATTTTCCCTATTCTATCATAAGCCAATCGCCACAGCCACCTCCTGAGAAAGGTGGTGAGCATCTGTTCATTGAAGTACTTCTTTCCCACACTAAAATTCTTCTCGGAGTCTATTATTGCCCTTCTAAAACCATTAATTTCTTTTCCTCTTTCGAAAATATTTTATATAACCTTGTCCCCACTTACAACCACTCTATAATTATGGGTGATTTCAACACATGTCTCCTAAAGAAAGATCATCGAAGTTCTTCTTTCGAATCTATAGTAAATTCCTTTAATCTACATTTTCTTCCTCTAAATGCGACGCATCATTTTCCAAACTGCGCTCCATCTCTTCTTGACTTGATGATCGTGTCTTCTCCTAATAACGTTGCTAAATATGGGCAATATGCTGCCGATAACTTCTCTTATCATGATCTAATTTTTCTATCGTATAAAATACGTCCTCCCAAGTCCAAGCCTCAAATTGTTCTGCAGCGAAACTTTAGTGGTATGGATCGTGACGCTTTACTCCGTGACGCTGCTAAGATAGATTGGAGCCCAGTTCTTGACGCGGAGTCGGTAGATGAACAGATTACCATTTTTAACACGCTGATCACACAATTATATGACGTGCATGCTCCAATACGCTCCATCAAAATCAAACAGCTTCCTGCACCATGGCTCACCGATGACATAAAATGTTTAATGCACAAAAAGGCAGTTGCCAAAACCAGGTACAAGTTGCGTCCTACTGAGGCGAATCACGTCAAATACGTCCAGGCTCGAAATCACTGTAATAAGGTGTGTAGGGATGCAATGCGTCGCCATATTCATGCTTCAGTGGATGATGAAAACCCAGCTAGGGTTTGGAAATTCCTTAAGTCTATGGGAATTGGCAAATCTCGTCAAAATACTTCTCCTAACAATATTGATCTAAATGCTCTTAACCAACATTTTTCTTCTGCTTCCGCTATGCCGGATGCAGCTAAGTTTCCAACTTTAAGCTCTCTTTCTGCCACTCCAACTCCCGACTTCTCCCCTTTTACGTTCAGTCGTTTCACTGAATGTGATGTTAAGAAGAGTTTAATGTCAATTTCCTCCAACGCGGTTGGCGGTGACAATATAAGCCGGAACATGCTTTTGCCTATTCTGGACGTTGTCCTTCCTGTCCTATGTGCTATTTTCAATAACTCCACCTCTAGTGGAATTTTTCCTGCAGTATGGAAAGACGCGCATATTATACCTTTGCCAAAGAAATCCAATCCCAAATCCTTCTCAGAATATCGTCCTATCTCTATCCTTCCGTTCCTGTCCAAAGTTCTTGAGCGTCTTGTTCACAGGCAGTTGAACGATTTCCTCAACGTACACAATCTCCTTAATCCTCTCCAATCCGGTTTCCGTCCTGGGCATAGTACTGTGTCTGCGCTTGTTAAGATCACTGACGACATACGCTTGGGTATGGATGACGGCAGGCTTACTATTCTAACTTTGTTAGATTTCAGTAATGCCTTCAATACCGTCGACTTTGACATTTTACTGGCATTATTTCGCTCTTCTAACATATCTCCATCAGCGATCGATTGGCTTCACAGCTACTTGTATGGGCGCCGACAGCGTGTTCGCCTTGAAGATGTTTATTCCTCTTGGTGCAATACTTTAGCTGGCGTACCACAAGGCGGCGTACTATCTCCTCTTCTTTTCGCATTTTTCATTAATTCTATCTCTCACTGCCTTACTTCTTCCTACCACCTTTATGCAGATGATCTTCAAATTTACACACAAGCTAGGCTTGATGATCTGGACTCTGCGATAGCTAGAATTAATATTGATCTTTGCCGAATTATAGAGTGGAGTAACTCCTATGGTCTGCAAGTTAACCCGGCAAAAACTCAAGTAATTATTATTGGTAGTTCGTATGCAATCTCAAAAATTGATTGGGCTAAGCTCCCTAGTGTTGTTTTTAATGGAATAACATTGCCTTATAGTGAGTTGGTGCGAAACCTTGGGGTTATGTTCGATCGGTCCTTAAACTGGAACGTACACGTAAAGTTGATCTGTAGTAAATTGTTTGCTGCTGGTAGCTCGTTGAGACGACTCCGAAACTTTTTACCCACTGCCACTAAGGTGGCGCTCGCACAGTCTCTTCTCCTCCCCATACTAGATTATGCCGACGCTTGCTTTTTAGATCTCACCGAGACTCAGCTAGATAAACTTGAGCGACTTCAAAATTATTGTATTAGATTCATATATGGCTTACGGAAGTACGACCATATATCTCATTTTCGCGCTAAGCTCAAGTGGCTTCCAATTCGCTTTCGACGGAATGCACACATTCTTCATCTCCTCTACAACATCCTTTTTAATCCTTCAACTCCTTCTTACCTTAAAGGCCTTTTTTCCTACTGGCACACCTTACATTCCTTCTCCCTCCGGTCCAAAGAAAATCTTAAACTTAAAACGCCATCCGCACGCTGCGAAACTTTTTATGGGAGGTCATTTGCTTTCCGGGCAGTTCAATTATGGAATGCATTGCCTGTGCCGATCAGACTTTCTCCATCACTTGCCGTTTTCAAAGAACAGGTTTAAAATCATTACTTGCAATTGTCCGCTCGTTGATATAGGTACAAAATTGCTGTTGTCCTTTTTGTTTTTATATTTTTTTTTTTATTTTGTAGTTAAAGTATTTTTAAATCATTATTTTTTTATTTTTTTTATTATTTTAATATATTTAGGAAAAGTAGGTATTTTATGTATAGTAGGTAATTTTATGTATTTTATATGTATGTATTTATTAGTATGTATATATGTTTCATGAGTACGAATTAATTTTGTTAATTGCACACCCCCGTCTTTACTTGTTCTTTATTCCTATTCCATCCAAAGGTTGCCTGGAAGAGATCGCTTTTAGCGATAAGGCCGCCTCTTGTTACACACTATAGTTTTGAATGTTTTTGTTATCTGTGTTATTTGTGCTCTTTGTGTTAACAATAAAGAATATCTATCTATCTATCTATCTATCTATCTATCTATCATTTTTTTCTTCTCCACATTTTTTGTTCTCTACATTATATAAAACAAAGTCGCTTCCCGCTGTCTGTAGGTACGCTTTAATAATTTTGCATGTGTTATTTAAACCTTTCTCTTGAATCGCATTCTATACAAGAAAATTGCAATTGCAAAGACGTGGTTTGTTTATTCTTGATTTGTCTGAAATCTATTATGCATTTAACAAGGGCGGTTGATAACGCAGAAAGCCGTCAAATACGTAAGTTACAGTTTCACCAAAATATAAGAAATGGTGATAAAAATATCAAATTTTATTTAATCCGTTTCGTAAAATGTTGGCAATAATTTGATTTCGAAATATTTCAAAAACTCAATCAAAATAGTATTCTTACGGCATGTCGGCAGCCCATTCCAAACTTAGGTGATTTCATTTTAACTAAGCCTGAAATCGATTCTCTTTGGCCGTAAACTGTTTTATTGGATACTGAAGCAGCGCTCAAATAGCTGTAAATGGAAACTTTCCGATTACTTTTGATATAGTTCGTTAATGGGAAGATTAAAGAAAATAACAAAAAAATACTCACGAATTTTGGTGTACATGTCTAGTGAATTGTTTTGATATATGTGGAGAGTTTTATCAGGCTGATTGTGGATTTCAATTAAAACTTTTGGCTTGAGTTCTGATCTCATACTTTTAGACCAAAATAATATTTATTGATTCTGAAGATTTTATAAACCAATAAAACTGCTAAATAAAAGCAAACTGGGATAACATACTAAACACACTACGTTTGAATGTATTTGTTTTTGTTTGTGAAAATTGTTTTTTTTTTTAGTGTACCGATATGATTGCGAGTATTTGTACCTAATTATATTGGTCTAATAAAATATTGAAATACTGTACAGTATTGATAAGACCGCATGATCGCGCTGGATGCAAGCCGCTACGAACCGGTCTTATTAGAAATCTTTGGGGGAGGCTTATGTCCAGAAATGGACGTCCTGTGGCTGAAACAAACGAATGAACGAACAGTATAAGTAGATTCTAGAAAACCAATAAGTCAAAAAAAAATTAGTCAGAATCAACGTTTCTCATAAAACATCTGTGCTTTATTTGGTACCCAAGCTGTCAAAGTAACGTGGTACAAATATGGTAAAAATTTATTTATTACGAAATTATTTGTATAATATTTAAAAGTAAGTAGGCAGTAGTATTAAAATATCTACTTCTGTCATATTTTCTTCGTTAGAAACATAATTAAATCGACAGTGACCGACACAATCTCAAGAGCTCAGCACTACCCCTGTCTTAAAAAAGCGAGCTATTTTTAATCAGAAACAATCCAAAAGTCGCTATTTGTACCCGACCAAATCAGCGTTCATTACACGGTCTTATCCAGTAACACCGAAGGAATTCAAACGGTACTGATTACTTTTATTTCAAAGGTGGGACTGAATAACCCATGAGACACAGATTTTCACGGTTAACGGTATGACATCATACTGTTTTGTTTGACAATTGAAAGTGAATATAGGTACCGAAAAATAAAGATACCGGAATTTAGAGGACTTTATTTTTACGGTACTTTTATCACGGTTACAAGGATTTTCTGGACAAACGCCCCCACACCGCTCCTTGCTGGAGCAAAGCTCCAATATGCTAACATTATTGGTACAGGTAATATCAGTTATTTAATGGTTTAGTAAGACGCTGATCAACGTTGATAGCGTAAATGTCTCAACAGACGTGTTATACCGAATAACCGGTGTTATTGAACATGGAAAAAGCAATAGTTACTATCTCAGTTAAATTGAGTTTTTGGCGAAATTAGATCCACACTAGGTCGAGACGGCACGACCCATCTCGCGAGTAGCCGTACTTCTGTACAGTAACCGCATTCAATCCTTGCTTTTATTTCAGTGGTGGGATTGCGGAAAATGGGACGGATATAGCAATCTCCCGGCAGCAACGGTCTCGGTCCGCTTCCAGGGCCAGAGAAGCGCTCTGCATACCGCCCAACGTTCAAGCCGAGATGGATGAGACAAAAATCTTTGAGTTAAAGGAGGTACTCACAATGCGCTAATTTAAAGCTTTTTAAAATACTTATATCGTATCGTATATTATTTTTATCTGTGCTCTTTGTTATTGAAAATCGCGTCAGTATTGAAATGCTTTGCCGTTAGTGAAACACTGTTATATTTACACCTACATAACAATGAGTACGTTTAACTAGTTGATGAACCTATAAATACTTTGCGAAAAATCACAGAGGAATCTACGTTATGAAAAAAAAGTTCTGTTGTTTGATACGAGTTGTAGAAAAAAGTTGTGTTGTTTGAACTTATTGTACTAAAATGTTCACAAAATACCTAAACTAATATATATATATATATATTAGTTTAGCATAACTAAATTTTAACATACAAAACTTAATCTAAAAGCCCCTTTGTAGACTCAGAGCAAATAAAAAAATCAAGAGGGAACGTCGTTGAACAGTCAAGTGAGGCCGGTTTTTTATACATGTGTGAGTGCGTCGGTGTTACGCCGCCATAGTTCGGCTGTCAAGCCAAGGCGTAGTTTCGTTGTTCGTGGATGTGTGTGTAATTGTCTGTACACGGCGAGACGTAGTTTTGGTTGGCTTCACTTGTTTGTTCACAACATTCTCTCTTGATTTTTTTATTTGCTCTGAGTTTGTAGAAGGAAACTGTTGTTTGATAAATATGTATCTTAAACTTTGTGAAATATTTGGCATCTCTTGTTATGATTATGAATGTTGCAGTCAAACGAAACATTTCTATAAAGTATGACTAAAAACTTGACTTGATGACTTTTTGAAAAATAACTCGTAGGTACTGTGAATACAAACAATGCTTGAAAAGAAACAATATTTCATGTATTTAATCTATGAACCAGCTTCCTTTTTGTTCGTGCCGAAGGTTCATGTGTCACGCCAGAACTTTGTTTAGGATTTGAATACGCGAAAAAGATTAATGTAACTGCGACACGTGGGGATGTTCTGCGGCTTTATTTTTTACCGAAATGGAGCTTTTTCATCCAGTCTGCTTTCAGCATTCAATTACGGCTTGTAAACGTTAGGTGGTGAGAGTTTAATTTGGTTTCCGTTTTATGAACGCAATTTTGAATGTTAGTCAAGTCTACAATATATTATTTAGCTTTTTGTAGTTTCAGTTAGCCAGATTTATTATTTTTCAACAGTCTGTCAAATTTGTCCCTAATTTAAATTTATTTTACGCAAAAAATGGCATGACTGACTTCAACCGTGTACAGAATTCGCGAATATTTTGCACTGATCGATGTGGCATTTTTCACATTATTTTTGATTCATCAAAAATGGCTCAGCCGATTTCGATAAAATTTAAAAAGAACCGATTTCGAAGTATACTCTTTCCAATAAAAAATAACTATTGACATCGAACCACTCTGTAAAAAGTTATGCGTAAAAATATGTACTTATATATATATATATATATACGAGTATATATACGCGTCTAATTGAGCAGGCACCTCCTCCGATTCGTCGGTCAAAAAAGCAGTCGTGAAAGTTAAACATGGACCCTATTGCTTTCTTTCTGATGCTATAACCTCGCAGTAGTAGGTATGCCAATACATAGTAGAGTTTAGCTTTTGCTGAGCTAAATTTGGAAACCGTAGCTCCTACGTTAACTTTACTATAGGTACGAGTATTTTGTTTGGAAAGAATATTTCCTTTAATTAATAAATATTGGATTAGAATTGCATTAATTTTGTTTTCATTTTTTGTGACTCTACTTAAATTTTCAGGCTTTTCTCCTATTTGACATGGATGGTGATGGCTGCATCGACTACAACGATCTTCGAGCTACCCTCATCAGCCTGGGTGATAAAGTAGATGACCAAGCGGTTCGGAACATGTTAGCAGAAGTACGTACCTATTACATTCGTTAGTTCCTTTATGAACAACAATAAAATAAAACACTATTTACATAGTTTGAAACTACATGAACTACTACTGCATAAAAAGCAATTGGATCATTCATAGACCCTTGAAGGCTTAAAGATTATCCAAAGTTCCCAGCATGCTGGCAGCATTGCGATGAGAATAGAAATGCTTATAGTACGTTGTTTAATTGGTGGTATAAAAAAAACCACAAAACTACTTACCTATGACTTATTATTTTTTAACAAAATTTAACAACCGACTTTAAGTAATGGTTAATGCATATTACATTAAATTTTAGTAATTCTGGGACAAAATTATAACTCACATTTTTACCCATTTTTAATTTGTCTAAAATTATTTATCTTAGATTTTGTACAAAATTTACCCTAGGTACCTCTAATGTTAATCGATCTTTAAAAATACAAAAACTGCTTATTATGCTTACCTACCTATTAAACTCAAAGTAACGACCCGGCAATTGAGTTATTCATGTAATTTCATTCATTGATAATTTAAGAGCTTGGCTTTTACCGATGGAGCACCTTCCATTTCTCGCGTTCCTTGACCAGTCTTTTCACCTCTCTGTACGATATGAAATCTACTTTCTTCCTAGATTAATCTACAAATATCCTCCGTGGTCTTCCATTACCTCTCTTTCCTTCAACCTTTCCTTCTACGTTTTATGGTTTTCATAAGATAGTCATGTCGTACAAGGTGGCCAAACATCTTGCCTCTCTGATTTTCGTTTGTAGTTAGGAGTTTTTATAAGCACACAAATTAATGTAAATTTATTAACTTATCATTTAACAATAAATGTCATTTATCAATACAATATGGCACTGCTAAACCTATCACCGCAAGTCGACTAGCTCGGTGCCAGCTGGCTAATCGTCTATGCGCTTAGAATTTATAGCTATTCTATAATATCGGCCCTGTAACAAATAATAAAGCATATTGTTACGAGATAGGTTCTTGGATAGTCAGTTAAAATGCCGATTATTCTCTTTGCACTTTATTGCACACAATCACTTCACAAAAATCACAAAAACACACGACACAACTGGTTCGCACAAACACTTTACACTGGCACTGATATTCACGCAAGCTGGTCACTTCACAATCACTGTATCGCACTCTAACCCGAGTAGTTATCGCTTCGACGGTAAACGAATAAACTGATGCCTATGGGTCGGCCGGCGTATTTATATCCGTTATTTGCTACAGTCTCGAACCTACGAGATATTTCGCAACATTACTCGATCTTAATAAACGCTATTGTGTTAACAAGTAAACAACTTGAAAGTTCGAGAATCCCTATTGTTTTTCAAATACGTAAACACCAAACAAATAAACTCGAGTCATAAAGCCATAAAACCGAATACAAAAGGCACCAATAAAAACACAATAAAGCTTCACAGAACAATAGAGCTTCCCAGAACCGGATCACGTAAACACCGCAGATTACATCATAGTTACTCCATACCTACAACGGGCGTCTACTGCGTTATAATATGTACTGTAATTAAAACGTTTATTATGCTCCATTCACACTCTCTACGAGACGACACGAGGGAACGCGAGTAAGAGAGTGTGCACGGCGCGCTCGAGTCGCCTCGTCTCGGCTCATCTTTTTTCCACGTCATCGCCTCGCATGAGGTCCTCGCCGAGCCGCGCGCGAGAGTGTGGACGTATTTGGTGTTCTTGTGGGTATATATTCTTATACAGGGTTATTCAAAACTGGTGTACTAAGCCGAAAGGAGGTGATTCAGACCATGATGATTTGCAATCTGGTATGAATAACTTTCCAAGTTGTAATTTTGTATAGAGCAGTCTATTTTTTATTTTTTTATTGATAAACTCCACAAACACTGTGCACATCAACACAATACACGAAAGAACAGAATAAAAGGAAACTAAGTGACACAGCAATTACAGGCGAAGACAGCTTGCCTTGAGTATATACATCATCGCAAAAAAAGAATATATATGATAAATTTACTGTGACAAAATTAAAGAATTTTTTTGAAAAATATACAGAAACCAAAATTGAAATTCAAATCAAATATAACAAACAAAATTGAAGTTACCTATTTGTTACAAAATTTATTTATTTATGTTTTACTTTTATTTGGATACAAAAATTTACAATAAACACAAGCTAATCAGAGTTTAGAAAGTACCAGGCCAATTTTAAATGCATGGATGTTGCCCGAAAAGACATGAATCTCATACTGTCTTTTAAAACCACAACTATGGTCTTAATCACCTTATTTTAGCTTAGTACAAGGTAAGCAGATAACCTTATATGGGTACTTACATCGAGGAAAAGGTACATTTTATGTTGAATAGAGAAAATATAGAGATACGCTTCCCTAAACCGCAACTACGTGGGAGAGGCTTAACGTAGAACTAACCCTGATAAATTATTTAAGGAAATTAAGATCATTTGGATTTATTACACTTCCCAGACAAACATGAACGCGGTGAAATTATTTAAATGAAGGCCCTATTAGTCCAGAAACCTTAATCGGGGCCCGAGTTTCTATGTACTGTACCAGCCTTTTTAATAGTCCACTGCAGGACGTAGGCCTACCCACGAAGGGTGATTGGGCCATATCCACCACGCTGGCCCAGGGCGGGTTGGTGGATTCACATACACCATAGAATTTCTTCTACGGACGTATGCAGGTTGCCTCACGATGTTTTCCTTCACCGAAAAGCCAGTGGTGTGAAATTCCGTACATAAATTCCAAAGAACTCATTGGTACGGGACCGGGGATTCGAACCCACGACCTTACGATTGTAAGGCGGGTGTCACTACCTCTCGACCACCACGGCTTATGAGTTTCTATGATAGTGTTATTTTTAATGTGGATTGTAGAACTTTGGAGGTCTACACCAAGATTAGAGCAACAATTTGAAATATTATTCCATAAGTATCTGGTTAGCTAATCTAAGTAGGATAAATCAGAAATATTATAACTTATATCTAGTGGCAATTCAGCTAGCAAGTTTTTTTGGGTAAGTCTAACTTGAAGAATGAGATCAATCACCGAATCCAATTCGGCAGCATTCGAAAAACTGCTTGACGTCTTATTCTGACACACCTCAGTGTTTCAACCACAAGGATACAGCGCTCTATCTGGTTGTAATAGCTCTGTGGTTTCAACCAGTATTCGATCATCATTACCAGTGATGACATATGACACTGAAACGTAGTGGGCTGTTCACTGTGCGCCTTATGAGGAATCTTAAAGTAGTTCAACGTGTTATGGAGAGGGCTCAGAGTATATCTGCTAGATCGAATGAGAAGATTCGCAAACGAACCAAAAAAATGTAGTTCATCGGATTATTATCAAGTTGAAATAGGCAGGGCATATAATTTGAAGAACAGATGACTGATGGAGCAATAAAATTCTCAAAAAAGACTAAATACCAGCAAACACAGCGTAAGACGTCCGCCAACTAGGTACACAGAAAAATCATATTTCTACGTATTTATATGCGTGATTGTTTTCAAATTATTTATTTTTGTTACAGGCTCCAAATCCTTTAGATTTTGACGGATTTGTCAACCTCCTTGGATACAGAACTCTAGAACTGGATTCAGAAGAGACCCTCGTGGCTGCGCTGTCTCGCTGGGATAAGGATAACACGGGATACATCTCCGAAGAAAGGTATATACATGTAAATAGCTGAAGTAGGTACCTCTAAACTTTACCACGTCACAAAATATTTAGCTGATAGGCCCAATTATGAAGGCGCCATCGTAAATTTAATAACAACGTATAAAATGTTCTCTCTATGGACTGCCTGACGTGAAAAGCAAACAGAAATATTCTAGCTATTATAATTACGATGGTTAACACCTACATAACTAGGCCTATTATGTTCATTTATGATCTCTAACTTTAAGCTTATACAGGAATGTTCAGAAAGCGTATAACTAAGCTGAAGGAAAGTAATTCAAACCATTCATATCATGAAAAAAAATTACTAAGTATATACGGGGCCAACAAGGAATTTGACATAAAATCAAATGTCCCATACAAAATTGCAGCGAGGAATTGCAAAAAAACACCGGACAAGTGCGAGTTAGGCTTGCACATCGAGGGTTCCGTACAAACACCTTGTTAAAATAATTAAAAACCTGTTTTAGCATGTGCTAATGCAGTTTTTTTATATGATACCTTACATGATACGATTTACTCACTTTGAATTTTGAACCCATATTTTGTGAATTTTGAGGGCCTATTTTTTTGTGATTTAAATAAAAATGTACAGTTTTCAGATTTATTCCTATATGTGTACTCTGAGACAATGCTTCTCGCCAAATTTCATAGTTCTTTGTCAACGGGAAGTACCCTGTAAGTTTTGATTTTTGTGAGTGCAAAATATGCGGTTTTTAACGACATAAACGGCTCTAACTTTTTTAGACGGTAACTGAGAAGATTTTCTTTTACACGACTGCTAGAAACCATAGATATACGTATACAGTTTAAATTTCAACACGATATCTTTTCCGTTCCCGAGATAAAAAGTCTTGACATACACACAGACGGACAGACGGACAACAAAGTGATCCTATAAGGGTTCCGTTTTTTCCTTTTGAGGTACGGAACCCTAAAAATGAATGAAAAAGCTGATTTTCGTTTGGATTCCTTCTTTCAAAAGTGCCCCAACATCATAGTTTTCAATACCCAAAAAAGGCAACTGAGTTGTAGTATAGGTCCACGGATACTTTGCGACCTTTACTGTTAATTTTAAATACTTGCAATTTGAGAATATTATTTTTATACTACGGGACTAATTTTGCGCTCAGAAAATTATGGAAAATAAAGAAATGCTAAGTCGATGGAGATAAATAAATACCTAATGTAACACTGTGATAAATAATATATTATGATAATGATGTTAAGAAATCTACTGCCAAACCTAAAGTTTCGAGCACAACATTACTCACTGTCAATTTCCATGCGAATAAATTGTATTACTTACACTCACCTAAGATTCATTCAAACATGTAGTATGTAGGCAACAAAATCCTTCAGCATCTCTGTCGCTTTTAATAATTAATTAGACGAGTATATTAATTAATTCAGATCCTCTGGTGTAAGCTGCGATTAGTGGCTTTGAACTAGTAACGGCAACTTGTAATCCGACGACTGCCTCATGCTTGTTTCATTACATATTAAAGTTTAAGTTAAATATTTGTTGAGTTGAAAACGAGGATGTTTAGTATCTACTAACTCTTTGTTACATGCTGAAGCATTTGTAGCTAAATGCAACACATACAAATTGATGTTAGCCTCATAGCATTCGAGCACTACACTAACAAATGGTTATAGTTCAAGGGAGCAGAAGAGCGTTGAAATTTGAATTGAGTAGGTAGTTATTTTGAGTAAGTAATTATAGTAGGTATACATAATTATATTGAGTCAATTGAAAAAAGTATATTCGCCAAATTCAAAAAGTGATTTAAAATTTTGAGTGTCTTTTTCTGTTATCAAAAAATTGCAAGGTTTGATATTGTCACGCGATAGGTGCTAGAGCACCTTGTTTACGTGTATGCGGTCGCGGGTCGGCCCTTTTTTACGTCCTGTATTGTCTATGTGTTTTTGGTGCCTTTTGTCTCCCGGTCTTTTGTATCGAAGGACAATAGGCCTTCTCGAAGTTTTAACCTGCTAATCTGTTGACACAATATCGTTTCTTATATCGAGTAATGTCGCGAATTATCTAGTAAATTCCAGGCTGTAATAACGGATATAAATATGCCAGCCGATTCTTGGGGACTCAGTTACCTCGTTTTGTATCGTAGCGAAAACATCTCGAGTTCAAGTGCAGTGACTTGTTTGTGTGAATATCAGTGCAAGTATGATGTGTTTGTGCGAACCAGTTGTGTCGTGTGTATTGTGATTTTGTGCAATAAAGTGCAAAGCGAATAATCGGCGTTTTAACAGATTGTCCAAGAACCCATCTCGTAACAATATGTGCCCGCTTTGCATTCAATCAGTGATTTACGAATCAGTGCACAACGCTTGAAGCCGCAGTTGGCAACTCCAGTAAAACCACGCTTAGACAGGTGTGCTTAGTTTCCATCTGCGCACATTAACCCTAAGATACCACAGTACATTACAGTAAACACCACATGCAAATGTTACACGACAGATCACTAACCACAAATCTCCCAAGATAAACATTACTAAATCATGATTGTATTAAATTTTCGGGTGACGGGCCTCAGTCGTTTGGACAGCAACATATCTTCTGATGATTTAAACCTGGTTTGGGAGCCGTCCAAAATACGCAAAGCTATGTGAATGAAACATTAGAGGAAACATTAAGCACACACTAATTGGATGCTGTATTTTTGGTGCGGGGGAATTATGAGATTTGTGAAATAGTTGGTAGAGTGTATAATGTAATCTTTTTGTGAATTAAGGATATTCAGACGGTAAAACAATGTGCTACTTGTTTACAAGGCTGAATTGCATGTTTTAATAACATTATTTTTCGTAGTCATAGAACCTACCCAGAATTTATTTACTCTGGAATTTAAGCTTAAGTATACCTAATTCTCCCATATACAGAGTATTTAGCCCTTTGTAAAGTGTAGGGACTTTCAGAAGTACAATTACATCCCTATACTCGTATGTAGAGCTTTTACTTTGGGACTAAACCACCAAAAAAGTCATAAAAAATTCTTAACTATAAAGTTGAAATCAGTACACAATTTGTACATAATTTATTTATCATTATATTAAATTAATCTAATTTTGTTGATATTTATAATCAATAACTTAATTTATTTTTGTTAATATTGACATTGTACCTACTGTACTAAATAAAACTAAAACTAATCAAAAAATACTTAATTAAATAATCTCATTTAATTATGTATGTTTTAATTGAATTTTTTAAACTTACATTGATAATGTACCACTGATAACACTTATGACTTGTAAATAATAATCATGAAATAAATGATTGTGATTAAAACATTAGTTTAATGCAAAACGTTTGTAGACTTTCTAGAAATAACAAGAAGCATCAGATTTTTCGCGAATTCACAGTAAGTTTCAGAGTAAATGTTGGTCATTGTGATTATACAGGGTTATTTCTAATCAATTAGTACCCTTTTAGGGGCTTATTAAGTACATTAAAACTAACAACGTTTATTCTGTGACTTTTGTCGAAACTCAAAAAAAGCTGTTCCATACATTTTGTCGAGGGTGAACGATATTTTTCTATGGAACAACAACTTTTTTTTTGAGATTTGACTTAAGTCGTTGAACAGAAGTTGTTAGTTTTGATGTACAGAATAAGCCTCTGAAAGGATGCTAATTGATAGGAAATAATCCTGTATACAATACTCATAGTTACATAAAATAAAAATAGAATGTCTAAATCACGAGTGTGTCTAGTTGTTCGGGATACGTAAGACACATAGCTTTTTCTTCACAAAATGAAAGTGGTCCGTTTAAGATAAGTCATTGGTCCCTTAATAAATCCGTTATCCAGACACATTTCCAGGTAAATTTACGGGAGCAAAAATGCCGTGAAATATTTTATTAGGAAGATTTGTACGAATTGTGTCTTATACTATATTCAGTAGATAGATAGTAAACTATTTACTCTTCATGAAATGAATGTTTCACATTACTGAAAGAAACATGATTGAAACTGTTATAGAACGGGCTGTATTTTTGGCTGTGAGAGGTCTTTTAGAATTTGGTACTTCGAAAGGATAAATATACTCCTTTAGGATCACCAAAAAGTCCCTTTGTTTGTCTGCCAAGATATTTTTATCAGGATTGTAAGGAAATAGCAAGTTTGATTGATTAACTAAATACTTAACTCTACATTTTTTATGCTGTGAACTCAGAGCAAATAAAAAATCAAGAGGGAACGTCGTTGAACAGTCAAGTGAAGCCGGTTTTTATACATGTGTGAGTGCGTCACTGCTGCGCCGCCATAGTTCGACTGACAAGCCAAGGCGTAGTTTCCTTGTACGTTGATGTGTGTGTGAATGTCTTTACACGGCGAGGCGTAGTTTTGGTCGGCCTCACTTGTTTGTTCACAACATTCTCTCTTGATTTTTTTATTTGCTCTGAGGCTGTGAAATATTTTTTAAGTCAATGAAATCAAAAGATTTTACCGTCACCATAAAAAATTGCCTTTCTTTAATAGTACAAAAGAATGAAGTTCCTTACTCATTTTACTAATTTCACGTTATTAATTGCAGGGATGCGTGCGATTTATCGATATGAGCAATAAACAGTCATCTACCTGGCATTAGAGTTCGAATTTAATTAACAGTTTTCGTGAACAATTTATTAAATTGTATCTAGGCATGGTTCAGACACCTGAGTGATTTCCGTCATCAACTCCGAAATATCGGGCCGTGTCCAAGCCATTATAAAAGATAAATTGAATATTTAAAATAATACTTTACTCTCCTATAAACCTTCTGACTCGGCGGAGCATTAGTATTCCTCTCGCGATTACATCTTCTAGCAATTTTTATGAGACTAAGAAATATTCATACTTTGAGCAGTAGTCGAAATGAATGTAACGTTAAATTTCTTTGCGTTTCAATGATTTTAGCATAAGGTTTCAAATAGCAGATGTTTACTAATACAATTAAAAAAAATGTATAAAATGTACAAACGAGTAACCCGGACTTTGATTTCTATTGCGGATTTAGATATAATGCGCATATATTTTCTCGATTCCGAGTTGCTATTTTCTATAAGATTAGAGCTGATTATTATTATTTTCAAATTTCTGGGTGGCCCCCACAATCATTTTCTTGCCCTTATCCCACTAGGTGGGGTCAGCACAGTACGTTTCCATTCGCCACTTCACTCTATCATACCCCATTTATATTTTTATATCGGTCATATACATTTTATATGGGTGGCCCCATATAAAACGTTATTCATAATAATTATCTAAATCACTACCTTTTAGGCTTAGAACACTTTTTCTGAATAACCTTGTAATTACTAATATATATTAATGTACATTAAATGTTTTTATCTTTATATCCATTTAATAATATAATATTTTTAATATTTCAGGATTCGTCACGACCTCATGACGTGGGGAGATAAATTCACCGAAAAAGAAGCTGACTACGCTTTGGACGAGGCACCGACCATTCAAAAAGACGGAGGCACCTTCATCGACTACGTCCGTTTCTGCAGCACACTGTCTGGCCTGAGAAAACCCAACAAAGCAAAATAAATATGGCAGAAAAGACAGTGAAAAAATTACGATTTCACTTCACGATGACAAAGAACAAAATAAATGAGCAGACTCAATACTGAACTTTAAAACTATAATATCTTATCTTATTGCGTTTTATTATTATTTTGTAATTACTAGCAAAGAGATTTTGAAGTTTGAGTTACTCATGATAAAAATATTTTTTGAGGAGGAAATTTGATGATGTTTATATCATTAAAGGTCGTGGTAAAAAAAGGTAGATAAAATATACAATTTTACGAGGAGAACACTGTCACTGAAAAAAATAAAATTAAATCTAAGTAATAATTTAAGTCTTGAAGCTATTGTAACAAAATTACTATTTTTGTTTAAATATTTTTATATTTGTATTGAAGATACCAAAATTGAAAAAGATACAGATTGATTTTTTTAACATAAGCATTTTCTTATTTAAACCTATGTTACTACAATTTATGCAATACAATATTTAATGGCTTCGCATATTTGTTATATTGAATCAAAATACCTATATCTCACTCATTGTTAAAGCCTGTTTAAATTAAATTGCTTTATTTGAGTACTAATTGTGTATTAATTACGCTCATCAGTCAATATTTTCAAGCAAACAGTTCGGTTGAATTTTACAACGAAGAGTATTATTTGGCAATTATAACACTGGAACTGCGCAGTAATTTGTAATGAATCAATGAAGATGTTCACGTCGTAGTATAACATTTCCTATTGATTGTAGAAAACGACAAATGCAAACATTAAGGGGCAATAATTATTGATTGATGTAAATATCTACAACGATAAGCTATTACACTTGCTTGGTCATATGATCAGGGTTCCGCCGTGAAATGAATATTTAAAGATTACACATCAAAATAACACGAAGATGTGCTTGGAGTTACGATAATATACAAATAAAGTTGGAATATACAAATAGTAATAATACACAAATATACAAATACCTACCTAAATAATGTCTTAAAGTAAGCGGAGCGTCGGTGGTTCAGCTAAAAGATGGGTCGACGACACAGTCGAAATCGCGGGTCGAAGATATGATTGGCATAGTACCAAGACAGAGTGCACAATAATAAAGAAGCCCAACAGTGGCATAAAGACAGCTGTGATGATGATGAAATAATGTCTTAATTTTAACAAAACAATGTCCTTCATTTAAACTTGTTCACTGCCTATTTCTTAAACTTAATACTCTCACACTCCAATCGATAAATTAATCAGCTTTTCAATGGAGCATATCCTAATAGGCCTAAAGTTTCGACAGTTAGAATTCAAACTTCGTAGACATTGGGACGAAAGGGACTACATATTAAGAAAATTTGTTTGACAAGCAATATTACAACAGTTCAATATTTAACCACTTACAAAAGGGTGAAATCAACAGCACCAATTACTTTATTGAAAAACTTCTAAAACTATAACAGAAGGAACAATAATTTTGCTTAGAGTCACTACTTGATTTTTAATGATTTTGGCATACAACTTTTTAAGTTAGACCAAAGTTAGACGAAACGAACGAAACAAATAAGTAAACGTCAAATAACTCGTCAAAAACAGCACGTAGGTGTAGTAGGAAAGTAGCACGTAGGAAACTTGGTCGGTAAGCCAATGCCTGTATAAAATTAAATACTTAATAAAAATTACCTTTAAATAACCAATAACAAAAGTTCAATTCTTAATTAATTGAATCAAAAAGCTCCGCCATTGTTATTCAAAGGTTATTTTTGACATCCAAAAGTTAGTACCATTTATTATGAAGAATTGTCCTTTGAGAAAGTTTTTACTAAAGTTTCTACAATATTCTAAGAATTCCAATATCAAAATGGATAGTCATCTCAATCTCCCGAATTGAAATCCAAGTTTTGACAGTTACTTCATGTTGTAAGTTATCGACGAACTTGTGAATTGATTTTGTGAATTAATGTGTTTCGAAGATCGTAAACTTGTTTCTAATTACACGACTCGTAGTGTTGACTTTTGTCTCTTAAATGTTTTTTGTAGTGGAGACTGCGACTAATCAGATTAATAGGTATTGTTATCTTAATCATATTTTTTGTCAAATATGATAATACAGAATTATAATATATAGAGCATAGGCTTGTACAGTAACTTGAACAGTATAAAGCTTAATTATTTCCTTTATTTGTTTTGAAATTGATTTTACTATTATTTTCATGAATAACAATCTTTTTTTAAAGTAATTTCGTATTTTCAGATAATCACACAACTATTTATTTTCTTAAATTTAGGTTTTTTGTATAATAATATGAAAACAAAAAAAATATATAAATTATACAAAACTTAAACCTAGGGTGCCACCGACAGCGTGGCAAGGCCCAAACTACTTTAAGGATATTTATATTATGACATTACTTGTTAAAGATTTGGCGGTATTATGGCGGTCTAGAACAAAAATCTAATTGAAAGATATAAAATTACAAATTAATGAAGTAAGCATTTTAATACCGTTGTTTTTTTTCAGCGAATACTTTTACCCCATTTCAACGCTTCTTTGGGCTACTGCTCAAAGTCTGGGCGTACTTTGCAAGATATTCTTTATATTAGACTCAAATAAAGAGATAATCAATGAAAATTCTCTTAAAATGCTCTTTGTGATATAGGTATTGAAATTGGTAAGGACGAACTTGACAATATCGAGTGTCGCGACAATGAACTCGCTCTCGTTGCGGGCGCTTGTAATCGAGACTGCTAAATACATCGTAATTCTAAAAATAAAAGACAAATTTAGTGTACCGTACCTATACTAATAACTAAAGGATTAAAAGTACTCACTCTAGGTGCTCTTTATAGATGTCGAAGTCCGTGAAGACGAGCTCGACGATCTCGTGCGGCGCGGCGAGGAAGGTGTAAAGCAGACAGTCGCGGCGCGCCGGGTATGGCCGCGGGTAGTCTGGACTGCTGAACGTGCCGCGCTCCTTGCCGTACGTCGACGTGAAACGGATGCACGAACAACCTGAACAACAATGAACTTTGTGTTAACAACATTCTACCCATGTCAGGCCTTCAGGCGGCTCAAAAATTCTGTCATTGGGGCTAGCCATCCAGTGTAGGTTATATGCTACAGTTTTTAGATAAAAAGCGTTTTTCCTAGTAAGAACTAGTTATTACTAAATGTCTTTGTTACAATAAGATCTTTAAGGAACGTTCAAAATTGAATATTAGTTAAAACTAGTTCTGGCACAGCAACACTCAGTGCCAACTGCAGAGTTTCCAGCAGTAGCCTAATCGTATTCTTACGACATAAATCCGATACGGATTATTTAGGTTTGGAATTACTCACAGATTCAAATCCGAGTACACTGATTCCACGTAGTTTTTGAGCTACGCCTCGAATGTTTTAAAAAATCAGGTGCCAGTAGCTCAAAGAAGGTCCGGGCCGACTGCAAATTTATGGCGCGAGCCAGACTCTGAGTCTGTCG
The DNA here is from genome assembly GCA_949316475.1 of Hypomecis punctinalis. NCBI lineage: Eukaryota > Metazoa > Arthropoda > Insecta > Lepidoptera > Geometridae > Hypomecis > Hypomecis punctinalis. The sequence goes on from OX438796.1 coordinate 10,180,790, forward strand.
ACACAAATTCGACACGGAACTAGTTTTAACTGATATCTAATTTTGAGCATTAGTTAATTCTAGTTGTAACAAAGTAATAACTAGTTCTTACTGGGGACAACGTGTTGTTTTTAAAAACGAGTTTTAACTAATAATAATTAAATTAATGATAAAGGTAAGGTAGGTAATTAGACACCTACACTGCGATTAAATTATTAAATATTTCAACAAAATAACTCAGAGCTACCAGATGGCAATGTATGAGTCTAGCACAGGATCGGCAAAAATGACATGAGAGAAGGCAGTGGCAGTGAGCGAGCATGAACTAATTAGATAACGAAGAGAACTGAAAATAATACCAATGCAAGTATATCTGACAAATTAACTAGCAAAACCTAAGTCCAATAGATTAGGGACACAAAACAAATACTCAAGTTCTTGAAAGAAAAACACTCTCCAATATTGAAAGTAGAGTATTAGTAAATCTCTCGCTTAACACGATTAGCCGTAAATCTTGGGAGAAAAGAAAGCCCTAATAATTAGAAAAGTACAGAAACGTGCCGCAAATCGTCCCACGTAAATTGGGGTAATTCACGACGGTAGGTGGTGAATTACTCTCGAATCGATTGCTCCCTAGGTAGGTAATGTATGTTCATATGGATATAAGAGCTGAGTTTATGCTTATGAGGTTGCTGATTTGTTGATTGTGTATCAAATAGCTATTAAAAAGTTCATTGGACTTTCATTGTATCTAGATCTTATTATAAAGTAAGTTCGTATAGACCGGGTGGCTAGCCTTGGTGACAGAGTTTCTAGGCCGCTTGAAGGGTTCCGATATGGCTAAACGATTATAACAACCGGGACCTGCAATTTAACGTGTCATCTGAACCACGGTAGCGCTCAGTTTGAAAATGCCACCGCGCTCACCCATCCAAATACTGAACGTGCTGAACGTTGCTTAATTTCGGTGACCGCTTACAAACACCTAGTCACTACTACGCTACGAGCGCTACATCAAGCGATTTTATTAGGTTTTAATCGAAATGCCAATTTTAAAGCCGATTATGAGCCAATTACCGAATCCGATCATCGTATGTAACGTGGTCGGTTTAAGATTATTTTTTCACTAGCGACTCGCCCTGGCTTAGCTCAGATGTATTATACGTATTAACCTCTCTTGAATCACTCTATCTTATGAAAAAACCGCATCAAAATCCGTTGCGTGGTTTTAAAGAATAAACAATTAAACATACATAGGGACATATGTTTTCAAAACGTCTGTAGCAATGTTGGATATCGACCCAGTTTTGGTTGGCTTCGTCTAAATCGGACGTCTATGAGTTCTCATTGTGTTGACATAATGAATGAATATCCATCCATCCATCAGCCATAGGACGTCCGCTGCTGGACATAGGCCTACCCTATAGTTCACCAATAAGACCAGTTGCTAGCTGCTTGCATCCAACACGATCCTTGAGGTCATCCGTTCACCTTGTGGGTGGACGTCCTACGCTGCGCTTGCCGGTGCGTGGTCTCCACTCAATAACTTTTCGACCCCATCGGTCATCAGTCCGAATGAATATTATTTGATTCAGCATAGTGAAATTAACTTTAGTTTGGGGTGAAAATAGATATTCATTAACAGATAGGTACACTCAAGTACGAAAATAGATATCGTTTTAACCAATCGAATTAATCAAATATTTAATCTAGAAGAGAGATATATCCAAATAGACAATTCAATATCAATAGAAATCTTCTTAGAAAGTCCAAATCAATCAAATCGATCATTAAACGATCTTCATTCATCTGTTCGCCACTAATTGAATGAACTATCGCCACAAGATCCTATCAAAAGCAATTTTCATTACGCAAGTTAACTCTAGTTAGCGAATTACGCTCAGAATTTAACTATTCCAATTTAAACTGAAGCTAGACGCTCGATACGGAACCTTGCCACATTTATGTCTCATTACTAATAGATATACGAGTACAAGGTTTACTTTTATATTTTACAGAGCAGGACTTTTAGAGATGCGCATAGTCATCATTAAGCCGTGGTGGTCTAGAGGTAGTAACTCCCGCCTTACAATCGTGAGGTCGTGGGTTCAAATCCCCGGTCCCGTACTAATGAGTTCTTTGGAATTTATGTACGGAATTTCACACCACTGGCTTTTCGGTGAAGGAAAACATCGTGAGGCAACCTGCATACGTCCGTAGAAGAAATTCGATGGCGTATGTGAATCCACCAACCCGCACTGGGCCAGCGTGGTGGATATGGCCCAATCACCCTTCGTGGGTAGGCCTACGTCCTGCAGTGGACTATTAAAAAGGCTGGTACAGTTACAGTTATAGTCATCATTATGACAACTTCTACTGTGGCACCAAATGCAAAACGCTAAAAAAATCTACTGCTAAGTATACAATGTGTTTGTCTACCGGTGTCGGAGCCTTAAACGGTGACGTCTATGACAAATTTTGAACAACTTTTACTATAGCACCAACTCTGAAAACGTAAAAAAAACTGCTGTTACATACGATTTTTTATAGACTTTCGACAAAAAGTATGGAAAAGTCTTTTTTTTACCACCACACAGTAAAAATTGTTCAAAATTTACCATAGATGTCACCGCTTAAGGCTCTGATACCGGTAGACAAACACATTGTATACATTTGGTTGAGAGTCACAAAACTTTTCATATGGAGCTGCAGTATTTTTCGTGATTTGTAGTTTATCCGTAAAAATATTCAGGAAGATGAGGATTTACATCATTATCACATACTAATTTTAACATGTACATACATGTTAAAATTAGTAACATTTATACAGGGTTATTTCTAATCAATTAGCATCCTCTTAGGGGCTTATTCAGTACATCAAAACTAACAACTTTTGTACAGCGAATTTTGTCAAAACTAAAAAAAAATTGTTGTTACAAAGAAAAATGTCGTTCACAAGCGACATAATGTATGGAACAGCTGATTTTTTTTTGAGTTTTGACAAAAATTGCAGAACAAAAGTAGTTAGTTTTGATGTACAGAATAACCCCCTTAAAGAATGATAATTGATTAGAAATAAACCTGTATACCTACTTTTTCTGATAACAGCGAATCGGACTGATGAATGAACTTCTTTTTTTACTTGATTGCCAGCGAAGGGTATTGTATTTCGTGCGTATCTTGTATGTTTTTTTTGTAAAAAAAAAAACCGAATGTTACTAAACAGGCATCGAAAACAAAATGACTTTTGGTGCCAAATTGTAAGTAGATAGTACAAATTTTATTTTCACCAATCCATTCGAATAGAGTATCAAGGTTATCAAAATAAAGATCTACAATAGAGATCACAAAAATATATGATATAAATATAACCAGCTAGTCAAGCATGCGACCACAAAAAGAACTCATTTCGACGTGTGAAAAAGTGACAGATATATACTTCGCCATAACACTGTTTCGTTCTGACACTACGAACGAAATTATTCGTGGCGCGCATACTAGCCCGGCTGGAATAATTATAACCATTCAATTTTACGGTCATCTCGTGCGTTGCGTATCGGTTATTTACGTATTAAATTCGGAATTTTATGCAGTTGGGTATTATTGTATAGTGCAATAGTATAAGAAACTACACGACGTTTTTCCCCTGATTTTGCTAATTTTTTCAGACTACAATAGACGTTCTTGTTGCATGGATGTTAACAGTGGAGAGAGTTGTAAGCTACTAATAGGTATCACGTGGAAGAAACCACGGATTGGAATTAACTAATATGAGAATGAAGTAAATATACAGAGATTGAATTTTTAAACCGCTAGAATCACTAGTGCTGCCAGAATTATTAACCTCTAAGTTTATTTTCTTCGAAAACACGTATTCACAAGATTAGGGACACCTTTGCGACGAAATTGGTCGCACGCGATTTAGCACCAAATGTGGTGAGGTGGCGGAGAATATCTATTGCTACTACGTGGTGTAAAGTCTCATTTTTAAAACTTTCATGAACTCTACTAGAATGACTGCCTTTGTGGCTCAGTGGTTAGTGACCCTGACTTCTGGATCAAAGAGGCGTGGGTTCGATTCCCACCTAGGGCAAATATTTATGTGATGAACAAAAGTGTTTGCTCTGTGTCTGGGTGTTATTTAGTTACTATCTATAAATATGTATTTAAAAATACGTATATGTAGTATACCAGTCTCTGGCAGCCATTATTACTGTAAATACTACTATTAAGATAGAGATATAGATAAGTATTAAAAGTAACTTTTTCGACCTAGAATATTTTTGAAAATTCTTTACTGTTAAATACACTGTCTGGCATTAATAATATATAATTAGGCTACGCCCTATTAGACAGGGCGAATATGTACACCTACTGAATTAGCAATAAGTATTAGTCTAATATGCTAAGCACTAATTGTATTCACATGTACGTATATCTTGCATAAATAAATAAACTAAACTATCACAAGCTTTGCATAGTTTAGGGTCAGAGACCGTGTGTACAATGTCCCTCAGTATGTATTTATTCATAAGCTAAGTTTTTAAGATGTTAAATTTCATAGTAGCTATTATTAAGAAGTCAAAATGTGTATGAGTCGGACATAGCCTATCAGATTGGCAAGTTAAAACAGCATTGGGTAATGCACATATCATATAATTATTACATTACAAACAACTTTGGCACCGAACGCTGACATGGCGACAATTAATTCTTTTTCGCAAAAAATCGCAACACAAACTTCCACGTTATACAGAATTCGAATAGTTTGCATAAATCGATGTGACATACGTGTACATTATTGTTGATTTATTCAAAACGGCTCAGCCGATTTCGATAACATTTAAATGGGACCACCTCGAGAGACCTATTTTTTTTTACTTTTATATCGGTTGACAATTGGCGAAAATATCAATAAACATACACAAAAAAATACATACAGACGAAAATAGTATCTCCTACTTTTTGGAAGTCGGTAAAAAATTAAAAGTTCCACATATTATGTCGACTGTCAATGATTTTTTTAGACTCAATGTATAAATGTTTTGCAAAGAGGTGTGTTGTATGTATGAGGTGTGTAAAAACGTTTAATTAGAACAATTTACCCGTTACAAATAACTATCCGTAACAAGTAAAGATAAGTTAAAGACAGGTCCCTAGGTAAGTATGCTGAAATATGAAATAAAATTAATATCAAGGACTTTAAAAATATTTTAATTTTTCATAAGAAAACTTTATTATTTAATCTCATTAAAAAGTAAGTTAAAGTTCATCTCATTGAAAGCTGGATTCAATTTACTTAAAAGTTAATTTCAAATGTTACTAAGTTAAATTCAGTTTTACGAAATTAAACAATTAAGCAGTTAAGCAAATTATTACAGAAATATTATTTCTAAGCGATGATTTTATATTACTTATTTTAAAAATTGCTTCTTTGAATTACGTATTATTTACCTAATAGTTGCTTAGAACAAAATTAAAAATACTAGCTGATAACATGTAATAATACTAGTAATTATTGACTAATTTGACTGCTTCGGTTGCTCAGTGGTTAGTGACCCTAACTTCTGAGCCAAAGAGGCGTGGGTTCGATCCCCACCCAGGGCAAATATTAATGTGATGAACATAAATGTTTGCTCTGTGTCTGGGTGTTATTTAGTAACTATCTATATAAGTATGTATTTAAAAATAAGTATGTGTATTAACCCAGTTGTTACGGATATCCCTTTTTTCGGAGGATCGTTCTGATTTTTTGTATTCGGTCTAATTATAGGCTTACTATAAGAGGAAAAATAAATAAAAAATTATAGGTATTACGGAAAAGCTGGAAAATGGTGTTTGATATACGGAACGCTAGTAATATGTACTGCTATAAAGCAGATGTACCGTAAACATTAAAAATATATATTTTAGCTGTTTAGGTAGGTAATAAAATACAAATTACTCTATAATTTAAAAAAAATATTGTTAATTTTTTTAGGAACACCAATTACTTAGGTAGGTAAGTATTAAAAACCTGAAAATAATTTACTCAGCTTGTGTGTGATAGGGTTTCCAAGCAAACTTTTCGGTGTAACGAGGCATTACATTTTACAAAAAAATATATATTATTTTTATTGCACACAGCACATTGCAACTGTTCCGTTCTATACTTGATTAGCAATGGGATATCCGGGAAAAGTACCATTTCTTGCCACGAATGGAAGTATGATATAAGCCAATGTTATGGTTAGATCTATTTACGCCTCTCATGTAGGTAAGACTAGTAAAAACTAGAAAACTTTCCCAACAGCAAAATAGATACATCCAAATTGATCAACCTCGGAGTATGACAACCTCGGATTCCGAAGAAGCATTGCTACATCTTCATTAGAATTTTACGGTATAGGTACAGCTTGAAAGCCAGGCAGGCCAAGAGGACATCAAAAAAATTTTCAAGGAACTTCACGCTACGATGGTCACATAAAATGAAGTACAGAACGGATCAGTTGCGATGTTATGTGTGCCATAAAAATGCTGTTTTTTTGTGTAAAATGTAAAGTCTCTTTACACCCCAAAGTTTGTTTCGAAACCTATCATACACATGCTGAGTAAATTATTTTGAGGTACTTACTACATAACTACTTACGTAAAGTAGTGTTCCTAAAAAAATAAAATAAATATTTTATTTATTTAAAGAGTAATTTGTATTTTGTTACCTGTTTAAACTTCTAAAATATATTGTTTTAAATATTTACGGTACAACTGCTATATAGCAGTACATATTACTATCGTTTGATATACGGAACATCAACTTTATAGACAAATAAGTGACATAAATTGTTAGAGAATCTATAAACATATAAACTTATGTTAAAGATAATACTATAAATATTAATATATTTACAACAATTACCCAATATAAATACAATTAATATTATCTAATTACCTCGAAACACTCATGACAAATAAACACGAATTATCAACACTTATAAATTTTACACGTGGAACTCAAACTAGAACAAACCACGTCTATTCGACAAAGGGATCATCCAGCTATCACAAACAATAAACAAAGACATTTGAAACTATCCACGTTTTGTTTAATATTTTTTATTATTCATTGATCCGTATATCAAACGCTAGTAACAAGTGGGTTAATATCAGTTTCTAGCTGCCATATCACAAGTTTTGCTTAGTTTGGGGTCAGAGGCCGTGTGTAAGATGTCGCAAAATATATATACTTTTCTCGAAGCCATTATATTTTCTGAGACAAACTACAAAATAATCACTCAACTAAAAGTAAAAGTCAATAAGTATAACATTAATACAACATTTCTCAGTAATCCCATTTTACCTTCCAACAATTCACGAACCCAAAATGTCTAGACAAACTCTATTCTCTTTCGCAAATAACACAATGAAATATGCCTATACCTGCCAACAAGGAGCAGAAAATAACGACCTCATACCACCAAATCAAATGTCAGCATTAATACGAGAAATGGATATAGGATCGTACACAATGGAAATCACGAAAATGATATCGTTGTACCATGCTCAAAGATATTTTAGCCTATAGATGCGTTATACGTGGTTTTTCATTGTAGGCATTATAGACAATAGACAGTTATTGATTGGTGGATTCAAGTGCCTTTGCTATGCTTTGTTTTCATCGTCATTCAATATTCAATCATTTATTGCACCAAAAATACATACAACTCTTAGTCTAATTTATAAACTTAGAGTTACATATTTATGGACCCTGTTTTAGGGTATTGCAATTGACTTAAACACTAAGGTAATAATAGGAACAGTTATCGATTACGGTTAGGGTCTAATTTACTTTGTCTGATTCGCGGTATCGAAACATTTATCGTCTAAGAAGTCCTATACTGTGTAGTAGCTTATGGCTGGTTTCGTTTCTGATGTTAGTTGGTTGTTTGTTGAATATTTTTACTAGAATATTTATAAGTAATGACTCAAAATAGCCCAACGTTGATGAGAAAAGTGCTATACTCGGCGTTTCGGAATGAGGAGAATAGTAGACGAACCATCAACATAGCCCAGCGGGTTAACAAATCAAAGACTGTGAGCAAAGCGCCAAGTTCGTAGAACGGATGGCCGATGTAGCCGTAGAGGCTTATTATGGAGACCACACATTGGTATTATTATTAATTGGTATTATTGGCCTAGCGGACTAGTACCGTTAAGTAGACCATATCACAATAAAAAAGTGCCAATTAAATAAATTTCATTTTAACACGCTTTTATTAGGTCGACCTGTATGTAACTATGTAATTGAATCTAAGGTAACTAATTTAACCATCTTTCAAGGGTCATAGCGTAATGAAAATTGGCAGCCGTATGTAGTTTTGATGACAATACAATAATATGATACTGTCGAAATGATCTGATGATGGAGCCGGAAGATATGAACTGGAACTTCATGATAAAAAATCGTATCATAGCTGTTTTGGATTTCTTATAAAAGTATTGTAATGAACTTTGACCACGATTAGGTTTCAAGGTCTGATGATGAAACCGGAAGATAGGCACTGGCATTACATGATGGAATATTGTAACATAGTCGTGTTTGCACTTGTGAGAAAGGCCACGTAAAGCGTGTTTTTCTGGTGTTATTAACCTATTGTACTGTACCAGCCTTTTTAGTAGTCCACTGCAGGACGTAGGCCTACCCACGAAGGGTGATTGGGCCATATCCACCACGCAGGCCCAGTGCGAGTTGGTGGATTCACATACGCCATCGATTTTCTTCTATGGACGTATGTAGGTTGCCTCACGATCTTTTCCTTCACCGAAAAGCCTGTGGTGTGAAATTCCGCACACAAATTCCAAAGAACTCATTGGTACGGGACCGGGGATTCGAAGCCACGGCCTCACAATTGTAAGGCGGGTGTCACTACCTCTTAACCACTACGGCTTTTTTTAAACCTATTAATTTATTATAAATAGAGAGTTCTAATGAGTAAGTTTGCGAAATACATTTTATTTCGTTATTTTTTCAATAGCGTATCTCTACGTAAAACGTTGTTCATCGGCATCTGTGTTATACATCAATAGGTATATGTTTTCGAGAGAGCAGAATGCCTTGGATAATGGCAAATAGTTATGCGTTCTGAGGAAATCGTATCAGGGGTTTTCCTCTTCAGCTTTTGGAAGTGTTGTCTTGAATCCTGATGGGTATTAGGAACAATATTATGTAGTATTTATAATTATAACTATTACTATTTACACTATTTATAATTACGTAGCAACAAAGCTGGTGGAACTAATGAAAATTTAATATTTCACATAAACATAAGATATCAGTATATAAGATAGCACAACTGCATGTTATAATTAATTGCGATAAGACTTATGTTTATAGATATTTTATACAATACTGAAATAAATTGGCAATACCCATACTAGGGACACAGTAAGTAGTGCTTACGTTAGCTATAGAATTTCCATTTTTTAAGTAAATTATCGCAAATTGAGATTTTTACTCACAAAATATACTCTATCCCAAAGCCAAGCCGTGGTGGTCTAGTGGTAATTACACCCACCTTACAATCGTGAGGTCGTGGGTTCAAACCCCGGTCCCGTACCAATGATTTCCTTGGAATTTATGTACGGAATTTCACACCACTGGCTTTTCGGTGAAAGAAAACATCGTGAGGCAACCTGCATACGTCCGTAGAAGAAATTCGATGGCGTATGTGAATCTACCAACCCGCACTGGGCCAGCGTGGTGGATATGGCCCAATCACTCTTAGTGGGTAGGCCTACGTCCTGCAGTGGACTAATAAAAAGGCTGGTACAGTACAGTACTCTATCCCAGAGCTCTAAGCTTTTGCACAGGGAGAGAAACATATTATGACATACAATGTACATAATCAGTCTTTAGCACTATCGGGTATAATTTTTTCTCTTTCACAGGTTGGTTTTTGATCATGCGTGAGCTTCACGTAATACCATATAACATATTTTGTTGTTTTTAAACTTTCGCGATTTGAGTCTACGCGAGAGTCTACCCGTGACCACGGTCAATGCAACTCGGCCGAAACGTCGGAAGGATGAGGTATTTATGTTTCTCGTAATTTTAGTGCGCGATTAGTCCCGTAGCGTATAATAATATAACATATTGTTGATGATCTCAATGATGGTTTATTCACAGATATTTGATACGAAATATCTATGACGTAACCCCAATTATTTATATGTAAATCATTATGCCTAACTTAAATTTCAGCGTAGCATTAGATTCAATATTAATTTGTGAAGCGAATCGTCTGGAGCGGTTATCTACCCGTCCGGTCCGGTCCGGCCGGTGTCCGGCGAAGCGGTTCCAATTTCCGGACACGAGCTCACTCCAACTAACGACCGTCGAGCGATCCAGGAATTACCTCCTTCTAATTCAACTTTGTACGGATTTTGGCTAAATGATTTATTTACCGGATACGATAGGTGGCGGCGGAATATCGACTCTAGATTTCGGAGTTTGAGACGAATTTGTGTTAACGACATAGTGGATCAACCAAGCTTTGTAGCAAACGAAATAGATCTTTGCCTGCGAGTGTAAATATATTATATTACTGTTTTGTACGTTGAAAAGGAATGCCAATAATGTACATGTACTGGTCGTTGTCTCTTAAAAGAAAATGACAGTGGTTAGTGATACGTGGTTAAAATGTAAAAAACACGACAAGTGCAAGTTAGGCTCGCACACCAAGGGTTCCGTATAAATCCAGAAAATTTCACTAAATTGTGAAGTAAGTTGTTAAAATCTCTATACAAAATAACCATCAACAAAAAAATTTTTTTTTTTACTTTTACATTGAAAATTACACATTGTTAAAATATTCAAAAACCTGTTTTAGCATGTGCTAATGAAGTTCTTTTATATGATACCTCACATGATACGATTTACTTACTTTGAATTTTGAACCCATATTTGGTAAATTTTGAGGCCCTATTTTTTGTAATTTAAGTAAAAATGTACAGTTTTCAGATTTATTCTTATATGTGTAGTCTGAGACAATGCTTTTCGCTAAATTTCAGTTCTATGTCAACGGGAAGTACCCTGTAGGTTTTGATTTTTGTTAGTGTCGAAATATGCGGTTTTTTACGACATAAACGGCTCTAACTTTTTTAAACGATAACTGAGAAGTTTTTCGGACAGACGGACAGACAGACAACAAAGAGATCCTATAAGGGATCCGTTTTTTTCGTTTGAGGTACAAAACCCTAAAAAATGGATACGTGAAATTTTGTTCTGTAATTTATCAACACGCTCTGAAAACATACAATTTTAAATTTAAACGAAGAATAGTATGAACAAAAATGGTCTATAGGTATCCAAAATTATCAATTACTTACTAGAATTTGAAGGTTCTGATGGACAGGTGTAAAAAAATATATTTTAGTTGCAACAACCAACGTTACTATTCATTTGAGTTGGACTTACCTACCTACTTACTTTTAAATTGAGATTATTACAACTTTAATATGTGTCTTGCTCACAAAAGTAGTTATACATACGACTATAATTATCATAATGTAAACCAATGTACCCCAAGGTGTATTTTTTTATCATGAACCAAACAATGTTTTACTTCGATGGTTCTTACAAATGAAACACCGCTTTTATAACTCACTACCGCTACTTGGAATCACCTATTTACATACGTTTCCTTACCACTTAATATAAATCCACTTGAACCACAGAGCTAACAGAACCAGAGATAGCCAGATAAAGATAGGGCTGTTGTCGCTTGAGGTAATTCTGAACCACAAATATTTATGGAAAATCTTGCCCAAAGCTGTCAAAACTGTCAAATATGAATTGGAATTTGACAATATTGGGAGAAAAACACGGCAACGGCTACATAATCGAGATATCTTTTATGTCTCTTTCTAACTCATACCTACCACATTAAATCAATGCATCTCCTTCAGATTTTCTCGATCGACTATATTATCTCTCTGGTTGTAATAGCTCTGCGACTTGGACTAACCAAACACTACATCAGTAGTAGCAGTGAATAAACAAGGTATTTCACCCAACACGTGACACCAAAGCACTGTGGGCACCATGCGGAACTAAACACGACTCCGACACGAAGGGGCATTATATCCTTTGTGAAAACCAGATGTCTCAAGCAATTACACTAATTATTTGTCTGTTTTAATTAGTCCTTTTGCTTGGTTGCGGAAAATTTCTTTTAGCTGGCATGCTTCCATAGAATCTGTAATTTAAATTTTATAATTCAAGGCTCTTATAACTGAAGTACCATTAAGGGTATAGTTGGCTTTACAGTTTTTGCAGAGCTCTTCTTTGTTTCATTTTTTACATCTATAGGGTATTGAAGAAGATATTGTAAGTAGATATTATTTTTTCACTGTTAACAGAATCAACGTTATCTTTAAAGTACTTAGATAAGAGATTCAAAATGAGGCATTATAATGAATTACAAAAATATAAAATCTGTTAGAGAATTACAATTAGAAAGAATACTTAGAGATTAGGTATTAATAATAAATAAATAATAATAAATATTTTTGGGACATCTTACACACGGCCTCTGACCCCAAACTAAGCAAAGCTTGTGATATGGCTGCCAGAGACTGATATACTACATATACTTATTTTAAATACATACTTATATAGATAGGTAACTAAATAACACCCAGACACAGAGCAAACACTTATGTTCATCACATAAATATTTGCCCTGGGTGGCGATCGAACCCACGCCTCTCTGATCCAGAAGTTAGGGTCACTAACCACTGAGTCACCGAGGCAGTCGAGGCAGAGGAGGCGAGGGAGCATGTAACTACTAGATTATGTTACTCCATTCAAGTAACTACTTAATTAAGCTTTTGTAAAACTAAAACAACAGCCAAAACAAATTAAGCTTAAGTCACATTAAAACACTCTATTTAAATTAAAAGATTCAATTTCGAAGAGCTAACTAAATAATAGCAAACATTCTCAGTTGTCTCCACAAAACAATGCAAATGTAGTTTGCATTAAGCAGATTGGATACAAAATGCCCTAAATTTTAAACTATCAGACGTTTATGTAGATTAGTTCAACAAAACTAGACATTTTGCGTTTCTAATAGTCTCAAAACAAAAACGAGACCTTCATTTTGACCTAGAAATAAAATGTTATCCGACAATAAGTAAGTGAAGGTTAAACTTAATTTTATTTTTATAAACTTGTATTTCACAAAAAACATATTCATGTAAATTGTTGACAAGACAAGACTATAGTTAGCATTATCAAAAAGTTATCAGATCTCATGTAGCCAAGCTCCTAACTCTAAACGACTTAACTCTACAAACCCTTACTTCACAAACTCTACATCTTAATCATTATAATTTGGTGGCCTGGCCGTTGTTTATAACTATGTTTAATAAGTATGGACGATTGGACATCATATTCTAAAAATGTTGTTTATCTGGTGTAATAAAAACATGTTATGAAGGTTTAAAAAAACGACGACGCGTTTTGAGATAGGTAGGTAGGGTAACCTTACCCCGGGCGTAGTGGCTTGACTTTGCTAAACGCCGTTGCTTTGCTTAGCTCGTCTTGGCGGGGGTACAACCACGCGCCCAGAGTGTGGCTACAGTAGGAGGCAATATATAAATTGAAATAAAGATAATAATTGACCGAACTAACAATGTGAGAAAAGCATCTCTGAAACGACTGAGTAGAGGGCGTAAAGTGGCTTCTTGTTTGTTCCCCGGTCAATATGAATGCACTCGATTAACTATATCAAAGTAAAATTACATTGAAGTTTTAAGTAGGTATGTTAAAAGTTATCTGGTTAATATGATATGATATGATATTTTTTTCTACTTTCTATGTCAGAAAGTAAAAATAAGTATGAAACGTTCAAAAATAATCAATAATAACGATATTTGTCAATTACTAAGTACAATCTTATTTATATCACGTGCTAACTCAAAGCTACAAGCTGAACAATGTTATCTTAATTTACTCTGAGAAAATAAAACAAAATTAGCTATTCGCAAACAGAATCGAGCCAATAGTTTGTTTATCTCGGACAAACACGACTTGACCTTTCCCCATCCAGTTTTATCTAAAGGTGAATTGTAATCAAGCTGCTCAGTTACGTGTACAATTTCGTCGTGACAAGATGAAGTTCTTTCCTCTAATACTTTTAATTATTCAGTGGTGTGACGCACGAGTGGCATCGAGCGAGACGGATGTTGTTCCTAACGTGAATACCTCTGTGAAAGACAGAGAGCCACTGCATTATCCTTGTGTCTTTAGGACATTGCAGAGCGGAGATCCTTACCCATCAGTGGTGGTGAGATATCGGGACCAAGTGCAAAGATTGACTTGGATCGCCAATGGAGATGTGAGGCTTGATCAAGACTACAAGCAGCCTGTGGTTTCTTTCTCGTACCCGTCTTCAAGTGGTCTATCAGGTGGTGGAGCGCCGGCTACAACTGCGAAACCGTTTGCCGATGCTCCTGTTGTTCCTGATAACTACGCCATTCAAGATATAGTAGATTGGTTCAGTAAAGAATGTGTTAAACCGTACTAAGGTGTTAAACCGTACTAAGGTGTAATAAAGAACATTTAACGGCAGATTTTATTATTTGTTTCATTTATCCGGTTACGTATTAGTACCTGAAATAAACGCGATACGAAATCTGAAGTTGAATTTTGAGTAATTATATTACCCAAGACCGTCTGTCGCACATTAGCTTGAAATGTAGGCTGATTAAGTTAATTTTCCTTATACACTGAAAAGGTAAGTCCCAGCTATAATTAATTAGGAGTGTCTTGGTAGGAAAATCTAATCTTTACCAATTTTCATGTAAGTAGAATTCAAGTAACAATTTCGTTTGAATTTAGATATTTATTTTGTTAGACGAAAACGAAAACTCGTCATATTTTTTACAGACAGGTGTTCGTCTGTACGACGACGTACTGTATTTTTTGTGTATGTTCATCGATATTTTCGACAATTGTGCACTGACTCAAAAAAATGTTTTTTTAGTTCAAAAGAGTATACTCCCGAGGTATTCCCTTTTTAATTTTATCGAAACCTGTTCAACTGTTTTAGACAAATCAAGCGATGGAAGTAGGTGTTGCGAGTTTTAGTGAAAAATAATTATTACATTTTTGTTTTGACCGCGCTGGTTGTAAGACCCTCTCAACCTTATTTATAATAAAAATCTATGGGATATATCAATGTTCAGCAGTAGAGATCCAGAAACTAAAACGATGACGACGATGACCTTGTCCCAAATAGTGAGACAGGAACAAAAAAATCGTATTTTGTCCTTGTCCCATTAGTTAGGATCGGTACAGCAGGGTTTCTTTCGCTGCTCCACTCTGTCATTCATGTTTAACTATATTTACATGCATTAAATAAGCCAATGCTCGTGTTAGTGGTTCCCATTACTAGTAAGTAATGTACACTGCTATGAACCGGAATCCTTAAGCCTCGTTTTCACTTGGCAACAAATGGCGTGCAACCCGTGACGCTCAACAAACGCGGCAACGTTGCACATTAACACACAACGTTGCACATCAACGCACAACGTTGCACATCAACGCATAACATTGTAAAATGGCACACAACATAACACGGGGTGTGTTGTTTGTGTCCGTGCAACATGCAGTTGAGCAACAAATGTTTTCATACGTGACACGCAGTTTTGCTTCGATTAAACTAGTAGATCTCCAAACAATAAACTTAGCGAGCATCTCATTAACTAAATTGTCATTAGCCTTTATCTTGACTAAACAATCTTGGCAAATAATCGGCAATTAGTTAAAAATAGTTTCTTTGCAAATAATTGTAATCAGCCGATAAACAGAGCTTCAGAAATGTCTCCTTTTTGAAGGGAAATTCCCACCTCCTCTTCGTCCATTTGAAACGAAAGACCTTCGCTTCGCTTCGGACAACAAACTTCGCCATTGAGTAGTTCCTCTGGCGACATATTATCAAGAACTGGCCATGTGTGGACAAGCAACCTCTGTCTCGGTGACCTATTGGTTAGTGAACATCAACTTCGCATTTTCTCTGTTTAGTGACCCTGACTCTGGGGCCAAAGAGGCGTGGGTTCGATTCCCACCCAGGAAGGCAACGATTTTTGTAATGAACATAGGTGTTTGTTCTTTGTCTGGATGTATGGTTTGTATCTTATCTATGAATATGTGCCAATTTAAAAATGTATATACAGTAAATCAGTATCTGCTAGCTGTATCACAATCTTTGCTTAGTTTGGGGTCAGATTACGCGTCAGAGACTATTTGTAAGATGTCCGTAATACAAAAAACCGGACAAGTGTGAGCCAGGCTCGCAAATCGAGGGTTCCGTACAAATCCAAAAAAAATTCACAAAATTGGGAAATAAGTTGTTAAAAATCACACATTGCTAAAATAATTAAAAACCTGTTTTAGCATGTGCTAATGAAGTTATATCTTACATGATACGATTTACTCACTTTGAATTTTGAACCCATATTTTGTGAATTTTGAGGCCCTATTTTTTGTGATTTAAATAAAAATGTATTTTTTTCAGATTTATTCCCATATGTGTACTCTGAGACAATGCTCCTCGCCAAATTTCATAGTTCTATGTTAACGGGAAGTACCCTGTAGGTTTTGATATTTGTGAGTGTCGAAATATGCGGTTTTTTACGACATAAACGGCTCTAACATTTTTATACGATAACTGAGAAGTTTTTACTTTTCACAACTGCAAGATACTATACATATACGTATAAAGTTTAAATTTCAACTCGATATCTTTACGCGTTCCTGAGATAAAGAGTCTTGACATACACACAGACGGACAGACGGACAACAAAGTGATCCTATAAGGGTTCCGTTTTTTTCTTTTGAGGTACGGAACCCTAAAAATAAATGAAAACGTTGATAAAAAAAGTTCCGCATTGTGCATCAAATGTTGCCTAGTAGATACGAAGCTTTAAACAAACCCGGATCACTAATCTTGCTGCCACTTTATGGGCAGGATTAGTGGAGGTAAATCTCAAGTTTCACTTTGACTTTAGTTAGTTGGCGAACTCCGATTGTGATGGCACGTGAGTTACTGGTTCGATTTTAACTTTACTGTATGCGTTTGTTTTAATTACCATTGTTTGTTAACAGTTAACCGATAAACTGTTTCCAACTCTGATACTGTTGTTAACTTTGCTGATGCTTATAGCACTCGTCGTAACATTTAGGCAAATCATAAAAAAATTGTCAAATATTAATAATTGCAAAAAAAACATGTCTCGAAGTTTTTAAAAAAATAAGACAATTTAGATCAAATTTCACTTGAGGTAAGTTCGTTGCCATCAAGTGTTCGTATGATTGAAAAATTAAACCTTTTCCGCTAACATTAAGTATTTCAAGTTTACCAAAATGAAACATCGTTGTTTCTTTTATCACGTCGCCAGATTGAGCCAGTAATTATTGTTTATTGGAATTATTGGATTATCGGACTTATAAGAAATCCACAGGGGAGGTCTATGTTCAGCAGTGGACGTCCTACGGTTGCTGCTGATGTTGAGATTGAGAGTATCAGTGATGTCTCTAGTTTTAAATATATTATATCATCATTATCTCTGTCATAGGTCATCTAATGAGTGGCATAGCCAGTCAAACCTCAAGTATATAAGCCAATAGGATTTCCTTGATAACAATTTGCATCCAGCATGTATCCTCCCTCCATGGGTAGGCCTAAGTCCTGCAGAGGACTATTAAAAAGGCAGGTACAGCACAGTGTTTTAAGGTCGTCTCTCAGTTGAACCGGTACTGTATTGTATCAGCCTTTTGAATATACCACTACAGGACGTAGGCCTATCAAAACCAGGTGATTGGGCAATATCCACCACGCTGGCCCAGTGCGGGTTGATGGATTCACATACGCCATCGAACTTCGTCTACGGACGTATGCAGGTTCACGATGTTTTCCTTCACCAAAAAGCCAGTGATGTGAAATTACGTACATAAATTTTAAAGAACTCCTTGGTACGGGGACAGGAATTTGAACCCTCGATCTTACGATCGTAAGGCGAGTGTCACTACCACCAGACTACCACGGCTTAACAAGTTGAAAAGTGATAGATATAAATAGGTAGGTACTTTTACCTGCAATTATCAATTTCTCACAAAATATAAATGATTATAATCAAACGATCTAAATACTAAATCCATACAAATTAATTAACTGAGGACATCACCACCGCATTATAAATCAATAGCAGAGAACTAGCGGTTTATCCAGTCAATCTACTGCCATTGCTGCCGTTTGAATAATATTCTCTCCAAACGAACGTTATTGGTTTGTCCGTTGATGAGATTGGCTTTGTCAATTCAATATTCGAACGGCTTTCGAAATTCGAACCCACATTCGAGCGCCTTGACTAACCTCTGATTAATATCCCAATTAAGCAGTTGCTATTACTGCCTAACCATAGAAACGTACGAAGAGATGCACCATTAGCTTTGCGCCATGAGTTATCAACAATGTTTTTGTACCCATTCAGCCAACTGTGAGAGTGTTAAGACGCCTATCGCCCTCGCGGGCACTCTGTTTATGTACTCACATCCTGTATATATAATGTACATTATGCTCACACCATCTGAACACCCAATACGAACAGAGCTCCCTGGCCTAGACATGAGGATTTTTCTCGGACTGATTCTCCTTTCGAAGAAGCAAGACGTCCGATTGATTGGAGACTTATCCTCTTCACTCCTATTACCTCTTCAATCAATATCATACATTTTATCAGGCTTGTGTAACAGCATTTTGACTTCTCAAGAATTTGAGGAAGCAAAACCGTTACTAAGGCTATTATAACTAAGTGTTATAATTAACTCGTGGCATTTGGTGTGTCACTTAATAATACACAACAGCTATCACTTATCAGGTTATCGGCCCGGGTCATAAAACTAATCATAATTTAGTATTGAAATGGGTTTGTAAACAATTTATATACGATAAATCAAAACTATCAAAATAACTCAAGTAGTCAAGTAGGTATCTACGTATTTAAATACGCCGGTCTCTACACTTTTTGACCGACGAAACGGAGGAGGTGCTCAAATCGACGCGTATATATAATATTATTTTTTATGTATAACAACTCATAACTCTTTACGTAGAGATCCGACTTCGATAATTCTTTTTTTATTGGAAAGAGTTTATACGAAATTGGTCCCATTTAATTTTTATCGAAATCGGCTGAGCCATTTTCGATACCGATTCCGTGCGAAATGTACGCGAATTCTGTACACGGTTGAAGTCGGTCATGCCATTTTTTGCAAAAAAAAAGAATTATGTTTTCACGTGTTGTGATCAAATTTTGTGAGCAGATTTGCAGGTAAAGCTCGGTATCTGAGCAGTAAATAATGCAAAACTTACAAAATATGCGCACACCAATAAAATAATTACGAGTATATTCATTGCGATACCATAAATTTTTGTGATTTATTTAGATTTCCGATAGTGCACTTTCCTCTTGTTGAAAGTTTTATTAGAATTATGTATAGGTACTTCAGAATACTATTGTATCTACTTTTTGCAAAATAATAATGTTGTTCTATTTTAGAAATGGTTTGAACAATATGTTCTTGTTGTACTTAATAACGAGCTATGAATGCAGACGCTACTTCTGTAAGTATAGATCTGTGTTGCTAACTTAGCTAAGTGTAAGACAGAGCACGTAAATAATTAACGCGAGACCACCTTCACATTGTTTAGCCCCGGCTGTGATAATGTTGAATTTGTGCCCTAGGGGTGGTATTGTCTGCGGTCGACAAACGCGAGAAGTTTGGCCATAAACGACGCTCGTGCTTTAGATCGGGATATTTATTGCTGAGGCCGACTGCGTAAATACTTTAACTTGAATCGCTATCATCACGCTAAGTCCTTTTTTGATGAATGTTTGACTGGACGGAATTCAGACTTTGTAGCATTGATGTTGTACCCTACTCTAGCCGTTTTATGACTTGAAAGAAAAGTGTCCAATGTGATGACGGAAAAAAACAAGTACTAAGTTGTTAAAGTCTCTCCGTCTCACCACAATAGTTTTGCGCACGCTTTAGGAAATGTTTAACAGTACAAATAGCTCGGTTAAGCTGTGTTTAAAGCGGGTTTAAGTGTTTTGTGGTAAGTGGTAGCACTTAGTGGTAACAGTAAGTTTTTATATGGTAACAGTAACTATTTTTGAAATGATTTTTGACCGACGAACCACCGGAGGAGGTATACAATTCGACGCGTATATATATTTTTTTAATATATAACCACGTATAACTTTTTTCATAGTAGTCCGATTTCAATTATTCTTTTTTTATTGGAAAGAGTATACTTCGAAATTGGTCCCATTTAAATTTTATCGAAATCGGCTGAGGCATTTTTGATAAATTAACAATAATGTAAAAAATGTTATATCGATCCGTGCATATAATATTTGAGTTCTAGCGATGCGCGCCGGCTTGGCACAGGTGTATTATACATATTATTATAAACATTTCTTTTAAATTACTCTATCTATTACAACAAACTGCATCAAAATCCGTTGCGTAGTTTTAAAGATATAAGCATACATAGGGACAGACAGCGGAAAGCGACTTTGTGTTATTCTATGTAATGATTCTAGAAGTACACGGGTGAAGTCGGTCATGCTATTTTTTGCAAAAAATAATTATCCTTAGACAAGTCAATAAATTGCCAATGGATAAAAATTGAGTTTATTGTATTGTAAGACAGGAATTAATTTAGGTGTACAAAGTTTTGTCAATAACATGACATTTTACTTTTTATAAAACTATAGAAAATAGTTCATACAACATCAAATATTGTTTTAACAAATAATAATTTTACAGGTCTCCATATAATTTGGCTAACTAAAGCTAGTGATACTTATAACAAAACTCCTGAAACAAGTTACACCTACTTAAAATCGAGAACAAAACTTTCTCAAAATTAACCAGTGACTTCCCACTTGTCCTTGATGCCGTGGGAACACTCACAAATGTTCAGAATAACAGATACTGTGTGGGTTTCTCTAATTTACCGGATTTTGCGTTTCTTAATTGGGCTTCAGAACATTAATTGACAACAATTAAACAGAACAAACTGCTAACGACGAATTTACAACAGCAGTTATTTGCAAAGTTGTCGGAGTTTACATAACTCGGAGTTGAACAATATTGTGACGTGACTTTGATGAGTGTTTATTAAGAGAATCTATAAGTTGAAGCCAACGTGATATAATTTTGGTTAAAGCGAGAGTGATAATTTAAAATTGTTTCAGTCTCCAATTTTGGCGAAAACCGTATTTAAATTAAACTGAAATTTGATCGCATCACGCTTAATGTAACTTAGTATGTTTGAGAGCCTATGGGTATCAAAGAATCAAATAACTTAAATAACTTTTTTTAGAATATTACCAAATTAGTGCGTTTTGATATTTTGAGGTATATGGAAAACAAACAAAGTTTTTGAGCTACTTTTTATTTTAATTTTTATTTAAGCAGCTGATAAAAGTAAATAAAAAGCTTTAAAAGAAAAACATGAATTATGTTGTAGTGTAGATGAAGATCAGATAAATTATTGTCAGATACACATTTGACGTCACACTTGCTATATAAATTATGACTACTAAACAATAAAACCTGCTTTAACAACCCTGACATTTACCCATCCCATTCTTAAAAGAGTGTTATAATACATTTAGCAGATTACGCGAGGCCTGTTTTATGCAGTGTCGTTTTATGTCACGCTCTTAGCAGAGAAAAATGCGAGCTACAGGCCGTCCTGTCTTTACGAGAGTCATAATTTAATACAGATGAAAACATCCACTCAGGCTTTATTATTTCATAAAATATGACAGCTGGTGATGCTAAAAATATATTACATGAAACGGCTTAGTGGTGTGGACTAAGTAATCCGTGTGACGGAGTGTTCCGTTTCGTGAGTTTCGTGACCTGTTAGCCCTTGTCATGCCGTCTGGTCGGAGGTTGGATGTAGACAGCCACATTTAATATTCAATTAGGGAACATTTGCCATTCATCAGTCTGACGTTTAGGGATGTCGTGGCGGCGCCTGGATGCCGCTGGGAGCCTTTTAGGGTAAATTTTGTTAGAGGCGATGTCCGAATTAGGAGTTACAAATTACTTAGAGATTTAGTGAAATTGTTAATTTTGTATTTTTGATTCGTTCATTGTTCTACGAGGTTTATAATAATTAATGTTAGTGCATATTTCACAGTTATTTTATGTCTACAGCATATAAGGCAACGGCTACAAAACTTAAGATGGGTTTCAATTGTTCTAAGACACCAACTGATTAATTGTCTCATTCTGTACGCCTTAATTGTCTCTAAATACGTAAACTAAATCTTTAGTGAAAAGGTATTTATAATTATTAGCGCTAGTAAAAAGTGATTAATAAGTTACTACACGAGCATAATGACACTTGCAATAAAATATTAAATACTAGTTTTTACCCGCGGCTTCGCCAACATATGCAATATATCATTATAATTTATAGCTTATGTGTTATTCTGATATATAAGCTATATTATTGCAAAGTTTCATCTCAATCCGTTCAGTAGTTTTTGCGTGAAAGAGTAACAAACATCCATACATCCATCCTTCCATCCATCCATCCTCACAAACTTTCGCATTTATAATATTAGTAAGATATATATGAAACTTTTTAGCTTTTGAGATCCTGGATATCACATGCCAAGACAATAAAACGAGCCTAAAAACGATGGGTCTATCTTGTTTAGTACAGGAGTTCCTTTGGCCACCTTCTGCCTCCATCATCAGATCAGCATTGCATTGTCACGCGATATACATATGCGTGCAAAATTTTCAGCTCAATCAGAAACGGGAAGTTGGTCGAATTTAACTTGAAAGATTCCGCCCGAACTTACATACATAGGTACATCCATTACAAGTTAAATAAAAGCTTGTTTGAATGTTTTTATATTCAAACTATGTTCCGTACAAGATGAAAATCTTTCATGTGACGAATAAACAGCTTCGAAGAAAATTTTATGAGCCATACGATACAAGTACGTGAAAAATACGTTCGGTTTAAGAATATACGTCTCTACAAATTGCTGGCTTAACTCCAGTCTTTTCTAGTCTCTATATCTGTTGACTCCCTACGGAGTGTCTCGCAGATAAAGTATGTAATGGACACCTCGTGCATAATTTACACTGTTTGTGAGAGGGGTAGCAAAATTTTGCATTTATTTGTTTGTAAAGGTGGCCGAATGGATCAGTATTTTATTTTTATAGCCGCCGAACAAAGCGGTATTGCTGACTATGTGGACATTCGAAAGGGTCGAAGCTCTTTTGATAGCCGCAGAAAGGTTTAAAAACATGCTTACTCGTAGTTAATGCTTTCGTATTTATTCAGAGAGCAATACACAGGATGAAAACCTATTTCAGCATAAATCAAAGTGAATATAAATTCTGTAGCAAGTAGTGAAAAAAGCCATTTACGCTGTTTACAAGTCGGACATACAGAATTTTATAAATATTTTTTACTTTTACAGAATCAGTAAACAAACGATGCTGATGTTTTCTTGTGTCGAGCTTGTCTATAAAATAAGTGAGCACAACCCTGAATTTTGAATCAGTATAGTATATAACTTTTATACCACACCCACTCGGAAAGTATCTTATTATTCGTTCATAAACGGGTTACAAAGTTCGTAATTTCTCCCTTAAAAATGTGCGGCGGGAAAAGTTATCTGGAATTTTATTACTGCCCTCCGAAGCAGGGCAGGAATGTTGTATGAAAATCCATTACTGCCCGGCTAGCTTTCTTTTGTTTTTTAGCAGCGAACATAAAAAAATACAAACGTCAAACCTCAAAAAGAATTTGTATGAAATAATTAGAAAAAAAGGCGGGAAACATATAAACCTCAAATCTCAAAAAGGTTTTATATCAATTAATTAGTGAAAAGAGTCGGATTTTTTTTTGTTTTTTTTTTTGTTGAAATGAGGATGGCAACCTCATTCTGTAATGCGAAAAAAAGCGCGGCAATTGATTGCGTTGCGTTAAATTTTGTTTTTAACTAAATTGATAATGTAACAGCACCTTTTTCACCCATTTTCCAAAATGTCATCTGATAGTGAAAGTGACGATTTTGTAATGATGATGCCACCAGAAATAAAAAATACAGCCCAAGAAGTCATAAATAACTTACTTCCCAAACTTTAATTAAAGAAATATTGTATTTTATTTTCTTCGTAGGTGTAGTATAAAGCACTATGTATCACTCGGGAGAAATTTCAGTTCTCGAGTTTCCTTTAAGCCTGGCGCGCAGCGGAGGGCTCATACATACATACTCTCGAACAGAAATAGATCGTTTTCTCCCCTTGGTGTACAATGTACTTTAGTAGTTCAGAATCCATCACGACTGCACTGAGTCTACGGTTTTTGATATTTTACGTTAAAATCTGCCGTCCAATACAGAGCACAGGACATTAAAGAAGCCTCATTTGACGACCGTCTGCGTAATCTAAAAAAGTGCCTTATTACTGTTATCTACACATAAGTACACAATTACATACATTAATAACACGTCGACAGGTGTTGTAGATGTTAAATGAAATGATTTATTATTGCGTTTACAGATTTATTGTAAAATATTGCTTTGTATTATTACGATGACGGACGGACGATACGATCCCTCACTTTGTTAAACCGCGAAACCCTAAGAATATTACAAATCCCGCGAATATAGTGACGAATCGGCGGGACTTCAACAGGCACCTTTATTATGCTTTTGGCAAAGCCATCTCGAAAGTCTTGCCGAAAAATGGAATCTACTTCAGACATGTGCAAGGCACAAAATATTTTAAAGGATCATATTATTCCAACCACAATAGCACACCATACATTTATTTAACTTACGCAAGGGAGAGCTTTTAGTTATTACTTAAAGGATTAATGCTGAAAGGTTTTTCCCCAAATGTATGTATTAAGCTGAATGTGTTAAAATATACCCTCATTTTTAGGTCTGACGTCGCTAAAACCTTTACAAAAAGTCACCTAATCCCTTGTAACTTGGTAAGTCCAAGTAAGTATAAGGATCTTAATATTAAAACAGAACCCTATTGCTAAGCCACCGATGTTTCTTTAAGTCTGCCTGACCTTTGATAGGTACTAAGTATTTATAGTTTTCACTCTATATTCATGCACAAGTGACTTGCAGACATAACTCGCTGAATGCCTAGAAATAATTCAAATGCTCAAACTAACTGCCACTTGGCTGCATTTTCAGCATTCTGGCAGCATTAATACGTTGAATGGCAGTGCTTACTTATATTATCAGTCATCAGTACTTTGGTCTCGAATCGCGTCCTCGAGACGTTCAGATGGCTATTTGAAATTATGAAAATTTTCAGACAATTCATCGAAAAATTGCAAACAGACACGCGCACACAAAATCCTTCTTTTGCGTAAAGGGAAAAATAAAATCCATGCGAGGACAAATCTTTGACGAGCACTCCACTCAGGCTTGTCACTCATCTCTGACGCAGACATGAGACTGCGATATACTCATACAACATTCATCATTCAGTATGTCGGTCCATTATCCTGGTTTTGCGTCCTGCATCATTGATGAATTTTATTTGTTGTCTGGGTTGGGTCGCGTGGAAGATTTGCTCGATGGTTATAAACCGTCAGAATTTGTAAAGTAATTTACAGGACACAGTAGTATTGTAAAAACTCACCGCTACCAACAAAATATTTTCTGCTGCCTCACATGGTGTCTTGGTTGCACTTGGAGCGATGGAGCGATGACGCCGTCATGTTGTTGTATTCCTTAAATTTAATTTTATAATATACGAATTAAGCGCTTGTAAAAAAAGTTAAAGACCCCTATTAGGACCGTCATGCTGAGTGTCATGTTGTGCAAAGATATTTGCTAAGGTCCAGACCAAATTATATACCCAGTAAGTTTTTTTTGACGGTATATATATAGACGAAACATACGACGGTGTATATAGACTAAAACACTATTAAACCCACTGCAAGGAGAGTATATTATTACGAATTCTGTTTAAAAAAATATATACCGAGCATATAGTTTTGATTGACCTTTAATTGCCCTAAAACATAAGTGCCTACATAACAGGTAAGATGCATGGTACCTATCGACATATTATTATTATCATACCCAACTCAGGGTGTTAGAAATTTTCCGCCCCACTGGCTCTGAACGTAAGAGACCCTTAAGTTCCTAATTGGGATCATTGCCTCTAGAAATGTCGAAACTTTTTACAATATCTCTGGTAGCGTTCCATCCATACTTTTGTGATACGAGGGTGCCTTTTACGTAATAACATTGGGAAGGTCCAGTCAAAAGAATGTTACAAAATTATATTGGTTCTAAATTTTAGACATTTATGTAGCGACCCTTGGTTCATTATGTTCTGTATTAAACAAAACGGGAAAATATACCCATTTGGTTTTCAATATTCTTGCTAAATTCTTATTTTAACCTATACCTATACACACAATTTAGTCTGAAATAATTTTATACTGAATTTTGTGAATTAAAACACTTTGAAAAATGTTTTTAAGTGAAATCTTCTTCAGCGGTGTTGTGCACTTTTTGGGATGGGTTAAAAATGTGATACTCGCGTTAGAACAAGTGACCTGATCAAAAATTCATAAGACGTTCATGTTTTCGCTTCTGCCGGCACTCCCGGAGTGGAACCAGTTTTTTATATTTGAGTGATAAGAAGAGATTGCTTAATGATAAGAAGAGATTGCTTAATGATAAGAAGATATTGCTTAATGATAAGAAGAGATTGCTTAATGATAAGAAGAGATTGCTTAATGATAAGAAGAGATTGCTTAATGATAAGAAGAGATTGCTTAATGATACGAAGAGATTGCTTAATGATAAGAAGAGATTGCTTAATGATAAGAAGAGATTGCTTAATACGCTGGCCTTATGATAGGCGATACGCATACCCATGACACGAGACTGCACCATTCTGTACTATCAAAGTTACATAATCAAACATACATTCAAACATAGACTTATTGCTACAAAGTAAGAAGCATTTTTCTGTAATTTAACAAACAATTAACGTCGACTCAATGCAACAACACAAGAATTTTGTAAATCGCTGTTTTATGACAAGAAAATTTGCAAAGCAGGTAAATTAAAAACCTCTAATTCAATTCTCCCTCGCTCAAACTTCGTAAGAATTTCGGCTCAACCATTTCATTAAATTAAATCGTAAAACAGCCCTTAATCGATGTACTCCTATTAGTTAATGCGAAGCTAAGCCATAAAATAATCTCGCAAGACATTTGAATTCGTTAATGACGCTTATCCTTACTTTTTATTTCCTTTTTATTGCCAGTAAAGTGGAGAGAGCCTATTTTAGACCAAAATACGAAACTCACTTTCATTAGAGCGGAGCTGTGTTCAGGCATTTTACCACATTCAGGGTTCCGTAACAGATGATGGACATTTTGTCCTTTTTAACCGTCTTCCAAAAAGAAGATTCTCAATACGTCGGTGTGTGTTTTTTTCTTAATGTAATTAACTATGTTACGCGATTACTCCGCCAATTATGAATCGATTTTGATGATTATTTTTTGTTCGGATCATACTTCAAAGGGAGTTCCATCTAAATGTTACAGAAATCGTCCAAGTCGTTTTTTTTAAAAATCATTTATTTGACATTGATTCGTGCTATTCGAATCCTGTGTTGAAGTCGGTTTAGCCATTTATGCAAAAAAATATGATGTACTAGTTTTTACCCGCGGCTTCGCCCGCATGATATTTTGATTTTTGAAGCAATATCATTATAATTTATAGCCTATGTGTGATTCTGATATATAAGCTATATTATTGCAAAGTTTCATCTCAATCCGTTCAGTAGTTTTTGCGTTAAAGAGTAACAAACTTACATCCATCCATCTTCACAAACTTTCGCGTTTATAATATTAGTAGGATCTATCCAGAGCGACGCTCATAGCAAAAACGCTAATATTTGGATTATACCAAAATACGTGTAAGACGAATATTCATAAAATATTTACCTAACAGCTCGTGCGTCGCAACTACTAAAGCAAAGTCTTTAGCACTTGTTATAATAGGTAGGTACATAAGTATGCCTTTCTCATAAACGCTATTTTAATTTGACGTATAGCACTGGTTGTTGCTCTGTTACTCGATTTCTTAAATTTTATTGCGAATTTTACCACTTTTTTGGTTACCTTAATACGTGAAACTAACTTAATTGCTTCTTTAATAAAAAATATAGGTATAAATTTCAGGATCCATCTACCAGCCATAAGAAGTCCATGGATGAATTTTCAGGATCAAAACTTCTAAAATGTCTGTAAAACAGTAAAATATTTTTGTAGATCTTCTCGTTAATTATTTTTTAGTTGAAAGTGTAGAAATATTAGCATTGTAACACTTTAAACGATAATCAAAGTATTCAACATTTATCTGGCCTACGAGTTTTCGTAGCTCTCAAATGCAACTACGCGGGTCGCTAGGTCGCTACACGCACCAATTTTTTTAAAAGAGATTCCATCCAATTCTTTCGGCAATTTGTTAGTGAAAGCTAGCAATTAGCCCGAACGACTCAGTTTGAGTGTTTTTAGCCCAATAACGGAAAAATGCTTTTATTTTTCTTGGACCCGCCAATTAAACTGTCAGAAATATGCTTTTCGCGACGAAAATTACAGAGTGATTCATGAATTGAAATGACTGTGACTTATTTTTGAATTAATTTACTTTTAAATGTATACTTAATTATGACATAATTTTGCAATTAGTAGAATTTACGGTTTAATTTCGTTTCAGAAAATTTGTTCGCGAAATTGAAAGTGGGTCGCATGAATTAATTAAATATTATTTTTAATTAAATATTCATGTGTGAATATTTAATTAAACCAGACGTAAAGATTTTGTTTCTAAGTATTTTATTTACACTGGTATCAATAACTACCTATAATATTGCAAAGTCAATTCTATAGCCAAAGTTATGTCGTACCTAAGTGCAAATTAGCTTTAAGTCAGTATAATATAAGCAAATATAATACAGTTTATCCTACTTCCTACATATATTATAAACGCGAAAGTTTGTGAGGATGAATGGATGGATGGATGTATGGATGTTTGTTACTCTTACACGCAAAAACTACTGAACGGATTGAGATGAAACTTTGCAATTATATAGCTTATATATCAGAATAACACATAGGCTATAAATTATAATGATATATTGCGTATGCGGGCGAAGCCGCGGGTAAAAACTAGTCTATAATATAAATGTAGTATATATTTTCTTAATGTATTACGTCTTCATTAGAATGTAGTACCTACATGTAGGTCAGTATATAGGAACCTTGTGACAATATTAGTTTAACAAAAAGTAACAGTTTTAAGGTTAATAATTTAACTATACTCAAGTATTTAAGCTGTGCTAAGTGGAGGCTAATAGTTACTACAGTATAGGTTAAAGATTCTTTGACTTTATCTTTTGAATGTCCAGTTGTAATAGTTAGTACTGTACTGTATCAGCCTCTTAGACCGACAAAACGGAGGAGGTAGTCAATTCGACGAGTATATTTTTTTATAACATAACTTTTTACGTAATGGTCCGATTCACTTAACTCTTCGATTAACTCTTTTGTTATTGGAAAGAGTATACTTCGAAATTGGCCTCATTTAAATTTTAACAAAATCAGCTGAGCCATTCTTGATAAATCAACAATAATGTGAAAAATGCTGCATCGGTCCCTGCGAAATATTCGCGAATTCTGTACAAAGTTGAAGTCAGTCATGCCTTTTTTTTTTTAAATATAATAGTCCACTGCATGACTTAGATCTAACCACGACATAAGGTAAGTAAGTAAGTGAAGTAAATTAATAGAGTTAGTACCTAAAACTAATTAATTTTATCGGCGAACTTGGCATTTCCGCAAAAATGAGAAACAATTAAATACGTAAGTCCCTTCACAACCGGAAAATATGATGCGAAATTTTGATTGTATCGATAAAAGTTAGTTATTTCAGAGTTATGCCATTAACCGTAGAAAATTCAATCATAACGGGTCAACATTCCCACAAGACAAGGGTCATATTACTAATAACAGTCATTTCCTTTTCTTACCAGAAATTTCCCTCTAAGGCGCTCAGCCGAAGACAAAAATAGGGAAGAAAAATTTGCATTTCCAGACCGCTAGTAACGAGGCTTCTGCAATTCACCAAAACAAAACCGGGCTTAAATTACAAAAATAAACGTTGAATAGAACTGGAAAAAATGTTTTAAACCCTTTTGTGGTATTAAACAAAGAGGAATGGGAATTGCTCAGGGAGAGCAAAGCGATAATAAATTGACCGCATAACTGTGCTATTATTTTCTCTTGGACTGATTAATTGTTCGGCTTAGATGATGTCGCGCTGAAATAGGCAGGCTTAAAGAAAAGTACTGGCTATTGTGGACTCGTAACGCGAAAAATATATTTTTAATTCTCCACAACAATGTGGGAATTATTTCGTTTCGGAGCTTAATCTCGTTAGTTATATCTTTTGTCGGTGATTTTGCAAAATGTTTCGTAGTTTTATTAATCTACGTGGTTTTTTAATTCAAAAGCTATTAATAGCTTTTGAATTAAAAAAACACAATGATTTGCAGTATACGTCAATTTTTGAAATAACTCGTTTTTTAGTTCGGTAAGAAATAAAAAGGATCACAAATGATTAATAGATGCAAGGAAGATAGTGATGGCATTTTATATCTAAAGCTGCGTGTTATTTTATTTAGAAATTATAATAATTTTAACACGCGCTTGTACAGCAAAAAAATATTACTTGAAACATTGTAAAAAACAGCCTAGTAGGGCAATCGAAATTAATTTGTTACAAGTATTTGTCATAAGTTATTAAATAAAATATTTTTTATTTTCATTTTTCATTTTCATTGTTTTCAAAATAATTTAGTTTAGTTAGTAATAATTTAGTTAATAATTTAGTTTTTTAGTTTTATTTTAGTAATATAAGTTTTAGTATTTAGTATTAGTTGTTATTTTAAGTAGGTTAATTTTAATAGTTATAGTTTTTAGAATTAAGCTTTGATGTTTTATAAGTTTTGTTGTGATAATAAAAATGTAAAATACAAATAATTTGAATTGTGACTTACAAATTAATAAGTATCAAATCACTTATTTAGAGTAATTTCATTAATACATATAGGGTATTAATGAAATTACTCTAATTAATATTTGAATAGTCATACATAACTATTAGCTAATTTTTTTATATTTTTTATGTAGAATAGGTCTAGGTACATTTGGCCACCAACTCGCCTGATGGAAAGCGAAGTTGTAGCCGAAGATGGCGTAAAACTGTTATATTTAAATAGGAGCGACGTAAGTAAAACAAGCGACGCGAGTAATCTGAGTCGAAATCAGATTCCCTATGGGAGCGTAGGTTTGGATCCTACCGTCTGCGCCATGTAAAACTATTATATTTAAATAGGAGCGACGTGAGTAAAACAAGTGCGTAGCCATTACTGAGTTTATTAAATACCCATATTCATTATATTAACATTCACAACTACCTCACAAATGGAGTATGTAAACCTAAGAAGATACCTATTCACTCTTGACTTGAAAATATCCCAATTGTAATTTTCAGGAAACAATGACGGAGACAGGGCATTCCAATCCCTGCCGGTCCGCATTAGAAGGAAGAAGCGAATCGCTTAGTACGAGCAGGTGGTACGTCGACTGTGTAGGAATGGTATTTATGCGACTTCTGGCTGTACTTCTGTTCTGTTGTGAAAAGGAGATGAAGGAATCAGGTCGTGGAGTTCAAGCGCACACTCGCCAAAATGGAGCCTATAGAAAATTGCCAAACACGCTACTTTACGCCTGTGTTCAGGCTTTTTAATTTGGAAGCGACAAGCTTACTATCCCCGATTGGCCGCACGGCACGACGTTCAATGGCATCCAAAGCTTCAAGCTGGTATTTAGCTGACTCACCAAAGAGGTGGCTTCAGTAATCCAAACACGATCGGACTTGAGCTTGGTAACGCTAGGAAAAGTTAAATTACTTATTTATCAACATTTTTAGCCTACGAATGCCCACTTCTGAACACACCCGTGTATCTCATTAATAAAAAAATATTATTTTTCGCAAAAAATGGCAAAACCGACTGCCATTGTGTACAAAATTCGAATAGTTTGCTCGAATTGATGTATACATTTTTTACATTATTGTTGACTTTTCAAGAACGGCTCAGCCGATTTCGATTAAATTTGGATAGGACCATCTCGAGAGTAATATAAAAGTTTTTTTTTTCGATTCGGTTCACAATTGGCGAAAATATCGATTAAGTAATTGTTATGTCGAGTCCATGGTAGAACCATTTATATATATTTTATTTTATTAAGTAAGAATGTGTAATTGATATGCTATGACAAGAAACGATATTCCATTCTATTCTATTCATAGAACCTCCTCCTTTTTGGAAATCGGTTAAACAATGCAGTATTTATTTAATTCCGTTTTCCACGAATATGCAGCCGATATCTTCAACCATAGGACGTCCACCGCTGGACATAGGCCTCTCCTACGGATCTCCAATAAGACCGGTTGGAAGCGGCTTGCATCTAGCGCGATCTTGCAGTCTTAATGAAGTCATCCGTCCACCTTGTGGGACGGTCAGCCGATATAAAATTGATCTAAAGATGTTGAAAATAAAACTCCGAGTGTCTGCTAATATATCTACTTAATCTGTCTCAAGTGAATAGCTAACAGCTCGAAGGTAATTGCCTACTTCCAATAAATAGCTCTAACCAGGGACTTACAAGGTCTTGTAATTAAGTTCTTACCAATCCAAGTATCCATTTATTGGTATTGGATAAAATCAATAATAGCCAGACGGTCCTAACATGATCCAATTTGCTTTCTCATCTTCGCTATACGGTTACCTTGATTACTTTTGTGTCTATAAATCAAAAGACAATTGGAAAAATGTCGGATGAGTGGATAATCTAGAATATTCTAGAACATTCTAGAGTCTAGAGGATTATTGTAGGTTTTGTGGCGGTGAAAGCTCATCATTTAGTGTGGACCGCTTTATCAATGTCTATGTTTCTCAAGTCACAAAATACATTTCCACCCTCCATCCATGGAGAGTCCACTGCTGGATATACAAATTTTCTATGGATCTCCATTATGACCAGATGGAAGCGCCTTGCATCCAGCGCAATCCTACGATCTTGATGAGGTCATCTGTCTAACTTGGGAAAACTTCTTACGCTCCGCTTGCTTCATGGTCTCTATTCGAAAACTTTTCAATCATAGTCATCAGCTCTTCGTACCATGTGTCATGCGCACTGCTTTATGCAGTTTCCAATAGTCTAAATAAACTTATAAACTTACATCGTTTCTTTCAGGCATATTAGAAATTTAATAAATATTCTTACTCCAACTGTTTTTACCCGAATATCAGGAAAGGTATTGTTTTTTAACCGACTTCAGAAAAGAAGGTTCTCATTTCGACTGTATGGTTTTTTGTGTTTGTTACGCGATTAATCCGCCAACTATGAGCCAATTTTGACGATTATTTTTTTTTGTTTGGTAAATTTTATTTAAATGGGACCACCCATTTAAATTTTATTGACATTGGCTTAGTGGTTTTTAAAAATAAAGAATATTTTTTTTAAATTACTACATCAATGCCGTGTGTCAGATATCCTAAAATATTTATATTTATTTATTATTTAATGATACATTGATTCGTGCGAACTATTCGAATTCTTTACGCGATTAAAGTCGGTTGTGCGTTTTTTGGCGAAAAATATTTTTCGTGTACATATTTCAATAAAATTGGCAACGATTTCGCTAAACACACTTCGACTTGTGCTCCCAACGGTCAGTTCCCAATTAGTTCAAAAAGCACTAAATATTGTATTACTCCATAACTCCACCTGGTATGTTTATTGTCAAGGTTATTTGCGCTTTCGGACCATGTTAACATTCTCACAGTACACCAACTATTTCTAAGTAGTTCCATTGGTAACAGATAGCGAACGTTTTACCTTTACAGTACCGCATATCTGACCAAATTCTTCAAAAACTCATAACGATACCGCGATAATGCCATACAAGCAAATCAAACAATGTTTATGCAAAACTACTACTAACATATAAATCACCTTTATTAGTGATTAATATACCAAAATGCGGTTCCTAGACTCAAAATTTACGAACATAGGCAGTTTTTTGTCTCTCCTGTAAAGATGAGCGAAGTGTAGATAGATACGTGTTATTTACCTCTGTTAGTTGATCGGTATTGAACTAGCACACTTTGATTTTAACAGTGCTAAATCTCTGAAATTATTTTTATCGTGATTCACACACTAGGTGTATAGAAAATGAGAAACACTTTCACTAATTCGGCGCCTTCGCAGAGAGCGTTTTAGCTTAATTGGACAAAGCATCTGGGCCGGAATCCCAGAGGATGCAGGTTCAAATCCTGCGAACGCGTCAATTTTTGAAATGTTTATCACAAAAAGAAAGTGCCAAATCTCTCTTTAATTTTACTAGCTTTCTGATTCGTACAACAAAAGAATAGTACAAAATGCCGTTGTACTTTGTATTTCCTAATAAATGTAATTTTAATATTTTCATCGAGTGAATAGATATATAATAGATAGGTATCGGCTAAGTCTGTGTGCTTATCTCCGCCCGCATTGTCGCTTACCACCAGGCGATATGGAAGTGAAGCGCGCACTTAGACGCAATAAAAAATAAAAGAAAAAACAGCGTTAATTATGTTTCAGATTGTTGTTGTCAAACTTTACCACTTTTAAAATATTTTATTTTATATACTACGGGACTAATCGTGCACCGTGACCTTGACCACGGTCGATGCCACTCGGCCGAAACGTCGGGATGAGGAGGTATTTATTTATCTCATAATTTTAGTGCGCGATTAGTCCCGTAGTATATAATAATAATGTGTTCAAATCGCGAAAGTTCAAAAACAACATTTTAAATATAGTCATAATATATCAGAAAACTAAAACGCTGAATATAAATAAGCAGAGGTAATGGAATGAAAAGTTTACGCCTCAGAAGCACCCAAGTCTCCAGAGTGTAAGCTCCGTTAGCCCTTTCCTGTAGCCATTTAGCCAGTCCATCACGTTAACGACTTGGTAGGAAGCCAATTCTCTGTCTCAAAGTCCATGTCGCCTCCGGTCCATCCCTTCATACATTATTCAAGGCGGACGGCCATCATACGCTTATATCGGCCACCCTACACGGTATATTGCTTTATTTCCAACCCGTAAATAATATGTGTGTAATGATTTTCTTTGTTGTACCTGAATTTTGATATTATTGCCATTTTGGAGTATTATTTTTTGTGACAAGGATACCTTTACCGCATGGCGTTCCGAAAGGTTATTGCGAAAGAAATGTCGTTGAGATTTGGTTTCGTTTTTGCGAGATTTCTTGTTTATCATTTAATTCATCAAAAGCTTGTTACAAGCTTTTATTTGACTTGCAATGGATTTAAATATGTATACATACAGTTCGAGTGGAATCTTGCAAGTTAAATTTGACCAACTTCCCGTTTTCAGATTGAGCTAAAATTTTGCACGCATATGTATATTGCGTGACAATGTAATAACATGGTACCATGGAGCTGATCTGTACTAAACAAGATAGACCCGTCGTGTTTGGGCTCGTTTTACTTGTCTTGGATAGCAATTTGCAGCTACATGATATCCAGGATCTCAAAAGCTTGTATTTTGAAAAGGTTACATTTTTATAATAATTTATTTTATGTTATAACATTTTTAACACCTATCAAAACCTATGCTATGTAAAACTAAGTGCACGTACTAAGTTTTAGTTAGATATAAATATAACAAATACTTCCGAAATACATACAATAAATACAAAATATATAGATCTTTCCGCTGCGACCACTTAAGTATTATCACAGACTAACGGCCCGTCCCGGCTTCGCACGGGTAGACATAAGTAGGTACAATAGTAATCTAGTACTAAATATAGCCTACTCAGTGATAATGTAGCTTACTAATGAAAAAAGAATAATTAAAATAGGTCCAGTACTTTTTGAGTTTATTCGTTACATACAAACATACAAATCTTTCCTTTTTATAATATTAGTGTAGATAAGCATTTTTAAATAGTTAAATCTATTTAACCAGTATTCCATAAAAATATTAATTTAAATTTGCCACAGTAGAGCTTTATTGTGTTACAGTCGGGTGAAAATAGGATCCTATTTGGATAATATTATTGTAGATTAATACAACTTCCAATATTCGAGTAAATATTTGAGTAATTTCGAGTCTCAGTTCATTTCATTGTGAACCAGGTATAATAATGATAAATAAATAATAAAGCTCGACAAACAGAACAGCCTCATTCTGGCTTCCGCTTTGTCAGGTAAAAATAACAAAAGCAACAAGTCAACTGCAAGCTTAACGCCGTTATAAATATGTAGGTACATTTTAAAAGCAGCGACGTCGCTAGGCCGAATACGGACGCCGCCAAAATTTGGCATCCTCTTTATTATCTCTTTTTCAATTATTTTCCTTATAAGCCCCAAATTTTAGGGCATTCTCGATTATTGCACTTTACAAAATGGTTCGACAAGTTTTTTTAACGAAAAGTACTAATCGACATTGGTGTAATTGTCATTTGTCTAATTGTCTAAATTTTAAACATTAAAAGTTCTAAAACTTTGTATTTTTTATCTTTCATTGTAATTATGTTGAATTTGCTGTAAATATTGCTACTCATTATAATTAGTAGTTAGTCCTGTACACGGAAGGCGCTGGTAGCCAGTAGCCAGTAGCACAGTTTAATTATTAGTGGACAATATTTTGATAGGTAAATTCATAATGTTTTTGTGGATTAGTTTATTTAAGTTTTTAAGTCTGCTCGTCACTTTTGTACCAAACTTGTAAAAAATAAAATAAAATTACTAGTACAGGCACCAGCCAGACCCATAAGCTATTTATTATTATTTTATTTATTGGTCTATTTAAGGAAGGCTTAAATACGACGTTTTCAGCAGGGATAACTAGAAAACTTATTAAAGACTACTGACTCGTATAATTTAGTAGTGTTTTTTTAGTCTCAACTTCAAATTATGATATTTAGACATCACTTCTTAGTACTTTGTCCTACCACTTATTTCACTACAGATTCAGATATAGCCTTAAGACACTAATTTTATAACTAATAATCTTGTGTATGATATCAGTGTTATCAATAAATAAATAAATTTTAGGGGAAATCTTACACACGGTCTCTGACCCCAAACTAAGCAAAGCTTGTGATATGGCTGCCAGAGACTGATATACTACATATACATAGAAAGTTACTAAATACACCCAGACACAGAGCAAACACCTATGTTCATCACATAAATATTTTCCCTGGGCGGGGATCGAACCCACGCCTCTTTGATCCAGAAGTCAGGGTCACTAACCACTGAGCCACCGAGGCAGGCAATGAGCGTATACGTAGCACTAAGTTGTTTTTATCGACTTCCAAAAAAGGAGGACGTGCTAAGATAATCTGTACGAATTTTTTTTGTGTACGAGTATGTTTATCGATATTTTTGCTAATTGGGAACCGATTTAAAAAAATATTACTTAGTTCTAAAGAATATACTTCGAAATCGGCTGAGCCGTTTATGATAAATCAACAAAAATGTAAATAGATGTCACATAGATTCGTGCAAATTATTCGAATTCTGCACACGGTGGAAGTCGGTGTTGCGATTTTTGCGAAAAATAATTATTATAATTAATTGACAACCAAAGTACTTTTTGTACATAAATTATACATTTTATATAATATATGCAAAAATTAGCACGACCGACTTTACCCGTGTACAGAATTCGCGAATATTTCGCACGGATGGTATGTAGCATTTTTCACATTATTGTTGATTTACCAAAAATGGCTCAGCCGATTTCGATAAAATTTAAATTCGAATTCGAATTTCAATTTTGAAATTATACTCTTTACAATAAAAAAAAGAATTATTGAAATCAGACTTCTACGAAAATGTAATGCATGGTTATACATAAAAAACCAGACAAGTGCGAGTCAGGCTCGCACATCGAGGGTTCCGTACAAACAAGTTGTTAAAATAATTAAAAATCTGTTTTAGCATGTGCTAATGAAGTTCTTTTATATGATAGCTTACATGATACAATTTACTCACTTTGAATGTTGAACCCATATTTTGTGAATTTTAAGGCCCTATTTTTTTGTGATCTAGATAAAAATTTACAATTTTCAGATTTATTCCTATATGTGTACTCTGAGGCATGCTTCTTGCCAAATTTCATAGTTTTACGTCAACGGGAAGTACCCAGTAGGTTTCGATTTTTGTGAGTGCGAAATATGCGGATTTTTTACGACATAAACGGCTCTAACTTCTTTATATGATAACTAAGAAGTTTTTCCTTTACGCAACTGTAAGAAATTATAGATATACATTTACAGTTTAAATTTCAATTCGATCTTTACGCATTCCCGAGATAAAGAGTCTTGACATACACACAGACGGACAGACGGACAACAAAGTGATCCTATAAGGGTTCCGTTTTTTTCCTTTTGAGGTACGGAACCCTAAAAACCGGACAAGTGCGAGTCAGGCTCGTACATCGAGGGTTCTTCTTTTCCGTTTGAGGTACGGAACCCTAAAAAAAAGAAAAAATATACGCGTCAAATTGTATATCTCCTCAGGTAGTTCGTCGGTCAATAACCAACATCAAAATGATAAGCCAGACGATGTCACGTACGCGGATACCTGAATGCAGCCCTGTGTGCCTGCAGAGGCAGTAACCGAATGTGCATCGCGCGCACAAAAGAGACTCGCTAACAAACTTTGTTAGTCCCAAAACCTGGCAAACAAATGACAACACACAGCTCTTCCAACAAAAAGCATTTTTTTCTCTTCTTGCAAACCACACTCGTTGTCGTGATGAACATTAACCTGTTCAAAAGCGTTTCTCGTACTCGTAATACTGAAAGTTTTGTTTCAGCGAGAAATGCAGCCGACCCATTTTTAAACGCTTTTTATCGTGTTTACTTTGAGGGGAACTTTATGAAGTTGAAAATTATGACTTTAATTTATGTAAGTACAACACTAGGGGAATAGATGGTGGTAAAGTGAATTGCCAATGTTAGTTTGTGTAAGATATTATTGTACTATTATTTTTTTTATACAGAGTTGTATCTGAAATGCTTAAAACGCCTTTTTGAATGACTGATTATCACACTTGTTCTTATATAAAATACTGTTCATCTGTTTGCCATATTTTGTCGAGTTTTAACACAATTTCAGTGTAATAATTGCTATCCGGAGCCATTTCTATCCCACTGCTGGTAATTTATCTCGGTTCTGAGCTAATCGCATTAAAACTCTATAAACATGTGTTATGTCGTCGATAACTCTCAGCTAAGTTACCTTTGAAATAACTACGAAAGGCCATTTACGATGTTGCAGTCGTTGCCAAATTTGCAGTCGTTACCGAATTGTTACTTTAGAGTTTAGACCTCAGTTACTCTCTGTTTGTACCTATGTCAAGCCGGGTCTTGGCTCCAACACGTCAATGTGTGGATCGATCAATATCAATCCAAGACCGATCAACACTATTTCAACACATTGGTGTGTTGGATGGAACCAAGACTATAATTTGTAGCCAATGTTGCCAAATATTTGTGACCGCGGCATCTTACCTCGAAATTAATTTCAATAACAACACACATCAGTTTTACACATTTCTATCCGAAAATAAGATTAACAAAGCTCTCCAAAACCCGTTTCTAAATATAATTTTCCTCTTTAGAGGTTTAAGAGTACGTAGAATCTACATTCCACCTGGCAGGTAATAAAAGCGGTGTCCGCCCATAATCTCGTCCTGTAATCCGCACGTGCGGCTTACCTCGCGCGGCAGAAATACTGGTACTCTCTCCATGTCCTAGATATAGCACATTTTTATAGCTAGAACAGCTGGAGATTTTTATTTGGCAAGGAAATAACGATATAGATTGCCATTTTTAGAATTGGAAACGGCAATGAAAGTAACACAGTGATAGTAGTAGTGCAGAACTAATAAAAGTCCACAAAAGAGCTCACTTTCTTTCTTTTGTTTATATTAAAGTCAACTAGCGTATAATCTCGTCCTGTAATCCGCACGTGCGGCTTACCTCGCGCGGGAGAAATACTGGTACTCTCTCCATGTCCAAGATACATATCTTATTATTTCTAGAACAGCTGGAGATTTTTATTTGGCAAGAAAATTACGCTATAGATTGCCATCGCCATTTTTAGAATTGAAAACAAGAGTTCATTTTTTTTTTCATATTTCATTTTTTTTTTTCAATTTTTTTTTTTTACTTCTTTTGTTGCATTGTGCACTTTTTGGAATGCGTAAAAATGTTAACCTCGCCTAATCGTTTACCCATGTCAGAGGCGGCTTAAAAAAACTGACACGAGGGCTAGCGACTCGGCCTATACGAACTTACTTTTTTAAATTTTAGATTAGGAGTCACGCACCCATTTTAATTACTCCAACGAGTTCAAACTTTTCCTATACTGATTTAGGCTACGACCCTTCCCGTAAAATCAATTTTCGTATGTAAGCGCTCACCTCGCATTATTCAAGCGTAAATTGTAGGCAAACATTTGCAGATTAAGATTAATTTATATGTAAATGGATTAGACTCGGGGAAATTGGCTAATTGTATTACTTTACGGGGAGATTTCTAAAATAGAGAAAATAGATATGAGCAAAGTGAGCAATTCCTGGGAAATACATGATAAATTAAAATTCAGTGGAGGTCCACTAAAAAAGAATAAAGTTTAAGAGTGTTAAGCTATACAGGTACCTACATCCTACTTAATATTATAAACGTGAAAGTTTGTGAGGATGGATGGTTGGATGTATGGATGTTTGTTACTCATTCACGAAAAAACTACTGAACGGATTGAAATGAAACTTTGCAATAATATAGCTTATATATCAGAATAACTCATAGGCTATAAATTATAATGACATATTGCGTATGCGGGCGAAGCCGCGGGTAAAAACTAGTAAATTATAAACATAAAATATAAACTAGCCTAAAATCACACAAAAGTAAAATTTTAATTTATTCAGAACCACCAATGTTATTAGTAGATTAAAAAAAACCGTCTTGATTAAATCAGATTCCCAACAGAACAGTATCAGAAATGCGAACATCAAACTCGAGAGGTCGGTTATGGTGCTATAGACAAATTAACATAAATCCAAGTACGAAGATAATTTGTTTAGAGTTTGTGCAAAAAAATAAGTGTCGTAGGTGAGATCGCCCGTGTGCCATTTTACTAATTTTGTTACGTTGACAACTCTGCTCTGTCATTGCTAGTACAACTAAAAGTGTTTGATACTTGGTAGACACTAATTCGGTTTTCATCAGGATTTGCGTCTACCAAGTACCTATAGTCGGTACCTTGGCTGCTGATTAAAATCTTATTGTTAGTTTTCCGTAACGCCACGACTCTTTTTGCACATACCATAATATCTATTTATAATTCCAACTTTCTCGTTGAGGGTTTTAAATACAGTTTTTGCCAAATAGGATAGTCAATAGCATCATTACTTGATACTTGATACGCACTGCAGTTATTTTGAAAGCATTGATAAAAAAAGGTCTATGCATAGATAAAAATCTCCCGTATCTTCTGTACTATTCGGAAAACGAAATTGTTTGCTTATTGGTGACAATAGGGATGTGTGCTGGTTCTAAATGATGTATAATATTGATTCGATGTAGATTTCATTGTTTGGATTGCGTTAACAAGGTTTTGATGTAGTCTGAGAATCAATATAGTAAGGTAGAACAAATATTTCCCTTTTTACAAAAGAGGCTGTCTAAATCCTGTTGATTTAGGTAAGGTTAGTAAATCCTTATGATTTCAATTAGTAGTTTATAAAAATTTTACTTCACTAAGTAGCATTAAACAAAGTCGCTTCCCGTTGTCTGTCTGTCCCTATGTATTGCTTATATATTTTGATGTGGTTTTTTATTAATAGATAGTGATTTAAGAGGAAGGTTTAAATGTATAACATACCTGTGTAATGCCTGAGCAGATCCCTAGTAACAAATAAATGTTTGTTTTGTTTAGCTTAGTATCTTCTACTAAAAACGGTAAATCTATCTTGCAAATTGTACAATATTTAGTTTGTATAGATTACAAGTTAGGTACGTTTAACTTACCGTTATATATGAAGAAATAGCTCATCTAAGTACCAAAGTCTTTGGGAGAGCTCGTAAAAAAGCTAACAGATGAAAAACCCACACCCTAATTACTTATAATTTTGCTAAAAAAGTATTTCGTCACTTTATGAAACAGTGAAAATATACCCATGTATTTATTTGTAAAGGCACTACCGCACACTGTCATATTTGTAGCCTAAACAGTCTTACAAATAGTGATGAATAGTTACAGCCCTTAAATAGTTACAGCGTTTACGGTCACGCATAAAATGTTGGCAACAAAAGAAAAACGCTTTGTAAGACAACGACATAGGAAATGAGAGCACAATACCATAACATTCCCATTATCATGTTTCTCGCATCCCGACTTTCCTAACACAAAAACTGTTTACCCTAACGTTCCGTACATTCCGACTGTTTACCCACAGGAAGCCCGCAAACTGCGGAACGGTAGGACACCCTCCTTAAGTATTTACACGACGACAATAAAAATACAAGTCGATATTCCTGATAACAGGAAAGAGGGACAGAAAAGAAATATTTATTCAGTCGTAACAACCGCGACGTAAAAAGGCACTTATCTGCCTCAAGCTAACACTCCGCCGCGAACTGGGAGCCGTTATCTGATGATATTAGCATTACATGCCCACTTTACACGGGATATTTACTTAGTTTTGTACCCTCATTTTAATCCACTACTGAAGAGAAGCGATTAGACGATCTACCCAAAACTGGCGATTGGACCACATCCACCGCGCTGTCTAGTGCGGGTTGGTAGTTCCACATACACCATCGATTTTTTACGTATTATATTTAGAAACGCGAATAGGCTAATTCCATACGATTAGTTTATTTGCCAAACTGTTGATACTAAAGTGGTATCGTCTCCGGTGCTTAGTTAAAACCGAACTATTGCAATTGAAAAGTTCAGTAGTACAGTAAACCGGATTAGAGGGTATCGATAGTCCGGTACTTAGTTAAAACCGAACTATTGCAATTGAAAAGTTGCAATCGGTCAACCGGACTAAGAACCGGACTACTGCTACTATAGGGAATTTCTTGTATTAAAAAGCGTTGTGTTGTTATTACTTTGGCTGAGATTATTGTCTTGAACGAAAAGTTAATATTGAAAGTTTGTTTGAATCACAGATGGTTGGATGAAATTTACTCTGATAAACTTACTTGAGTTGCTAAGGAGTAAGGGTTAACCATGGAGAGACAAAAAAAGGAAATTAATTGTTTGAAACGACAGAAAGCGTTGATATTGAGATGACGTACCATTTAGGATAGAGGCAAAAAAGAAGTAAAAAGTTAATACTTACTTGGATTGACAGCGTGTCCTTCGTCCACCACGTGCATAGAAAGGTGTAGAAGCACCAGCACGGTTGCTGACAACTGAAACAAAGATGAAAAGTAATGTTATATTGATATACAAGTCGCGTCAAAATAACTCCTGGCTGTAACTTAGTAGCGCTCATAGCGTCGTTTGACAGTGTATGTCAGTGATCACCAAAATTAAGCAACGTTGGGCACGGTCAGGTCAGTCTTCAGATAGGTCACAGCGAGTGGCATTTAGAAACAACTGATCACTACCGTGCCTCGGACGTCACGTCAAATTGTAGGTACCAGTTGTTGTACCCGTTTGGTCATGGTAGAGGCCTTCAGTCGGTTTAAAAACAGGCTGTTGCTTTACGAAGTGCAGGGACTTTGAGTGGTATACAATATCGTGTACTCATAATTATGAACAACGTCTACTAGTGTCTTCTCCCCGAAATCACGAAATAAAATCAGCTACCCCGTACAAAAAAATCA
Source organism: Hypomecis punctinalis (assembly GCA_949316475.1). NCBI lineage: Eukaryota > Metazoa > Arthropoda > Insecta > Lepidoptera > Geometridae > Hypomecis > Hypomecis punctinalis. The sequence goes on from OX438796.1 coordinate 10,224,923, forward strand.
TTGAGTTTTTAAAAAACGTATGCAGAAGCAATTTTTTTTGCGATTTTAACGTTGGCCCTGTTTTTAACCGATGACAAAAAGCAGGAGCTTCTATGTTCGTCAGTATATTTTTTTTTTTATTTTGTGTATGTCCATCGATTTTTTCGCCGATTATGAACCAATCCAAAAAATATTTTTCAGTTCGAACGGGGGTTCCATTTTATCGAAATCTCGAATTTTGGAACTTCAACAGTGATTTAATTTTTTTTTTATCGGGTAAAAGTGCCTTTACAATACCTGCCTGTACAATATGATACAATACTACTTTATATGCTAAAACTACCTACACTGTTACTACATAGAAAGTAATCGGATCATCCACAGACCCTTGAAGGTCTAAAGATAATCCAAGTGCTCAAGCCCCCTGCCAGTTGGTAGCGGGCTAAAAATTGTATTCATCATCAACATCATCAAAACTAATTTGGCGGGTTCATAGTACAGCGTTCTAGCTTAATTTGGACAAAGAATCTGGGCTGGAACCCCAGAGAGATGCAGGTTCAAATCCTGCGAGCGCGACAATTTTTGAAATGTTGTTTTTAAACTTTCGCGATTCGAACACATTATTATTTTATACTACGGGACTAATCAGTCTAACCGTGACCACGGTCGATGCAACTCGGCCGAAACGCCGGAATGAGGAGGTATTTAATTATCTCGTAATTTTAGTGCGCGATTAGTCCCGTAGTATAAAATAATAATTTTGAAATCTTTATCACAAAAAGAACATTTTCTATAAACCTAGTGTGTGAAGCACGATAAAATCATTTCATTGATTGTATACATCAATGTACAACGAACAATTCGAATTTTGAACTCGACGGAAGCCGGTTTTGCCATTTTTTCCGAAAAATAATTATTATATAAGTTGTACACAATAATGAGATATACTCCGTATACAAGAAGAAGATGCAGCGACCATAATCTTCACACACATCTGCTCATATGGCTTCACGACGCAGAACTAATTAATCAACACGTACGGTGTTGCATTTACTATGCACAATAGACGTCTATTGTGGTGTGGAGCTGAGCTAAACCAAATTAACATTGCATTGTACTCGTAGTTCTTGATGATATTACATTTAGGATATCCTTACTAATATCCCAAATGTAATGTAAATAAGCAACAGAGCAACGCATTGACTTATTATTTTTTGGCATGGACATAGTTTAAACGACGGAAAGTGAAAAAGGTAGTCAATTTCACTTTCCGTAGTTTTTTTATCCTTTATCCCAGAAAAATGAAACGCTGCCATGGCATAACAAAAAATTAAGATATCAAGCGTGCAAAGCTGCAGGCAAATGGCGTAATGTGAATCCACCAACCCGCACTGGGCCAGCATGGTGGATGGCCCTATCACCCTTTGTGGGTTAAGTACTTCTATCATTCAAACATTTGCAGGTTTGAGTACTAAGCATTGAATTCATAAGTGAGTTCGTATAGGCATAGGGTGGCTAGCCCTGGTGTCAGAACTTTGACAAACGATTAAAACAACCTACAATTTTACATGTCATCCGAGCCACGGTAGCGCTCAGTTGGAAAATCAATTATTAAATTAAAGCTGTATGTTGTTAGTCTCCGTCATATTATTAAATTAAATAGTTTATTAAAAAATATTGTGATATCACAAAACCAGTACAGAAGTTTCATTTAAAATATTCACTCATATAATACCTTCCGTAAGTATTTAATGCTTTTGTTATCTCTTACATTACAATGCTACTAAATTGCATTAGCATTCTCTTTGTCTGCGAGCAAGAGCGAAATGAAAAATTGTATGCAAAGTGCACCTTACATGAAGCTCATGAGACGCTTTTTGCTTGGTAATGGATAAAATAATAGGTTTTTTACTAAAAAAAAAGTTATAATACATTGTAATAAAATGTTGTAATATATTCAAACTCAAAAGATGTTATAGATAATGTACAGTCGAAAGTAAGCATGTACGAGTACCTACCTAACTACTACTTACGTGACTGTATAAGAGTCGGTGCATATGCGCCTGAGTGGTGCCGCTCCGTCATTTAGAATCTCTTGTTCCTAATTGTTTTGGCGATAAAAAGTACGCGGCTTTCGTGGTGGCAATTGTGCAGTTGCACAGTTTAAAAAATCGTGCCTCGTATGTTAGTTCTTACAGCAAAATAACGATGGTCTGTTATATGGTGCATTATAAAGTAGCGCTAAATTCGGACCTAGTGAAACGAACTTGTGTGTACGGGCGCACGACGCCCCGCCCGCGCCGCCCGGAGCGATTGCTTAGCAAAGCCTGTTGAAGCATCTCACCGCCGCATTGAGCTTCGCTTATTCGCTTATCGGGCAAAACCTTTCCAATACGGCGTGGTATCGAACCAGTGTGTACTATTTTTCAAATTCGACCGCCTAGGAACTTACGTGAACTTATCTTTGCGGACGCCGTAGGTACAAAGCGGTCACATAACTAGACGCTTGACCATGTGACGTTATTTTGGCGCTCAAGTACGGTGTGCAAAAAAAAAACCGGCCAAGTGCGAGTCGGACTCTCGAATGAAGGTTATATCTATAAATATTTATAAAAGATATGTTTCTACCTGTTTATTAAGATCGAGTAAAAATTGCTTGAAAATTTCAGCGATGCGTCAAATTAATGTGACCGCGTTGTACTGGTCATATCAATTTTAAAAGAAACCATAGACTGCAAAGGGGGACATCGTGAAATCGTGGAACAAATATGGCGAATGGTTTTCGAACTGTCACTGTCAAAGTTTCGTATACTTTTCTAGGCGTTTGAATTTGAAAAATAGGGCCCTGGGCCTAACTCGAAGTCACATAGGCGAAATGATTGGCGTCTTTTTTGTCACAGGGCACTTTGGGATTACGTTGCTGTGTTAAAAGCAGCACTAAATAATGTCATTTCACCATCTTTGCGCTACATCTAATTTTAAGATTCATATAAGGAAAAGAAAAATTCTGAGAACAGTAGAAAATAGAAGGAGAAAGATGTTCGGCACCTTGTACGACATGACAATCCAGTGAAAATCATAATAAAAAGAAAAGTAGAAGGAAAGAGAGGAAGGGGAAGACCACGGAGGGCGTTTTTAGATCAGATCAAAGAGAAGGTAGACGCCATGTCGTACAGAGAGGTGAAGACGGGTTTAGACTCGTGGTTACACCGCTTTGTTACACTAGTGTGACTACGAGTAAACTTTTTTACTCGTGGTTACACTACTCTAAAAGAATCTTGCTTGACTAAATTTGAGGTAGGTAGTGATGTGCACAATAGTTGAAAAAAAATTTAAGGTCATATGCGAAAGACCGCGAGACGTGGAAGTTGCTCTGCCGACAAGAGCCGCGCTCCTAAATCCTGAATAAATACGGTAGATAAAGTAGATAACATTTATTTACGCACTATTTTGGTGAACATAAAAAGAGATTATTTCAATTTTTTTTCTGAAATAAATACTTGATATTTATACTTACTACGCTTACGTACCTATTTAATTTAAAGGTTTTTAACCTTTTTAAAAGAAATAAAATAAGGCGATGAGTTTCACTCTTAAAAGGAAGTGCGTATTTAAAGGTATGAATTGTAAAGCTTTATTCATTTACAGAAAGTCCTTTTTCGGTTGTTTGCTCTTGTGAATAATAAGTTGTGCGGTGTTTAACTTAGTTGTTTGTACGGGCGTGCCTATTCAAATTTAATTTGGTTATTTATGTCAGTAGGTAATGGGTGCCATGGCCTTCTAGAAAATTATGTTAACTGGCTTGTATGTGTAAACTCAAGTGGTGTAAAATAAGGGTAATATTTTCTGAGTTTCTAACCTAAAAATCTAGTCTTCAAAATTTTAGTGAGGTCCATCGCAATTTTTGTCATTCTATCTACTTATCTGTTAGAAATTTGTAAACTTTGAATCATTACGTCTTCTTGTCTATACCTCAGTGCCTAAAGTCGAAAGTTTGCGACCAGTATGTGTTGCCAGTGATGACTTATGGCACAGAAACGTGGTCTCTCACTGTCGGCCTTATTAGTAAGCTCCAAGTCCAATGGCTGTGGTGGCCTAGAGGTAGTGACACCCGTTTTACAATCGTGATGTGATCGTGGTCCCATAACAATGAGTTATTTGGAATTTGTGTACGGAATTTATTACCTCTGGCTTTTCGGTGAAGGAAAACATCGTAAGGCAACCTGCATGGCGTTCGAAATCGAAATTCGATGGCGTATGTGAATCCACCAACACGCACCTGGGCCAGCGTGGTGAATATGGCCCAATCACTCTTCGTGGGTAGGCCTACGTCCTGCAGTGGATTATTAAAAAGGCTGGTACAGTACAGTACAGTCTTTAGTAGAATCCTGAACGTAGCGAGGGATTCAAAGTACGAGTACCTACGTCGCCCGAGCCAAAAATATATTTTGCGCCCGAGCGGTACACTCTACTTTTCATCACCTCTATGAGAAAATAAAAGGCGCCTCATATTTACTGTAGGTAATATTATTATTTAATAAAACGTAGAGTTACAACTAAATTAAAATTAAATGGTATATAATAATAAAACAAATGAAAACTTATATTTACGTTCTCTTCATTCATGTTCTTGGCGCTTAACACTAACATAACAAGTACTTCCAAATTCAAAAAGTGCGCGGCAAAGATCATTCCGTCGCACTTATTTGTTCCAAATTCAAAAAGTGCGCGGCAAAATGATTCCGGCGCACTTATAAAGTTCCATACAGAAAACACCACCTTTGGGCGCACTTAAAGGCGAACCAAGTAGTCTTTTTCGAATAGATGTGAGGAAAATTTTTTTTCGACACTGAAGCTGAGTTTCGTGAATGTTTGAGTGGGAATATCTAATAAGTAACAATTTGGCCTATGACTCCATCCAAATTGTGAAAACACTGTACTGCTATACCAGCCTTTTTAATACTTAATCCAGCAGGAGGTATTCAATCACAAAGAGCGATTGGGCTATATCTACCACGCTGGCCAAGTGGGGATGGATTATCGAATTTCTTCTACGGACGTATGCAGGTTGCCTAACGATGTTTTCCTTCACCGAAAAGCCAGTTGTGTGAAATTTCGAACAGACTCTATCCGTTTTACCACAAACGTTTTACGCACGCTTAAGACAATGTTTAACAATACAAATGACACAGTTAAACATTATTTAAAGGGTGTAAATCTTTTGTGCTAAATCGGTAAAGAACTCATTGGTACGGGACCCACGGCTTCACGATTGTAAGGCGGGTGTCACTACCACTAGACTACCACGGCTTTGCGTAAAACACAATTCCATTGAATTCTGCTGCACCCCAAAAAACTAGGTTAATTAGGTATTAATTATCCTCGAGTAAAAAAACGGCATTAGAAAATAGTTACAATTTATATCTATTGTAATATTTAAATCTAATTTAAATTAATTCACCTTTGTGTGCTTAAAGGTAATTCAAGCGCTGTAAAGTAAAGCTTATTTACACATAAAATCCCCTTACGTGGTAATAATTAGCATTTTATGAATTTTACAACAACTTCGTCCGAGCCCTCGTACGTTATTTAATTTCCCATAGAATAATTTGCGTTTTATTAAGTTAATTGAGTAAAAAATCAATCAAAACGCCAGGCATGAATAATATGAATATGCATCAAAGCTTGTAACACTATGAATATGCAATTGAAATTAGCTGAGAGGAAAAATGTAAGTGCCGTTTCTAGAGCGAAATATAAATAACAAGGTTTTACCCGCGGCTTCGCCCGCATGATATTTTGATTTTCGACGCAATATCATTATAATTTATAGCCTATGTGTTATTTTGATAATATATAAGCTATATTATTACAAAGTTTCATCTCAATCCGTTATGTAGTTTTTGCGTGAAAGAGTAACAAACATCCATCTATCCATCCATCCTCACAAACTTTCTCGTTTATAATATTAGTAGGATAATTTATAGCCTATGTGTTATTCTGATATATAAGCTATATTATTACAAAGTTTCATCTCAATCCGTTCAGTAGTTTTTGCGTGAAAGAGTAACAAACGTCCATACATCCAACCATCCATCCTCATAAACTTTCGCGTTTATAATATTATTAGGATTTTAGACTTTTACCGTTTTCTTTTACGTTGAATTATTTTATTTATTTATTTATATCCTTTATTTAACAATCTAATAAAACACGTATGGAAAATAAATTATAATGAATAAATTTTATGTGTCGACGGTATTGAGATTACCTCGCGTCTTCGCAAAGGCCTCTCTAAGAGCTTGAACTTCTTTTCGATTATGAGTCATCGTTCAGAATCAGAATCAAAAAATATTTACTTGCACCAACAAGTAACTTAGAGTATTAACATACGTAACTTATTATATATGCTTATTATCTTAAGTCTACTCGAGGACCCTGTTTAATAGGGTGTTGCAAAAACAAAGTAATCCTTATAAGCTAAATTCAAATCTATATTATTGTATCTATGTTATTATAAACTTTATAGTGTTTAAGTATAACCTATAAATTATTATAATAATTATATGTTATGTCGTGATATTAAAACGGTTGTCATCAAGGTATTTCTGTATGCTGTAATAGGATTTTATTATGAGAAGATTTTGTTTATTTTACATTCTTATCGTAACACCTGCCTTTTCCTGATATCGTCTTCCCATCTAATACGTTGTCTTTCAGTCTTTTTTTTTATTTTGTATTTAAATTTAATAACTAATTATTGAAGTAAACATTAAATATTATGTTAATAATTCAAGCGTCTACCTGTTACCGTGTTAGTTTCTTGCCAAAAACGGCTAAAAATCAGGTTTGTTTTATGGGAGCCCCCTTAAATATATATATTATTTTGTTTGTAGTATTTACTGTTATAGCGGCAATAGAAATACAGCATCTGTAAAAATTTAAACTGTCTAGCTATCACAGTTCATGAGATACAGCCTGGTGACAGACAGACGGACTGACGGACAGCGGAGTCTTAGTAATAGGATCCCGTTTTTAACCTTTGGGTTCGAAACCCTAAAAAATGGGCAAAAGACAACGGAATAGTCTCGGAGACAAAATAAGAGAATTTTATACCCTTTGTGTACGGAACTCTAAAACTTGGGCTAAAGACAACGGAATAGACTCAAAGACAAAATAAGAGAATAAGGTTACACAAACGCTAAAATGTAGGTAAACATATAAAACACCTTCTCCTACAAGGTAGGTTCGCTTAGCATTACACTGAGAAAAAAATCGCCACCAAATATTACAAAAGTCCTTTGTATTTGGCGAAAACACTAAATTTTAGTATAATTTACCAAAGTTTTGCTGTATTTGCAATTTTTATTATTTTTTACTAACAGTTTTGTTTTTGTAATTGTAATTCCTAAAATACGATTTTAGTAAATGCAGATATTGCAAAAGTTTAATATTTTTTACAAATTTATAGTAAATATTGTTAGAGTTTTGTAAATTCCGCAAATTCGATTATTATTATCAAGAAAAGGTAGTTGTGTTTCTAACAGTTTATCTATTTTGTAATTCTAAGTAATACTTTTAATCAATTTTAATAAACGTTTGTAATTATAAGAATTAACTATAGTTGATACAACAAAAATATTTAGTTTTACCTTTTTGTAATTCTAATCAACACGCTTTATTTATTTCAACACGGGTTTGTAATTTTTAGAAAATATAAAATATTGGTACGAGAAAAGATTTAGTTGTTACCTTTTGTAATTCCAAGCATCTCGTTTTATTATTTTCAACACGCATTAGTAATTGTTAGAAAGAACTATAATTGGTACAATAAAAATATTTTGTTTTACCCTTTTTGTAATTCCAAGTAACATGCTTTTTTAATTTCAACACGCGTTTGTAAATATTAGAAATAACTTTAATTGGTACAACAAAAATATTTAGTTTTCCCCTTTTTGTCATTCCAAAGAGCATGCTTTATTAATTTCAATACACGTTTGTGATTTTTAGAAAGAACTTTAATTGGTACAACAAAAATATTTTGTTTTACCCTCTTTGTAATTCCCAGCAACATGCTTTATTAATTTCAACACCCGTTTGTGATTTTTAGAAAGAACTTTAATTGGTACAACAAAAATATTTTGTTTTACCCTTTTTGTAATTCCCAGCAACATGCTTTATTAATTTCAACACCCGTTTGTAAATATTAAAAATAACTTTAATTGGTACAACAAAAATATCTAATATTTCCCTTTTTGCAATAACAAGCAACACGCTTTATTAATTTCAACACTAGTTTGTAATTATTAGAAATAGCTTTAACTGGTACAAGAATAATATTTAGTGTTTCCGTTATTGTAATTCCAAGCAACATGCTTTATTTATTTCAACACACGTTTGTAAAATTTAGCAAGAACTTTATTTGGTACAACAAATATAATTAATTTATCCCTTTTTGTAATTCCAAGGAACACGCTTTAATTATTATGAGCTTTTAGCGGCTTCGCCCGCGTGGCCTACAGGAATCAAAATATGACGTACTGTTTTTTCAGAAACAAACATTATGAGCGCTCTTACGATAATAATCTCAATTGAAATCACAAGATGACAAAATTCCCAAACAAAGCATTATTGCTTTTCAAAAACAAACAATTGACAAAATAATAAAATTGATAAAATTAGCCGTAAAACGTAAACTTATCGCCTATAACAATAGCAAATATTAGATCATAAGTAGTAGTAAGTAACAATATTTTTCCCAGAACAAATTATAATAAAATGATTTTACGCTATGGTATTGAGTCAAGAGTAAAAAAATGAAGAATAAGCATAGCTGCTGGATTCTAAACGCTTACAAATAAAAAGCAAATTTTTGGCTTTAAAATTTAATAAGATATGGTTAAATATATGAAGCTATTCAACAAAAACGGAAAAAAGTTTACGTTTACTATCAAAAGTCATGGTAAGGGCACTGAAGTTACTGGAATAATATACGAGATAAGTTTACACTTTAATACTCGAAAAATCTCAAATTAATACTTATGCATTAATTGGCATTAAGATTTTTTCTGTTCCCGCCAACGTCGTTGAAATATTCTTATTTGACAGCTTTGACTTTGGTTTCAGTAGTTCAGTACACTAAGTATCTTACTCTTACTTACTCTTACTCTTTATTAATAACAACTAGTTATAGGTCATTTGTAGTGCATGCTAACATATTTCATCAAACGTTACCTATAGTATGATTCCTTATTACTAACATAAAAAGGGGCATTTAACAAAATCCAATAAAAATTGTATCATACGAGTACTTCGTAGGGTTTGACATGCTCTTAGGCGATTAGTACTATGTACTTACAAAAAAAATCCACCGCGTTGGTACCTAGATAGGTACTGGTATAGACAAGTATTGGTATCTGATATACCACTGGTTTGAAAGATGAAAAAAAATTGATTTACATTGTTTTGTAATTACAAGCGTGGGTTTAATAATTTTCAAAACACGATTGTCATTTGTATTGAAAGGAAGAATAATTTCAAGCATGAGGCTTTATTAATTTCAAGATACTATTGTAATTTTACTACAATTCTTTAGTTAATGCAACAAAAACATTTAGTTTTTGGTCTATTTTGTAAATCCAGCAATAAGCTAAGTAATTTCAACGAAATGTTTTGTTATTTCCAGTAAAGTGTCCGGTGTGTTTTGCTTTATGAATACGATCCCGCCTTTCCAGCAGCCATTTCGTCGTTGCTTGCAGTAGAGTAAACATGTAAAGGAGAGTGAAGTTCAGTACCAACAAACTGTGTTTTACCAACAGATTTAAACACTCTGAGTGACAATTGACAATCTTACCCAGGAGTCAGTGTTATAACAGCTATACAGTCATACTGAGTAACTGGGGTCTCAGTGAATACGATCCCGTCTTTCCAGCAGCCATTTCGTCGTTGCGTGCAGTAGAGTAAACATGGAGGATGAAGTTCAGTGCGTACCAACTAACTGTGTTTAATTAAGTGTCATAAGTACAGATTTAACCAGTGTAAGTGAAAATTGACAATTTTACCCAGAATATACGGAGTAACTGGGTTTCTCCGTGAATACATTATACTCGCCGGCAATGTAAATTATGTGTTATTGTAAATGTGGCTGTTTCGTGTGTTATATTATACATGTATAATATTTAATAAACATGACTTCACTTGAATCTTTATTTTTATGTCTACAATTATTACCTTGTGACCTACATTTAGTATTAGTTTATAACCTTAGATTCGTTTTGTAAGATATGTAACTCAAGTAGTTTCAATAGCTTAATTTTGTATTATTTAGTTGGTTTTTGTAATGTCTAGTTTAGTTCTGTGATATCTACTTAATAAACCCTATCCATAAAAAAGTTATAAAACACTTCAAATTGAAATATTAAAAACTGTATACTTATAGGTCATTGTTATAAGCAGGTATACAGTTTTTAATATTTCGATTTGAAGTGTTTTATAACTTTTACATTGATAGGGTTTACTAAATTGATAACACAGAAATTATACTAGAAATTACAAAAATCAACTAGATAATACAAAATTAAGCTATTAAAACTACTAGACTTTTACTAGATAATACTGAACTAAACTTTTGAAAGTACTAAGGCTTACTAGATATTACAAAACTGATCTATCAAAATTACTAGGTGATTAGCAGATAACACAGAACCAAACTTTCGAAAGTACTAAGGCTTACTAGATATTACAAAACGAATTCATCAAAATTACTAGGTGTTTACTAGATGATACAGATATAAATTTCGAAAAAACTAGGACTTTACTAGATATTACATAACTAATCTTGTGGATCTACTGGAGCCTTACTGCATGTAACAAGACAGGTATTAATAATTCCTATTAAATATCAATTTGTATTTTTTACAGGGCATTTGTTGTCCTCGGGATTAGTAAAATCTTAGTAAAGAGTACTAAGGAGTTTGCTAGATATAACAAAACAGGTATTAGTACCTGTACCTGTACCAGCCTTTTTAATAGTCCACTGCAGGACGTAGGCCTACCCACGAAGGATGATTGGGCCATATCCACCACGCTGGCCCAGTGCGGGTTGGTGGATTCACATACGCCATCGAATTTCTTCTACGGACGCATGCAGGTTGCCTCACGATGTTTTCCTTCACCGAAAAGCCAGTGGTGTGAAATTCCGTACATAAATTCCAAAGAACTCATTGGTACGGGACCGGGGATTCGAACCCACGACCTCACGATTGTAAGGCGGGTGTCACTACCTCTTGACCACCACGGCTATAGGTATAGGTATAGGCATATTTAGTAGGTATTAGTAATACCTACTAAATATCGATTTGTATTTTTAACAGGGCATTTGTTGTCCTCGGGATTAGTAACATTTTAGTAAAGAGTACTATGGACTTTACTAGATATTACAAAGCTAATCTATTGAAACTACTGGGGCCTTACTATATATAACAGAACTGATATTGTAATACCTACTAATTGCATTTACAAAAATCGATTTGTATTTATTACAGGTCATTTGTTGTCCTCGGATTTAGTAAAATTTTAGTAAAGATTACTATATTTTTGTTAGTTTTTCTCTCAGTGTAGGTGCTTTTAAAAAAGCCAGAATTCAAACAACGCAAATGTGATTGTTACTGTTTACTTAACGAATACCTACTTTTAAAATACATTGTTTGTTTGTTTTTGAGTCTTCCAAGACTGGCGTATACCAACTTACATTCGGCTTATTGTATTCAAAATTTTATACGACCACTAAATCACACTGACCGATTTTAATTCTGTTCAAAAAAGTGTGCACCTTCTTGAACATTCTAGATATGAACAGATCATTTTCTGGTTTTAGAATTTGAGTTCCGAATCAGAGACACGTACGTGTGCAGCTGGCCTATTAATAAATTCATACTGGCTACATTGTTCAATCTAGATTAAACGATTGTTACAAATTCTCAACTCACTATCAAAAATGAATTCAAACCCCACAACTACGAAAAATAAATTGCGTCCAATTCACTTTTCCCAATAAAAAACACATTTTTCAATGTAAAATATCGTGACGAGAGTTTAGTGAGGCACAATTTTACATTGCACTGTGCAGTAATATTTATGAATGGCGGACAAAGAGCCTGAATTCCAATATGGGACAAACGTGCATTAAATATCGGAAGAAAGAAATAGTAGGTAAAGTTATTTGGTGGTTCTAATTTGCGAGCAATTGTTTTTAACCCCAAAGAAAAAGAGGTTTTTATCTCAAAGAGTTAACTTTGTGATAAGCATTTCAAAAATCTGAAGCGAACGCAGGATTTGAACCTGCCCCTTCGGATCACTAGCCCGACGCTCTAACCAACTGAGCCAGCCCGCCTCCTACGCAAGCGTCAAATCTTTGAAGTGCTTATATTACACCAACTTATAGCGTTGGTGGCGCCACCTGTGATACCGGTATTAGACAGGTTATCATTCAACTAAAAGTTATTAGAACTTCTAAAGATTGACGAGAGATGACGCACTGCTAAATCAATGTTATGACCATCATAACACAAAAAGAGGTTTGTTATAAGTTTGATATAATATGGGTATATATAGCTACGGGTATAAGTATCTGTATGTTTGTATGTACTATGGTATCACATAGTTATTATAATAGGTTCCTAATGATCGGACCTATGGATTTTTTATATGGATACTGATGATATTTTGTATTCTCTAATATTATCTAAATGGATGTTGGATGTATTTCAACGATATCTAAAAACAGTTAAAAAAATAATTATACATTTGTTCAGTTTGTAAAAATAATTTTAATCGGCCGTCCGCTTTATTTAAGTTATATTTATGGTACTCATCTATGAATTGGCTTCTTACTTATCACACGATTGAGCTTCATTTTCTTCCAACTTCTTAAGAAGAGTATAAAATGGACCATATTTTCCCTTTTCCAATATAGGATGTATCCTAATAAGTTATTCGGTTCTTTTTTATTTTTCTTGTACAAACAGTAGGTCGTATTAAACACGAGTTTTTTCTTATACATTTCACACATGCGTAAGCTCTGAAAACCAGTTTAAACTATCGCATATAGACGGCAGATTATGCTGACAACCATCCGGCAAAAAATAAATAAATATATGTATACGAAGGTATCCGTTAATTGACGGTCCGTTGTCCGATGACAAAAACGGACGTATACAAGCGCTCTTAAGGTACAAAGTTTCCGTACAAATCCCTAACGGGTTGGCAGTCATAATTAAATATAATTGACCAAATTCCCCATTGCATATTCCCTATTTGCACCTGGCTGTACCCACGCCAGCACGTAAATCTCAGTTAGAGAGCCGTTACTCTACCTCAGCTCGCCCACATGCAGCCAGATCTAATACCCGTCAATTGCTCTGGAAGGGCCTAATGGTGATTAAATAAGGGTCTAATACTCGACGCAAATTTGATTACACTATTTATTGTTAGGGACGAAGGGATTTGTTTGGATGGGATGATTTTGTGGCAGGCTCGGGGATGTTCGGGAATATACGCAAATAGACGCATCGGATACGTTGGGATTATGTAAAGAAATATGGCAGATCTCACCTGTCCGCCATATTAGGTTGTAGCTCAGTAGATTTTAAGTAAATATTTAATGCAAATTGTGTATAAGTAAGTTTATTTTTAAGCTTGCAATAGATAAGTTAATTATTCTAGACAAAACCGTGTTTGAGGAAAAAACTGTATTTGTTTTTGTTTTATTTCATCAGTTATAATAAAAATAATGTTCGCCAGAACAACAGCCTTAAATAACGCAATATTATGCGCAATATACGCAATAATATAGCTTTAACTAAACTTCGTAATTTGTGTGTGTATAGCTATTTGAAAGTCATAAAATTTTCCTTAAAAGTTTTCACAATAATATTATGTTAACATTTCAACATTAAGTATATCGATAATAAAAGCCAAAATGGTATTCGATTCGAATTTAAGTAGAGAACTTCAGTCTTTATAGTTGTTTACTTAAACCACTTTTATAGTGGTACGAAATATTGATATTGTAGCATCGTGGCTCCTCGACCTGATTTAGAGCGATTGCCACTTTCCAAGTTGGAGCAAATCGACACACATAAGCATACTTGACTATCTCTACCCGAATATCCGAGACACTACTGGTAAAGTTTTATTTATAACCAACGACACCAACCAGCAATACAAACTTGACTAAATCATTGCTTAATGTTGAAATGAAGAAGAAGCGTAGTTTAATTGCAGTTTTTTCTTAAGCTATGCAATCCCACTGCTGAACTTCTTCTGAACTGCGTATCTTCTATTTTTTTTCATATTTTACGTTCTAAATCTACTTCCTGAAAACTTCATCAGAAACGAGTCAATATTCGGTTAACTTAGGTCTTTCCTGGGTCCATCTGTAGTGATTTTTGACTGACCTTGCCCGTTTCTATGGATCCATTCGAGCCAATTAACCCACCCAATTCTATTTCAACTCTTTAATTTGAAATTGTAATAAAAAGCATCGTAGTTTAGATAATGAATATGAATATTCATGTCTTCTTAGACGGTTTTATAACTTTTTAAATAGGTATATTATGTATCTAGAAATTAAGTTCAATGTACCTATTAATTGTAATTCTGCAGACCATAACGCCCAAGACTCATACCATTTGTTCAGAATAGCAGTAAGTATCAATATTTTAATCTGAGAGCAATATTATTGTACGCTTTTAAACTACATTCACTCATTTTTAGAGCGGTTTCAGATTACTTAGCGTATTTTTCTACGCATATACGGTCGTTTCGGCATACGCGCTTACACGTGCGCTACATTATACGCTTCAAAAAACCGGTCTCGCGTAAACGGGCATATTTCGGCCTTTATAAGTGTCCTCTCAAACCGGTAGTGGTACCGTGTCAGTATTCGAGTTGTTATTTTTAGGGTTCCGTACCTCTAAAGGAAAAAACCAAACCCTTATAGGATCACTTTGTTGTCCGTCTGTCCGTCTGTGTGTATATCAGGACTCGTTATCTCGGGAACGCGTAAAAATATCGAGTTGAAATTCATTCAATTTAACAGATTTTAAATTATTTTAACAATGTGTAAATATTTATGTATGACGAGTAAAGTGAAAAAAAAAAAACTTTTTTGTCGATGATATAGTATAGAAATTTTTAACAAACTTACTTCCCAATTTTGTGAAATTTTCTGGATTTGTACGGAACCCTTGATGTGCGAGCCTGACTCGCACTTGTCCGGTTTTTTTTCTGATTCAAAGTGTCAGTATACGAGCTTAGAAGCGCGTCACGCTCGTACGAGTTACGCGTGCGCCAGAAGACGCGCCTACATGCGCTTCCAAAAGCTTATACGCGCGTATAAAACACTTGTCTGAAAGTATGCTAAAAGTGTATTGCCAAATCTTAAATAGTTAACAAACAGTTCCATATATCGAGTCCCTCGAAACTAGGTATTTTTCAAATCGATTCAGTGAAAAGTTCTCATAGCAACGATCGTAGATTGTGAACAAGTTTGTCGGACTTTTGCTCGGCTGGAGCTAACAAATAGAGGCTATCTCTTCACAATGACAGCGATTTGGGGTATCTACTGTTTTAGAAAGTGTTTTCGGTGTTTGTCGCACGAGAGGAAAAGTTTCATGCATAACTAGGCTTTTGTCTTGCGGAAAATACACACTTTATCGTTTTTACTCGTACATATGTTGCGTATTTTCAGAGTTTAGAAATATCGTGGAGATAAGGTTTATTTGCGAAACTTTTTACAACTAGTACTAATATTGCTGTCCACATGATGAAGTTGTCTTGATTACATGATCAGTGTATCTTGTTGACGGACGTCCTACGTTGCATTTGCCGAAACGTGGTCTCCTTTGGAGAACGGCCTTATCGGCCATCTGTTCTATTTACGTCGTAATAGTCACTGGATGCAAGCCGCTTCCAACCGATACAATTTAAAAATATATACGTAAAAACCCACGTCCAGCAGTGTACAAGTACATCCTACGGTTGACAATGACGATAAATCTACCGATTCTTTGGTCAAAAAGATTAGCTATAAGTGCAGTTATTTCCAAAAAAGAACAAAGTCCTTTCAAGCGCAATATTTTATCAAATGCACTTAATTTTCTACTGCTACAGTGATGATTCAAATACCTAAATCACACAATCTTTAAAAATATATTGATCAAAATATTAATATTCACTATTTTATTTGCTACAATAATTCATTTTTGTATCGAAACAATAACTCAGCATGATGTAGTATAAATATAAATCTAGATTAATTATTTAGCGGCATCCACGCCTGCATCCCGCGAGATGATAACACATATCAATGAGCATGCTACTCCACGCCACCAGCCGCCAGAGGCGTATTAAGCATGCACGGATTCCGTAGGAAAATCAACGGAAGGGCCTCTGATCTGAAGTGTTCTAATGAATGTAAAGTCGTAACATTGCCAAGAAGAAAATCTTGCAAAGTCGGTCCAGGCTTTGTACAGTAGCCCTAAAAGGTGTTAAAATATTTGTATTTGGTTAACAAATTCACAAAAAAACAACAACGTTATTAGGGAAATAATGTTGCCACTTGCTTGCTTCATTATTTTGAAATTTCATATTTTTTCTCAGTTGATTTTTGTTTAAGTCTATCATCACGGCGCCATATTATGTCAAATGATAATCAAATCTGAAAACATTAAATTATTATTACAAGGGGTAGGTCTGGATACGCATTGTTTCCATCCATCCATCAGCCATATGACTTCTAATGCTGGAAGTATGGATATACAATGAAACCCGTTGGAGCATCCAGCCTGATCCTGCGGTATTTATGATATCATTTGTCTATGTACGTGTGTCTGTGGACGTCTTACGCTGCTTTTGCCGGTACGTAATCTCCACTCGAGAACTTTTCGACCCCATTCGAGTCTTCCAATGCCCTACTCACTGCCGTTTCAACTTGATATTCCGCTGGGATACGCAACACTATAAGCTAAATGGGCCTCTTCCTTTCTTTTCTTCTTATTGTATCTGCGTAGGGCCCTCTATTTTGGCGGGGCCCTATTTGCGTGGGGCCTGATTTAGCGCAGGACCTCTTTCTGCACGGGGCCCATAGCCATTGCTAGTTGTTACGTGGTTAATTCGACACTGCCAGCCACTGGAGGCTGACGATGCCACACCGCAGTTAATTGAGATGGAATGTCATCGACCGATGAGATCCATTAGCATTTAATCAAATACATATAGATTTATTGCTTTCGTGTCTTCGTTTAATTAATCACAAACGTGTCTAATTTCTAGCACGGTGATGATATATTGAAACTTGCATCTAAAATTAAATAATATAAGGCTTCGCACAGTACTCAAGTTAAAAGATAGAGTAAAAAATTTAGAAATAGGACAGAAGACCAAAATCATGGATGTAACATAAATGCTCTTAAGGGCGCTTTTAGTGTCACGCGGATTTGCTCACGCACACGGGATTGGCCCGCATGCGTAGCATCCGCAAAGAACAATTTCATATAGGTATCTATTGTAAAGCGTGATATACGCACGCGGGACGCGGGACGCTGTGCGGGGCGTCACCCCGGTGCGGGGTATCCGCATGCGTAAGCGCTGCCTACAACTTCAGTGCCCATTTTAGAGTCGAACGGGGCGCACGCGCCGTATTGTACTACCGAAATGAAAATCGATACAGAGCGAGTAATCATTGAAGTTCATCTGCGGCCCGTTTTGTGGGATAAACGCAATGAATTATACAAAAACAGGGACGCGAGAGAGGCTGCATGGAGAGATATTTTGAAGGAATTGGCACCTAACTACGAAAATTTGAGCGAAGAGGAAAGAAAAGAGGCGGGTATGTGTTTGGTTCATTATTTTATTTATACAAGCATCATTACTTTATTAAGCATTATTTAATTCACAAATAACATCAAAAACCTTCTAAAACCTTTTGAGTTTAGTTAATTAATTATATATCGGTGTTGCCAGGAGACTTTTCCTTCATTGATAAAGTAATCTGCAAATATATCTCTGATATTACTTGCCGACGTATTACTACTTTCAGTCTGCTGCCTGGGTAGTGGTCCCGTAAAACCATTTGTGACAAATGTATGGCTGACCATGTATCCATCCCGTTTCCTTATGAAATTGTGAAGTACACATGCCGTCTTGACTATTAATTGTGCTAGATCTAACTTGACAGTCATGGATCTGTGAAATATTCTAAATTTATTTGACATAATTCCAAAAGTGCATTCTATGTACCTTCTAGCTCTGGACAGACGGTAATTAAATATTTTCTTTTTGTAAGGTAAATTATCACGAGCATAAGGCCGCATCACATGTGATGATAAACCAAATGCCTCGTCTCCCACTATCACGAACGGCAACTTTGCTCTTACACTAGATGGATAAGCTACTTCGGGGCAAATAATAGGCAACTCTTGCGGGTCAGGGATACCCAACGTGTTACTTTCCAGTTTCGTATACAATTGACTCCTTCTAAAGATGGTTGAATCGGCGTTACTTCCACTGGTACCGACATTAATATATGTAAAATTATAATCAGCATCACACATTGCGAGGAGCACTACAGAATAATATTTCTTATAATTAAAATATAGTGATCCACTGTGCGGCGGTCGAATCACTCTTATATGTTTTCCATCAATAGCACCCAAGCAATTAGGAAAATTTGTATATGTGAGAAATCCCTCTGCGATTTCTTTCCATTTGATCCCATTAAGCTGTGGAATACATTCAGACTTTAGTTCAATCCATATTATGTAACAAACTTGTCTTACTATTTCGCTAATTGTTGCAATTCCAATCACGTAGGAATAGTGTAGATCAGTGAATGTATTACCAGTTGCCAAATATCTGAAAACAAAAACAATATATTAATAATATTATTATGATAATATAATATATTAATAATGCTGACATCAGACATAAGACGGCATGCACCGCTCGAATTTTACTTCAGAAGAAAAATAAATACCCTTAAGGTGAAAGGGCACGGAAGTAGCTAGCGCTAGAAGTTTTTAATTCGTTTTAACTACAGTACTGTAGCTACGTTAGATTTCTATCATTTGCCGAAAATTTTATCATAGGGGGGTATTTATGCAGTTATGATTTCATATGAAATGTTCGAAGTATAGTTATGTATCTCATATCTGCTAAAAGTGGCCACTTTTAGCAGATTTGAGATACATAACTGTGCTGTAAATATTTTATAAGAAATCTCCTCTGTATAAATTAACCCCTATGGTAAAATTTCCGACAAATGAAAGGAATCTAATGAAGCTAATTTTTGTTAAAACAAATTAAAAACTTACAGCGCTAGTGACTTCCGGAAGTTTTCACCTTAATATTGATGATGGCAAATTTTATTGGTACTGGTTTTGGGTAACTTGATCTGAAACTGTGTGTACTTTTGCCAACTACTTATTATATTTTGTCATTTCAGACAAGAAAATACAACAACGCTGGCGAACAGCAAGGGACACTTACCAGAAAGACAAGATATCTGAAAAAAATCAGCCATCCGGCTCTGGGAGTAAGAAGAAGAAGAAATATTCTTACTATGACATTTTGACTTTCTTAGACAGTACAACGGAAACTGCCGGAGAAGAGTCACTCTGTGAAGAAATGTCTGAACAAAGTAATTTAGAAACACCTAATGAGTCCACGCAACTAGGTACTTCACGTCAAGAAAGTTCTCAACTAACATCACAACGTAATTTAGAAACACGTAATGAGTCCACGCAACCAGGTACTTCACGTCAAGAAAGTTCTCACCCAACATTAAAACAAAAACAAGTAAAATCTAAAAAGCAAGCACCATCCGAATTTGAGGCACAGTTATTAGAATGCTTAAAGTCTAATCAACTGGAGCTGGAAAGTGAGGATTTGGCTTTCTTTCAGTCTCTGCAGCCTTCATTAAAAAGATTCACTAGATATCAAAAACTAATGTTCAGAACAAAAGTGTTAAATATAGTTATGGAAATGGAAAGTCAAACACAACCTGCATACTACAGCCCCATACCTACAACAAGTTCTAGTGCTTTTACTGAGCTTGACAGTTTGTCACCGATAAATCAAGATTACCAAACCAATAGTATAATCCAGGATACTTCCAGTCTTAACGACAATGCTATTAGTTCTGCTGCAGTGAATGACAATGAAACTCTTATTTCGACTGAAAGTCGCCTGTTTAATATCACGTCTTATGACATAATTTATAACCCAGCAACAACATCATCTACTGGCGAAAGTAATGTCAACGCTCAGGATACAAATTTACAAAGAAATGAATGATGTAAAATTTGATTTTTAATTTATGAATAAAACTCTTTTTATTAAAATGAGTACGATTAACTTTTTTTCTCCAGTTTCTCTCTAATTGTTTGTTTATTCATATGAGTGCGGTTGTACACACGGCACAGATCAAGTTACTCAAATCCAGTATAAGCGGGACTCCGACGGGTTACCTAAGTATGATAATGCGCAAGGTGCGAGTTCCATTTATACTGGTTTTGGGTAACTTGATCTGTGGCCATGTGTACTTTATCAGATAAAAAAAGGATTGTGTATGTAGTTGAAATCCCAAACCAATTAAGAAATTTTTTTGACTTCAAATTACTGTCATGTGCAAACCTATAACTTTTATATATAATTTTATAAGTCGCGTGTGATGAAAGTTAGGAATGATTCCACTTTAAAGGCGACATTTTATGAGTGAAATAATCTGATTTTATGAAATTTCAACAATTAATAACCAATGACGCATTACTTTACGATATTTCAAACAAACAATCATTATTATACCGTTTATTTAGACTGGATAATTACTAGAACATGTGTTGTATGATGTTGACCACGATGGTCAACTACTGAAAATATCATTGATTTGATTTTTCTGTTTAACATTTTTGCAGTTGACCAGAGTACATGACCATATTTTTTTTGCACATGTAAATTTACACATGACAGTAATTTGAAATCAAAAAAGTCCTTTACTGGTTTGGGATTGGTAACGTTTATCCTACCTGTTCAAATCCCTTTCCACTAAATCATAGCAAGAAATTAAATATTTAAAATTTAAAACTTACCTTAATGTAATAGCGAGCCTCTCAATCGGTTGTATTGTAATCCTTCGTAAACTGCTTTTTTGTAGCTTATTCTCAATTTTACACAACAGTTCATCAAAAGAACGAATGGACATTCGAAAGTAATTTTTAAATTTACGTTCACTATTTTGTAGTTTTCCAAAATGTGTAACAAACGCCCCAGCAAGAAGCCTATTTTCAAGAAAGGGATCAACATGTACTCTTGTCTTCTTGTTTCGTCGTTTGTAAAGTATGTAAGCGACACATATTCTTCTGACATTGATCATTTTTGAACACGTCTATACCGTTACGCAGCCCGTAGAAAACTGAAACTCATGCTGCGTATGATCCGCAGCGTGAAATTTTACGCATGCGGGCCAATCCCGCGTGCGTGAGCAAATCCGCGTGACACTAAAAGCGCCCTTAATTGAAATGAAAATGGGCGGGACATGTTGCGCGAACTACGGACAACAGATGGAGCGAACGCATTGTCCACTGGTGCCCGAGAGAGAGCGCGCGGCCAGTCGGACGCCCTAGAAGAAGATGGTCTGATGACGTAGTGGAAGTAGCGGGCCCGACCTGGACTAGACTAGAATCGAAATTCATGGCACAGTATGGAGGAAGCCTACTACGGAATTTGGATGTCCAAATAAAATGTTTAAGAAAAAAAAAATAAGATTTAAATTTGTTATTAATTTGTAAACGTATTTGGGAAATAAAGGCTATTTTATTTCATTTATTTATTCGCACAGTACTATATGAACAATATTGGCTTATTCTCTGACATATATTATTCATATTATGAAAAAAATAAATCGAAATAATCCTAAAATTGTACCACAATCATAATCATAATAATCATAATCATAATCAATTTATTGATAACATTTTGTTACAAGTCATTGTCCATAGCATTAATAATAATATTTGGATTAATAATAACAATATAGAAATACATTAGTGTTCTTTTACAATCGTAACAATACAATCAGTTAAAATTAAAATTCATTATTTAAAATTCAAAAAATACAAATAGATTAAATTATTATCATTGCACAATCATTTAAAAAAAAACATGTCAACAATGTATAATTAATAATCACTAATACAATTGAAATACTAATTAATAATAAAATAATAATTGAAATAATCAAAAATAAATAAGCAATAACTCACAATGTCAATTAACAATAATAAATTAAAATTACAATTTTAAATTAATGAATTCACAATCCATTGCACAGTATAGACAAGTATCTCTATGGTATCTGGCATTGTAGTACCTGTGTCATGGTAACATACTGTTACGAGATGGGTTCTTGGATAATCAGTGAAAACGCCGATTATTCACTTTGCACTTTATTGCACAAAATTACGATACGCACGACATAACTGTTCGCACAAACACTTCACACTGGCATTGATATTCACACAAACTAGTCACTTCACAATCACTGGTACTGCACTTGAACACGAGATGTTTTCGCTTCGACGGAAAACGAATAACTGATCCCCAAGGGTCGGCCGGCGTATTTATATCCGTTATTTCCTACAGTCTCGAACCTACGAGATAATTCGCAACATTACTCGATCTAATAAACGCTATTGTGTTAACAAGTAAACAACTTGAAAGTTAGAAACTTTCTTATTGTTCTCAAATAAGTAAACACCCAAGAAAAAAATTAAACAAAATACGGCAGACAAAGACTGATCCCGCTCGAGTCATAAAACTATAAATCTCGCACTTGGGTGTAAACAATTTGCCGTAATTACCGCGCGGCCTAATGCGTTACAATACTATGGTCGTGGTGTTCTTTTCTTATGGGCACTGTTTATTCCTACGCGCGTTTCATTTATTTCTATGGTACACTAATCAACGCCTTTGGAAAATAAATCTCTTTGCACTAGAAAACCTTCCTGAGTAAGCTTATGATGCAGTGGAATATTGAGAAAATACGTTAATAATAACCATGACCTTAATCTGTTACGGATACGGAACATAACATCTTGCTCAAACCGCTTCAGCTACTAACAAGCCCGCGTTTACTTGACAGATGATTGACAGTGAGTAGATAAGGCAAGACGCTCAGAAGAACAGACAAGTAATAGAAGTATTGCTAAATTTTACTGAAATATAAACTACTTATACTCTATAAAATTTAACTTGATCTCTGCAACAGTGACATTGACATAGAAGATTGACATTTTTAGAGTTGAGATAGTGGTGGAAAAAAACGATTTTCAAACTATGTTGTAACGAAATCGAATGAGTAGTTGAAGGTGAGAAATTGGATTTTATTTACTTACTATTATTTAAGATCAAGTACGTACACATGTAAATAATGTTATGATATTAATTAAATACTCATAATAATGTAACGATAGTATTTATCGACGTTTTTCACTATTATCGATGCTAATGTAACATATAATTGGGTTTAATTTAATTACACATGTAAAAAATGTTTTGATATTAAAATATACAATAAAATTTATGATAAATTAAGTTTTATTTAAAATATCGTTAGTATAAACTATCGATATTTTAAATAAAGCTTTATCTAAAACTCTGTGGTCACGATCATTCGTCGCCCATCACTAATCGGCATGCCCATAAAGTATGACATTGACAGGTACTATCTGTACTATTAAGAAATTCAGGACTTCATAGGCGTGATTTGCGTGATGACAGCTGCCGCAGAGATCAAGTTGAATTTTATAGAGTATACGTCACAGCTGTCATAATCATATCTGGTTATATAGCATACGCGGGAGTGAGTGGAACAAAAAAACGCTATGTCTGTCGGATACGTCAATATCACCAGTTGGAATGTCAAAATAGTTAAAATTAGGTTCCACTTGGTCTTTTGCCTTTTTCGGAAATTTGAACCCTCTAGTGCCAGTAAGAATGTTCAAATCTTTGATAATTTTACCTTCCTACTTTTTACTTTTTTGAATTTGGACACCCGAAATAGCTCCATGTTAGTTTATGAAACCCTTCGAAATTTCGAAACGTAAGTTCGGGTGTATGTGCATCTTTTTGTAACACCTCTTAAATTTCATATTTAAAATGGGACAAAGTGATGATATCTTGCTATTTGAATACGGTTTCTATTACTTTAGTACTTATTCTATGGAAAGGCATCGGTGATGCGGTCTCCTTTCGACTGTTGTTTTTTTTTTTATTTGTATCTAGGTATATGTTACGTAAGTACTCCACGATTTATAAACGTGTACGAATACTTCAGAGGTGACATTTAGATTTTTTTGAAATTGGCTGAACCGTTTTCGAAAAATCAATAACAATGTGAAAATTACTACATTGATGACACTTTGATTCGGGAGAACTATTTGAATCCTGTACACGGTTGAAGTCGGTTATGCCAGTTTTGGCGAAACATAATTATTCACTATACTATTTGATCTATTAATTGACTCAGGATAATTATTAATAAAGTTACAGTACGATTGAAACTTAATGCCGACTTTCAACACTAGGCGAGTCGTAGCGTGGTAGCAAATTTGTATGTCATTTGGTGTAAGAAGTGGGATTTTGCGCAGCTTGTAGCTAACTTCAAAAGCGCAATTAAGTTTTTTTTTCGAAATCGGCTGAGCTGTTTATGAAAAATCAACAAAAATGTCAAAAAATTGTACATCAATTCGAGTGAACTATTCGAATTTCGTACACAATTAAAGTTGGTTTTGCCATTTTTTTGCAAAAAAATATTATACAGGGTTATTTCTATTCAATTAGCATCCTTCTAGAGGCTTATTCTGTACATTAAAACAACTTTTGTTCTACGACTTTCGTCAAAACTGAAAAAAATATCAGCTGTTCCGTAAATTTTGTCGCGGTTGAACGATATTTTTCTATGGAACAACAAACAGTTTTTTTTGAGTTTTGACAAATGTCATAGAACAACAGTTATTAGTTATGATGTACAGAAGAAGCCCCTAGAAGGCTGCTAATTAATTAGAAATAACCCTGTATAGTAGAGTTTTAAAGCTATGCCAAATAAAAGCTTTACGTAGCAAATTTTACAACTTAAATATTCTTAGTAGATGTTACTCAGATAGGATGTTACTTCAAATGCAAGCACTTAAGCATGAAAATAGATATTTTTTTAAATCTTTATTAATTGGGAACTTCAGTCGCAAAATACATAAATAATTAAGTATACTTATCCTCATTAATATTATAAATCCAAAAGTATATTTAGTAGGTTTGCTACATTTTCAGGCAGCGACGAGCAACGGATTGGCTTGATATTTTACAGTATTTAATATTTTCTGTCTTCTCTATTTCGAGTCGAAGAAGAAGAAGAAGAATATTTTCTGCAACCATTTAACTTTTTAATTTTCTCTGGCGCCAAGTAAGCTCTCCTTAAATTTATTTTTCCAGAATAAATGCACCAAGCTAAAGCTCATTTATATTTTCTCGCCCTTAATTTACTGCCCGATTTTAATCTCATGCAAAATAAGTTTTTCAACGGAAACCTATTTAAAACAAGCTACAAAGTAAGAGCGTTGGTATAAAAATATAGGGTTAAGTCTCACTTGGGTAAAATGTAAGATTCATGCACTTATTTAACTTAAATAAATTAGAAACTACAGACCAGACCAACTAAATTAATAAATACTTTATGAGACCTACCACACTACTTATCTTCTGTATAAGTATAGCCTACCTGCCTATATTTACCTATTTCCTTCTTGAATTGTCAAAACATTCATAAATGATTAATGATTAAACTTTCATAAAATCTTTTGTAGTGCCACCACAATGCAACGTTGAAGTAACTTTGCACTTTTCTTCATTGTAACTTAGTGATGCTCGTTTTATCAAATCTATCACATATTTCACCAAGTGACTCGTGTAATTCAGATTGAACTTTGAATATTTCCTTTTAAGAGGAAAATAGTGAAAAATAGAAGTCAAAGATCTTTACGCTATATGCCATTTTTAGGGTTCCGTACCCAAAGGGTAAAAACGGGACCCTATTACTAAGACTTCGCTGTCTGTCGGTCTGTCCGTCCTTATTAAATTTCTGTTAGTTTTTGGACAGCAAACAGTAAAATATCCCTCTTACCCCGCCTATTCAGATAATAGTCACCTTCCTTAAGACTACTAACTAAAAGCAAACGGAACTGTAAGCCCTGATTAAAAATGGCACTGTATCAGGACAGTTGCTATTAATCCTCGGCCTTACTTACTCCTAAGTTAAATGGATGAACTACTAGAAAGAAAAAAATAAGAAAGAAAGAGAAAGAATGAAAACATTTACTTATAAACCTAGTAGTTTCATATGTTGCAATAAATGACTGAGTTTAAGTTTGACTTTAGTTCTCCGAATAGTTGACCTTGCGTTTGTGACATGTTTTTAACTGAATTTTCATAAGTTTATAAATTTATATTTACTTATCTCGATTTGCGCTGGACCAATTTCATTCATACTTGAAAATTTTGTTAAGATCTAGATACTAAAAAATTATGTAAAATATTATCAAGAACTAACTAAATAGCACTACAGCAAATTTTTCCCGTTTTGGGGGAAACTTATTTTCTTTCTTTTCTTCTTATGAAGAATGTATACAAGGTAAATATTCTCAGGCTAACAATAAAGTTGCTAAAACTATACACACTATGCAGAGTATACAGTTAATAACACATGTTCACAGTTCAGTATAACCACACACACAAGCTTTCATCATAGTCACAGTGTGTTTTAAGCCTTGCTTGCTAAGCAAGTCTGTGTGAAAATTGCATCAAAAGCTTTGTGTAACACCTAGTCACAACTTTGCGAGTCAGGTAAACTTTTTAACTCCATTGCCTGGGGACATTTTCAAAAGAAAAATGGTATTTACCATTCATCATACGAAACTGCGCTCGACGCCGCTATGCACATTTTCATAATTTTTTTTTATTCCTTCAATCGAAATAAAACCGCGCGAATCAATAAACAATTCCAATGTACACTTCATCATTTTTAATTTTTAACCGACTTCAAAAAAGTAGTTTCTCAATTCTTAAATTAAATTCTTCTTAAATTCATTAAAATAATTAAAAACCTGTTTTAGCATGTGCTAATGAAGTTCTTTTAAATGATACCTTACATGATACGATTTACTCACTTAGAATTTAGAACCCATATTTTGTGAATTTAGAGGCCCTATTTTTTTGTGATTTAAATAAAAATATACAATTTTCAGATTTATACCTATGTGTGTACTCTGACACAATGCTTCTTGCCAAAGGTGACGTCCACAAGTGGTATATTATTCAGAGAAAAATCGAACCAAGATGATATATACATTATTTGAAAGCTTGATTTATGGGCTTTCCAAAAATATGTAATTTAGATTTTTTCACCCCTCCATTTTTTTTTAAATGCGAAAAATAAATTGTATGAAAAATAACAATACAGCTTATTATTTTTCTAGTTAAGCAATAATAAAGTGCTTCTATCGTTATTTTACTTGCATTCGTAGCTGATTCTTTTACGTTCATCTCTTAATTTGCTAAAATTAAAAGTTATAACCTACCAGTGTGACCAGTTAGTAGGTACAATGTGACAAAAAACACTTAAAAAGTGTGTCAAATTGGTAAAAATGCTTTTATTTAACAATTTGGAGGTTACTTAATCAGGGTTGCTAGGGATAAACTACCTATTGAGCCAAATATATTTAATTATCCTAATATATTCAAAATTAATTTTAAAAAAATCGGAGGGCTCATTTTTGTTTTTAATTGTTGTAATAGATTCAGAAAAATATGAACTTTCTCAAAATATAACGCGTGTTGTGGTTCGAATTTTTGATTATTATTATACCAGCCTCCATACATTTTGTGGACATGTCCTTTCATAGTTCTATGTCAACGGGTTTTGATTTTTGTTAGTGCGAAATATGCGGTTTTTTACGATTTAAACGGCTCTAACTTTTTTAAACGATAACTGAGAAGTTTTTCTTTTACACAACTGCCAGAGACTATAGATATACGTATACAGTTTAAATTTGAATTCGATATCTATACGCGTTTCCGAGATAAAGAGCAAGACTCTTACAAAAGACTTACACACAGACGGACAGACGGAGAACAAAGTGATCCTATAAGGGTTCCGTTTTTGCCGTTTGAGGTACGGAACCCTAAAAAGTACATCAGTAAATCTACATCGAAAAACAAGCATTGAGTTCCGTAATCTCTCCTGTCTAGGTTAAAGTCGATTCTGCCATTTTTGGCGAAAAATAACTATAATTTTATTGCTTAATTGTCTGTCAATAGAAAAAAGCCTTCTAAGCCGTACCTAAGCTTTTATTTATTATTACTTAATTAGTTTTGAGAGAGTGAAACATTTTAGAATTTCATTGTTATTCTAATAAGGACTACCGTTTACTATGGGAGCAACCTTGAAATCAATTCAACAGTTTAGATATTCGCAGTTACTAAGTTGATTCCATGATAAAAATTGATTAAAATGATGAATAAGATATACCAGAAATTTGTACTTTCCGTTCTTTGAAGAAACCTTTCGTAGGATTAAGGCTTGGTCGTGTGCTATCGGAGTGGTAAAGCCCAAGACTTAGTTGATATCGACCTATCTTGTATCTGAACGACCAATAAATCCACTTGTTAAAACGTGGTTCAAGAATGATGTATGATGCTCGGGAAACATTTGGGGTGTGTAAGATGAAAGTCTTGGCTCCGGGGATTAAAACTTGGCAAGAATTATGACGAATTTTGTGCTCCGTGGTCGCACTTATCTTCACAGACTATTTGATTAAGTACGCGGTGATTAAAAGTTACAATCAAAATTAAACGCTGTTTATCGTTTCTACGTTTTTTGATGCTTATTTCCTAATTGTTTGATACTTATTTCCTAGTTGTTTGATTCTTATTTCCTAGTCGTTTGATTCTTATTTCCTAGTTATTTGATGCTTATTTCCTAGTTGTTTATTGTGGTGATTATTTATTAATTTACTTTATAAATAAAATTTCTTGCTTTAAAATAATAACATGCGGAATGTTGTTTTAACTGCACTTACCTACTTTATTCTAAAACTCTTTTAACAATAGTTGCTAGTGAATAGTAAAAAGATCGAATAAGGAATGAGGATATCCGTGTTAGAAGAACCAAAATTAACGATATAGCCCAGGAAATTGGCAAGTTGAAATGGCAGTGGTCAGGGCACATAGCGCGGAAGACTAATGACTTTTCACAACATAAAAAGCTGGAAGTTGTATAAATACCATCTCTACATAGTCGACGTACCACCTGCTTGTACTAAGCGATTTACTTCTTCCTTCATAATGAGGACCGCCAGGTATTGGAATTGTCTGCCTACGTCATTGTTTCCTGACAATTACAATTTGGATATCTTCAAGTCAAGAGTGAATAGGTATCTTCTAGGTCTACATCCTCCATCATTGGCTACAACTTCGCTTTCCATCAGGCAAGTTGGTGGCCAAATGTAGACCTATTGTACATTAAAAAAAATATATCAGAGTGAACTCAGCAGGGTAATTTATCAATCATTCTTTCCAATTATTTACTTCTTTAGTTACATTACACCACTTGACTTGTTAAAAGAGTTGTTGGTTCATAGTAAACATCACCTCAATTGTATTACTATTAAAGTGTGCTGTGCACATTTCCTCAGGTATCTACCTAATTCCTAAGGGAGTCTCAGCAAATACTTCCTTAAATACCTGGAGATCCTCAAAGATTTGAGTAAACCTGCCACAGTAGGGTATCACCAAGTTAGCGGGCGGGTCCCAAACTTTACAACGTCGTATTTAAATCCGCCATTTAACTTTGGAGTAAGTAAGGCCGAGGATTAATAGCAACTGTCCTGATACAGTGCCATTTTTAATCAGGGCTTACAGTTCCGTTTGCTTTTAGTTAGTAGTCTTAAGTGAGGTGATTATTATCTGACTAGGCTGGGGTAAGAGGGATATTTTACTGTTTGCTGTCCAAAAACTAACAGAAATTTGATAAGGATGGACAGACGGACAGACAGCGAAGTCTTAGTAATAGGGTTCCTTTTTTACCTTTTGGGTACGGAACCCTAAAAATGGCATATAGCGCAAAGATTTTTGACTTCTATTTTTCACTATTTTCCTCTTAATCTTCATCACTAAGTTACAATGAAGAAAAGTGCAAAGTTACTTCAACGTTGCATTGTGGTGGCACTACAAAAGGTTTTATGAAAGTTTATAAAATCTCTACTTTATTTATTTACACGTACACTGTACAATAATACCGCTTACTATAATAGTTTCTGTAAAAGTTATTCACTTCCTTAATTTTTCCGACTTCCAAAAAGGAGGAGTTACTAAGTTCGTCAGTATGTATTTTTTGTGTATGTTCATCGATATTTTCGCCGATTGTTTACCGATTTATTTTTTTTTAACTTAAATGTCTATACTTACTTACGAAACGGTCACATTTAAATTTCATCAAAATAGGCGAAACCGTTATTGATAAATCAACAAAAATGTACATGGATGTCACATCGATTCGTGCAAATTATTCGAATTCTGTTCACGGTGGAAGTCGGTGTTGCTATTTTTATCGAAAAATGTTTTTTTTTACAAACTTATCTAATTAATTATTCACTGCGAAATATTTTGAATTCTGTACTCGGCTAAAGTCGGTCATGCTATTTTCTGCATAAAATAATTATCTCCTATCTGATTAATGTTCGCAAATCTTGTAAAAATTTAGATAATTAACAATTTAGCCAAATACTATTGAAATCGGCTGATAAATAGCGTGACAACAATTTTCCCCTCTTTTTGTAGCCCTCCCTAATCCCTCCATAACAAAAATCACCGATGACAAAAAAATACTATTAATCAACCAGGGTACTAAATTGCGTCCAGATTTATCAAAA
This sequence comes from Hypomecis punctinalis, assembly GCA_949316475.1. Lineage (NCBI taxonomy): Eukaryota > Metazoa > Arthropoda > Insecta > Lepidoptera > Geometridae > Hypomecis > Hypomecis punctinalis. The sequence goes on from OX438796.1 coordinate 10,255,942, forward strand.
AATGCGACCTGTAGATCACCAACATCTGACGAAAGACGAAAGCTGAATCGCCATGTTAAAACGGAGATCTTCGCTTACGCTCGATCAGTTATAATTGCGCGAAAAGCTCCGATTAATATGCAATTGCTCGAATCGCAAAAATAAAATTATCTATCCATCTAGTTCAAAATTTAGATCTAGATCTACACAATATCCCTGTTCTACGGCTTTAAATACTTATCCACTACCAAGAGTAATAAATACACGATCACGTACAAAAATACGAGTGGACGTGGCTCTACAAACCAACTAAAACACCATCAAGTTTACTGCGCTTAGATTAAAATAAAACTTAAATCCTACCGCAGCTGTTCTGAATTTTAAGCGCGCTCGTGAGTCGTGCCACATCCAGAAACTTTGTTTAGAACTAACTCGACCGGTAAAAATGGACTGGGTAGAATATTCCACTGATGTTGCATGTGGGAGGAAAGAACTTGATGTTTCCGGAAGAGGTAAACTACGAGTACAATAATTTAAATAATGTTTTTAGCCGTTTTTTAAACAATTTTTTATGCATAATAGGGCTATATTTTGGCCACCAACTCGCCAAGCGAAGTTGTAGCCTAAGATGGAGCATGTAGACCTAGAAGATACCTATCCACTCTCACTAAACTATCGCGATTTGAATATTTTTTCTGTACCTGCGGCTTTGTCTAATACCACTCGTGACCACGACCGATGCATGTTTTAATGCGCCATAAGTCCCGTAATAAAACTCGGGTTACACTAAGTAAGTATGAGACTGATATTCTTTGTTGCTTTTAAACTTTTGCGAATTGAACACATTATTCTTATATACTACGGGACTAATCGCGCACTAAAATTACGAGATAAATAAATACCTCATCATGCCGACGTTTCGACCGAGTTGCATCGATCGTGGTCACGAGTACACACGTATACTGATATTCTCTACTTAAAAAAAAATATATTTATTGTATTTCCGCGCTGTGCAGAGCGGAAATACACTACACTATTTTTCAAAACAAAGATTTGAAGATGAACTTCCGCAAAGTAAGCCTGATTCAATCAACTATCATAGTTTTAACTGTACTGTACCGGCCGTATAGAATTTCACTCTTAGATCTACATATTAAGGTCGATTGAAAAATCCACTAGGCTAGCATCCTTCATACTGTCCATCCGAGATGCTAGCTTAGTGCCAATTGGTGTATTTCACAGAGCTATTACAACTAGTGAGAAAGCGCTGTCGTTGCTTGAGACAATCCTCAACCACAAAAATGTATGCAAAATCTAGCTCAGAGCTGTCTAAATTGTCAAATACGTATTGGAATTTGATACTACTGAGAGAAAAACACGGCAACTAGCCACTGAATCGAGAAAGGTGATGTCCACAAGTGGTATATTATTCAGAGAAAAATCGAACCAAGATGATATATACATCATTTGAAAGCTTGCTATATGGGCTTCTCAAAAATATTTAATTTTGATTTTTTTATCCCTCCATTTTTTTAAAATGTGAAAAATAAATTGTATGAAAAATAATAATACAGCTCTATATTTTTTCTAGTTTAGCAATAATAAAGTGCTTCTATCGTTATTTTACTTGCATTCGTAGCTGATTCTTCCACATTCATCTCTTAATTTGCTAAAATTAAAAATGATAACCTACCAGTGTGACCAGTTAGTAGGTACAATGTGAAAAAAACACTTAAAAGCTATGTCTTATTGGTAAAAATGCTTATATTTAACAATAATGGGAGTTATTTAACCAGGGTTGATAGATAAAAAACTACTTATTGAGTGAAATATATTTAATTATCCTTATAGATTCAAAATTAATTTAAAAAAAATTGGAGGGCTCTTTTTTGGTTTTAACTGATGTAATAGACTCAGAAAAATATGAAGTTTCCCGAAATGTAACGCGTGTTGTGGTTCGAATTTTTGATTATTATTATACCAGCCTCCATACATTTTGTGGACATGTCCTTTATTGTCTCTTTCTAACTCATGCAATTTAATATCATTGCATCTTTTTCTTTTTTTTCTTGATCGACCACGTTATCCCTCTAGAATCTCTGTGGTGTATTTACATACGATACATTCGTGTATTTACGTCGAATTTTTTCTAAGCACGAAAACAGGTTCTCTCACAAAGTTTTCCTTTCCCGAAAAGTCAGTTACATGAGACCCGTAAATTGATTTTCATTGTTAGAAAACACTGTGTTGTGTTATGTTTATACAGTGTTATTTCTAATCAATTAGCATCCTTTCATGGGCTTATTTTGTACATCAAAACTAACAACTTTTATTCTATGAATTTGTCAAAACTCCAAAAAAATTTTGTTGTTCCATAGAAAAATATCGTTCACCCGCGTCAAAGTGTATGGAGCAGCTAATTTTTTTTATGAGTTTTTGACAAAAGTCTTAGAACAAAAGTTGTTAGTTTTGATGCACAGAACAAGCCCTCAAAAGGATGCTAATTGATTAGAAATAACCCTGTATATGTTATACACAGTTTTTGAAAAAATATATTTTGTAAAAAATTTATCTTCATAATGTGATGACTTTGGCGTGAAAATCCCCTTCAGTTCTAAAAGTTGTGTACAAAAATTCCTTATTATAATTGAGAAGCGTCTAGCGTAAATTGCTAAGAAAAGTTCAGCTACTTGTTTGCGAGGATAAGACTTAGGTTCTCGAGCAAAGTGACTTCCGACATGCAAGCATGCAATTACTCGAGGCGCTCTCTTATTTTAGTTTCTCCACGAACATTTACATTTTACGTTTATTTACTATAAAATTCAACATCTTCACTGGATCGAGTGAAAAGATCCAAATACAGTTACGAAAACGTTCATTATACCTAATATCCATTTTTTTAGGAAGTAAGTTATTCTGGGGCGAAAATGAACAAGCAACTTGATGACATGCTAAATCCTATCCTATCCTTCCTACTAATATTATAACGCGAAAGTTTGTGAGGATGGATGGATGGATGGATGGATGTATGGATGTTTGTTACTCTTTCACGCAAAAACTACTGAACGGATTGAGATGAAACTTTGCAATTATATAGCTTATAAATCAGAATAACATATTACACTATAAATTATAATGATATATATAGCGTATGCGGGCGAAGCCGCGGGTAAAAACTAGTAGAATATAAAAACCTAGTTAATAAAAAAGTCACAATGTTTTTTTGTTATACTTGAAATAATTACGTTTTTTTTAAATCAAAACATTAAGCTTTTTGCTAAAAACATTTTTGTGACATTGAATTGCAATCGTAAAATATTTATAGTTAACAGTAAATTCAGAAAAAACGCAATACTCAGTGAAAAATTTCAACTAAATTAAACAAAAAGCTAAACTTTTTCCGCTTCATTAAAATAATAATAAGCACAATATTTACACAATAGCATAATTTGACTAAATAATTATTGTAGCGCTCGTAGCGTAGTTTGACTAGGTGTTTGTCAGCGATCACCGAAATTAAGCAACGTTCCGCACGGTCAGTATTTGGATGGGTGACCGCGGGTGGCATTTTCCAACGGAGCGCTACCGTGGCTCGGATGACACGTTAAATGGTAGGTTAGCCAAGTCAGAGGCCTTTAGGCGGCCTAAAAACTCTGACACAAGGGCTAGCCACCCGACCTATACGAACTTACTTACTATTATTATTTTTTTGTTCATATTATTTTTTTCTAAGTTGCTTTCTGTGCAACGTTTCCCTTAAGCCATTTCACTGGTAGACAGTCTTTATATATACTTAACGCTGCTATTTGTCTATGTTTCCATTTCAATTGAACGAATTGATTTTCATTGAAAGCATAGACTTATTTCCTTGTAAAGACAAGTTGAACAAATATTTCAATGGAGTACGACCATGGAATAAATAATAGTATCGAAACAAGATACTATTTCCAGTTCCCTAGACCGCACATCTGCTTAACATTAGGCAGTGTGTAGTCAAACGCGAACCTATTCGAAATAAAAAAAAAATCAAAAAATAATCATTCTAACGACAAAAGATAAATAACTAACGTAACTTTCAATAACTTTAAAAACTTAGTAAACTACTTGTACATACACCTATGCGCAGTAGAAAATTAGTTATGCCGTTATGCAAGGAGTGGAATCCCGTGCAGCTAATTTCACAGACACTAATAATTACAACATTTTCAAACAAATTCCACAAAAATACGTAATACCTACATAACGTACGTAATACATGAGAAAACAAAGCTCGAAAGAATAATATTATTGAGCACGATAGTACTCATTTTTTTTATTGTGTGTTGTTCCGTGATTAGGGCATTCTATCGTATTTTAATTATGACTAACTATTTCTATTTGAAAAACTACTAATTTTTATATCATACTGTATCAGCCTTATAATAGTCCACTGTAGTAATAGTAAAGTAAGTAGTAGTAATCCCAAAAAACTCATTGGTACGGGACCGGGATTTGAACTCACGATCTCACGATTGTAAGGCGGGTGTCATTATTTCTAGACCACCACGGCTTCAATTTCTATCGTGGTCTTGATTAATATATAAAATAAAGTATATGATACTTTTTAATTGTCAATATTCATTTAATTGAGTTATATTTATCGTCTTTAATCAAGACGATTGTACTATTAGAAAGAAAGACCATTATACTATTAAAAAGTATTGTATTCAGAAAACTGTAATTTCAATAAGAACATATTGTATCATTATCATCACCATCGCCATATATTTAGTTCGATGCCCCAGGTGTAACCACATATTGTAATAGAGTAAACCGTAGGCTAGATACCTGTAGATAAAACCGTATAGGTGCATTACTTCCACCCACATCTCTGTTTACCTGACTCATAAAAGATACGCGTGTAGGTTTGGTGTTATACGGAGGTATTTCATTGTTATGACTTACATGAAAATAGTTTATGTTGGGTGGAAATTCCGTGACAGTGTAGGTCGACGTTTCCAAAGACAATGAGTCCTTCGTATGTTTGTACGAGTATGTTCAGGGTTTTGGCCCAGTCCACGGGCAATGGTATATCTAACAGTATTTTGACTCGGCCCTGTCCTTGAAATAAATACTACCTAGAACACCACCACGTGGCGACGCAGTACGTAAGACGCGCTAGGGCTGCCCGCTTTCAGTAATTTAATTTGATCTACTTAACTTTACTTAAGTGAGTATCTTTCTAGATTCTATCTATTATGAAATAAAATTATTATATTTATTACCAATTATTTTTCGCAAAAAATAGCATGACCGACTTCACCCGTGTACAGAATCATTACATAGTATAAAACAAAGTCGCTTTCCGCTGTCTGTCCCATGTAAGCTTATATCTTTAAAACTACGCAACGGATTTTGATGCAGTTTGTTTTAATAGATAGAGAAATTTAAGAGAAATGTTTATATGTATAATACACCTGTGCGGAGCCGGGGCGCATCGCTAGAACGCAAATAAATATTATGCACGGATCGATGTAACATTTTTCACATTATTGTTGATTTATCAAAAATGGCTCTGCCAATTTCGATAAAATTTAATTGGGATCAATTTCAAAATATATTCTTTCCAATAAAAAAATAATTATTGAAATCGGACTACTATGAAAAAAGTTATGCGTGGTTATACATAAAAAATAAAAAAATATACGCATCGAATTGTATACCTCCTCCGGTGTTTGGTCGGTTAAAAAGAAATTCATCTTAAATGAAAAAGGTAATGTTTAATAAAAATACATTTGGTTTTTTTATGTTATTAGTTTGTTCCTCGTTATACTACGGAACCCTAAATACATAAATCGTACGCTTACTAGTTACACATTCACATGTTCGAGTCACGACTGGCTGGCATACCGAGAGTATACCAAACTCCGGGTACGTAGGTATGATCCGCGTTCCAACCATTTGAATGAAGACGGAATACTGTTAGAAATCATTACTGAGCCACGGGCGCAGTTCGGACAGTTACTAGCCAATGCCAATTGTTATCTCTGTTTGTTGATATGGTTGTCAGGAAGATAATGTGATGCAACTCTAGTATGCCGTGCAAACACTATTGTGTTGCCGAGTGGTGTCTGACCACTATAACGAACTATATTTGGCTATACCTTGACCGTACTAAGAATGTATCAAGCATGAAAAGCATTACTACGTACCATTAACTTACGTCATAATAATAATAGTCGGCGTATTTTGCTGGTGCCGAGATGCTCCATTCATAACATGTGGCGATGCTGATTGGCGATAGAACGATCTAGTTCGCATACTTAGTCTCATATTTTTCAGTACAAAGAATATTTCTTTGTTTGACACGTCTCTATTATGGAGATAGTATGTAGTCAGGAGACAACTAAAAAGGAAAGGCTTAAGATTTTAATATTAAAAGGACCAGGTGGGTGATTCTGTATGAAAACAAGCACGTAACGCGCTCTAACGTGCTCTTTGTTTTTAAGAAATTAGTATGAAAATTACTTATTTTTCAAATAGCATAACTTAAACTCGGTTTATAATTTATTTTAACGTAATTTTACATTTATCAAACAGTTCTCCAAATGAAATTCAAGGAAATAAAAAAAATACTTACCGCTTTACGTTAAGTTTTGTCGATAGAGAATCAGGCCCCTGGGCTGTTAGAGCATAGTGTGCCTTTAGTGTTATGTACCTAGTTATTACTTTCAAAATTTTCTACACATTCCAAATCTGGGTTTAAATTTTCTTCTTACATATTTTATTCTTACACATTAAAAATCTGGGTTAAAAAATTTTTGGGGCCAATGGGCCTGCACGACAAATTTATAAATCTAATCAGTCCTTGGGTAGGACGTGCTTGTTTATCACAGAAAATAAAGATAAATTAGTTTTACTTAGTATAAACTACTACTTTTTCTGTAAAATACTACAGTCTACAATATAAGCACAAAATACATGAACTGTAACTTAGATGGCGCTATTTCCTTATACTTCCTTTCTACGGAAATATGCTTTGCTAAAACAGTTCCAAAACTAACTTCACGAACTATATCCCAACTTATTCCGGGAATTGAGAATCACTTACGAAGCTGACAATCCACGCACAGGGTACAATAACAGCGCGAGAGTGAGCTCGGAACTTTGCGCGGAGTTCGATTAAGTTAGGAGCTTCACTTACACGATATTTGCTGTAGTTTTGTTTATTATGACTTTTGGGTTTCGGAAATTAATAGACTACTGAAGTAAACTAAAAAATAATACAACTTCTCTTACCGCTTATTCTTAAAAATAATAGTTTTTTCTCTAGATGACGAATTATAATATGATAAATTATCATCAGGTGATCAAAAAGTTTTTCCATTCGTTTGGGTGCTATGCTACAAACAGAACCACAAACAAAAGCACATATGTAGTGTAAGATAACAGACTTATTAATATAAAATACTGTTAAAATTCTAGCAGTAAAGCTTCTATATTTGAAATTTGTGGTGACGAGCATCTGTCTGATGCGGATATATTTCAGAATGGTTACTGGTAACACAGACAGATGCTTGCCACTGACAAAAGTGACAGGAAGATAGCAGTTGATTTTATCTACTCATGATATACATATTACTCAATACAAAGAAATTGAAAAGTAAAGTGCTGAATATGCTTAAAATCCTTGTTTTAATTCTGAGTTTAGAGGATAAGACAACAGTAGGTACTGCTCCTAAAAGTAACTTATGTATACTTGTGTCACAAGTGCGAATATTGCACAATGCAAGACTAAACGCATAGTGTAAATTTATTTTCGAGACAAGTGTAGATAATAAAATGTAATCGTAGAAAAATTAGGCAATATTTAACTCCAACAATCAAAGAAAAATAAATATAACAAAGCTTTGATCTCAAATCATGTAAAGTACTTACTTCGATCTGACCAAGGCTAACTTGACACCAAATATTGGCTTTTTCAAAGTGCTCCGGCACAATAAAACAAAATTGCTTTACCCAAACTGCAGTTATCCACGCACAGTTCAGGCATAGATAACTTTAGAGAGAAGCGCTTTCAACTACGCGGTGAGAGTAACATAAAACAACTACACCATAATTTTAATTGTTAAAAAACAAACTTATAACGTGAGAAAATACCTTTAAATAATCTCAATTTATAGCTTTGTAGAAAAAAAAATATCATCATAATCACTGTTCTATCCATGAGGAATAAAATCAAGAACGAAGTGTCCTGGCAATCAATTGGGTTAGATACCGAATGAACAGACGTTGTCTTTTGCTATTTTGGATTTATTGTATATTATATACATATAAATATATTGGAAACTACAAGTCTATCTACAAAACAGCTAATATATGTTTAAGTATTTATATTTATTTATTTAGGCTTCACATTGATAACTGCATTAACACTTACATAATATAACTTAACTTACAACATAGATCTAAGCTAAATGCGTCACCTTTTGAAGGAAGCACCGCATGTAATTACTACATATAAAACAGTATGTACTCACTAAAAAAATTAAACTATAATTATAAATCTGTGCGATGAGAAGAGTTAGAGAGCAGGGTTGACCATTTCTGTCATGATCGAGTTTAAATTAATTTTAAATTTCATTAATGAATCTCCGAATATATCGAACTGGTTGTGATTCTGAAATTTATTGACGAGTCTACTTATTCTAAGCACAGGAGAATTGGCACCTAGCACAGTTCTACGAAACACTGGGGCAAATGGGGTTATTGGATTGCGTGGATATCTAAGGTTTTTTTAAATTTTGCTAGAAGTTTTGGACAGTCAATATCATTGTGAAGAAGTTTCTCTAATCTAATTTGTCACGATGATCGCTTAGCGCTTGCGTTATATTGCAGCCGTGTTTGAATTGAATCTTTGCAGGTTCGATCAATTTTGTAGTTGACGTCATAATTTCCACTCCAGCGCCAGCACTCAAAGAGAAAAAAGCAGGCTCCCCGCACGTAAATACTTGGACAATTTTGATTTTGTACTTTGTTATAGTAATTTTTCAACATGTATTTTTTCAACAAGAACAATGTTTTCTGGAAACCGTTATACGCGGAATATAGAGACGCCGTCTCTTGATATTTAAGTTTAGACGCCACGATTCTACCTACAATATTTATAATACGGTAGTGTTTGAAACTTTGCAGGTCCGATGAACTTCGCAACGAGTTGCGATGATACGCAATCCCCGTGCAGCGCCGGCGCTTGGCAGAATAACAAAAAACTCCTTGAACTTACCTAGGCAGTTTTGTATTGTAATTCGCCATAGTAATTTTATAACAAAACAATGTGTTCTGTAAGCCGTTATACGCGGAATGTACGCTGTCTCTTAGTATTTAAGTTTAGGCGATACGGTACTAACAATATTTACAATAGGTACAGACTAATACAGCTATGTTTGAAAAATTTGTAGCAAGTAGAAAAAAGTCGTAGCAAGTAGAAAAAACTCGCTGCGAAGTAGAAACTTCGCAGCGAGTTGCGATGATAGGTAATCCCCGCGCCAGCGCCGACGCTTGATGGAAAAACAACAGGCTCCCCGCACGTACTTTGGCAACTTTTGTATTGGCGCGTTGGTATTCATGGCATATTTAAAGTTTTCGAAAACAAGCTCACCTGAAACCGATACAGTGTGGCGTATGGAACTAAAACCTTGTTATTTCTAATCTTTTTTGGTACTATTTCTATAGCGCTGCTGTGTTGACTTAATTATTTTTCTATTCACTTTTTTTTACTGCAACTCGTGAAATATTTACATGGGGTTCTTATGTATCGTTCTGTTTTATTCTACGTCATGTATTATGTAGAGGTATACATTTTAAATTGCAAATTATTTTGGCTATGTTGTACTCTATACGTAATTTTGATTATCTAAAGAAATAATGACACCCCTTAATCTGATATTGATATTCATAAATTATTTTACATGTGTTTTCATTCATAAATTATTTTATATTAGATATTTTCCTATCTTTGGAATTCGGAGAGCCGCCTAGCCGTCGCGAAAACACTGCGCTGTACGGAACTTCCAAATTCTTCAATCCATTTCTCACCTCCAAATTCACGATATTATGTCTGATTGTCTCTCTGAAATACGTAACTATTTCTATAGTTACTTCTACGAATAAATACTTATAACTTTTTACTCTGCTTCTTTTTTTTTCCGCATCGTCGTTAAAAACACGTACTTAGAACAGGTAGTCTCTCCATAGAATAAACAAAAATAATAACAGAAAAGCAACAAAGCAGCGATAGTTCCCGAAACTTCCCCCGATTAATCACCCCAGTCATCTCCTCCGTGCTAATCAGTATTCTTTTCCCGGCCTAGTAATAAGATTTTCATCCGCTCTACCAAGTATTATTGTTCTTCGTCTGCTATTACATTACTGACATGTGCTGCATACTTTATTCTGTGACCTTGGGGTAACTTTCCCGACGGTTGATGGGATGGATGAGGAATAGGCGATAAACTTCTCGGATGAAGATTGAATATTGGAAGATTTGTCGTCTGGACGATGTTTGTCTACAAATTGTAAGATCTTGTTATTGTTGATCTAACTGTAATCAATTTTTCAAAATAATTTTGTAAGTAAAATATTTCGTACTTTTTTTAATATTTCTTACAGATTAGCAGTATATTTGGATTATTTGTTTCAAATCTTTGACCGTGTAAATATATATCCAACAAAAACATTTTCATGTGAAATGTTGACAAGACTAAACCACAGTTCACACTATCAAAAAATTGTCAGATCTCACGTGAAGCCAAGCTTCTAACTCTACACGCCTTAACTCTACAAGTACTTACTCTACAAACTCTACAGCTTAGTTTCATTGTATACGGCTGCTGCGTCGCCTTTTTCTTTGCCTTGGCGGGACACGCTGCCACGTGTAATTTTATTACATTCGAATAATGTTGCATCCAAATAATCGAATCGAAATAAATACTGTAATTTTATTACATTCGAATAATGTTTAATCGAAATAATCAATTCTCCATTGCAAACTTACGAGTAAGTTTATATATTCTAGGTTGGCATTTCTTAAAGATTATAAAAATACTAATGCTTACAAATCCAAAAGAGTAAAAACATTTGAGACTAGATTTTTTAACTATATGCCTTTAAAAAATATTACATATCTGCCTTTTACTCTTGATCGCACGATTTTTGCTTTTCTTTTGCATGTAAATAGAATAACTTTGTAAAGTGTAGTATTCTAAGTAATTTCATCAAATCTTACTTGTACATTTTGCTACACAGAAATCTGATAAAAATCAAACATTATTTATAACACCAAATCAGTGTTAAGGAAGTAAATCAATGCAAATTTTACGAGCGTGCTATAACAGCTTGGCCATATGTTATCATCATTTAGCCGTTACATGTGGCCTCCATATTGCGCCCTTTTATGGCGTAAGTTAGCCCTTCTATCACGTCACAGATTACTGCATAATAGACTCCATAGAAAGATTTTTTTTATTTAAAAAATAACATTAATTACGATTATAAATAATTAAACATAACAATATTCTTTTGTAGTGAGCGAATTAGGTAATTTTAAGCACTCATGATATGTGATGAAAACTTTTTTATCTAAACTATATTAGTCTGTTAAAAGTATTATTAGCCTATAATGCCGCTCCAAAAATTACTAACCGGAATCATAGAAATTTTAAAAAATTACCTCAAAAAACAATCTGGCCAAAACAAGCTGGCCCAGTGCGGGTGGATATATAATTATATATCCACCCGCACTGTGCCAGCGTGGATATGGCCCAATCACCTATCGTAGGTAGGTCTACGTCCTGCAGTGGACTATTAAAAGGCTGGTACAGAGTACATGTTTAAAAAAATTGCTAAAGCCAAACTCAGAACTTTTTTAAGGTTAATTAAAAAGGATTATTTTGCTTGCTACTTTTTGCGATTTTTTATGTTTTTTTTACATTTATTGCAGTTTTTTTTCAAAAGAGAAACTGCGATCTTAAAAAAATAAATAATTATTTTATCACCTACATAATAAACGATAGATTCGATCATTCGATTCGATCGTGCAGCGTCACAGCAGCGTCTTAATTATTCCAGAGCGGAATCTACAAAGAATAATCTAATACCTAGATGATTTGTACGAGTTGAACTTGAACATAAATTTATTTACGAGTCATGCTTAGTTCCTGATATATTATAGACAAGTGCAAGGGAGAATTTATTGCGATGAGGAAACTTTTCAGTGTGGTTCGCTTCGAAAATATTTTGTAACGGAAATTGGGTTCGTAAACTAGATTTCCTCGAGTATCTGAAGGATTGTGTTGTTACAATGTAAATAGTTTTTATGAGATCTAAATAGCCAGCTTTTTGAACTATTTACAATGTTGAAGGTTCTTGATCATTCACACATTATATGATCACAATGTATTTTGTCTCATTATTTGACAAATTGTTCACATTTTATAATGAACTATCTTGTACCGCCAGCTGCACAGCTTGCTACTGTATTAATCCCGCTGTATATAAATAAACATAGGACTTCCCAAGGAGACTGATATAGCCATATCCACCACGCTAGTTCAATTCAAGTTAATGGGCACATACTCGACCGCATGACGTCCATAGAAGAAAACATGAAAAGTAATATGGAATTTCGGACATTCAAGAACTCATTGGTTGAGATTTTGACCAACGACCTCACCAGTCACCATTGTAAAGCGAGCGTTCCCCAACTTGACTATATTGCATTACACACTATTATAATTAGATAAGTAAGTATGCTAGTGCTAACTGTGCTGTGCTATGGGCTATGGGCCAGATTATTTTATCTGTAATTTAGGAGATAAAAAGCAGCGATGGCCTTCATGAAAGACCCATCTGATTTTAATCCAGAATCCTTAAATTCTAATACCATGGAACGTCGTGAATCGTCGCTAGTTCGTAGCGAAAATGCATATAATTATTATTAATAATTGGAAAATAAAAAGCAGGCTTGCAGGATATGTGAAGTATTTAGGATATAAATATTACATATTTTAAAAGCTTTTTTTAATGTTTACGATATTTTTTCTTTTTCGTTTGAAACTAGTGTACAATACTGGTACTTATTTATTGGAACATTTATATCAAATAAATATAAAAATTCCAATTAATAAGCAGTATCATACATCATACGTACGTAAAAAGGCCGTAAAATACGAAATTTACCATCACTTCGGACTTTTGCATCACATGAACTTGCTGATTAAAGTCTAGAATAGCTATTCCGAGTAAGAACATAAAACATTAACGGTGGAGAACCAACTTCACCCAGTTTAGTGCTAGAAGGCTCTCGTAAACTAATTCGGTTGAAATCTCGTCATACATAAAACTGTAAGTACGTACTAGTTGGTAACTATTCGGTTCCCAAAGACGTCATAACATTATTACGTTTGACACTAGGAAACCCAGAACGTGTGGGGGTAATAAAATTACTGATCCTGCTACCATCAACATGAAACTCTGGATTTTCGTAATGATAGATATTTTTAGTTTTATCCAACGAAAACATTTCCATGTGAAATATAGCCAAGACCACAGTTCGCACTTGTGCAGTTAGCGAAACAGCCAAGCCGCATATATTGAATAAGGTGTAGAGCTTGAGAAGTAAGGACTTGTAGAGTTAAGACGTGTAGAGCTAGAAGCTTGGCTCTACATAAAATCGTACAACTTTTTGAAAGTGCGAACTGTGGTCTTGGCTATATTTCACATAGAAATGTTTTTGTTGGATTTCACTTCTTTTTGTAGATTATTTATAACAAGAAGTACTTTTATCGATTTTCAGATTCCTAGCTTCGGAACTTGCGGAAATCTTATACTAACTTTTATTCCTCGGTTTTAGGAGTTGGAGGTGATTTATTAAAAACCCTAAAACACGTATTTTATTATTGATAACAAAGAGCTTTCATATCAATTTTTAGACTTCTAGCATGAAATTTAGTGAAAGTCTCATACAAGCTTTCATCCCCTAGTATTTAGGGAGTTGGGGGGTAAAAGTTCGATGTTTTATATTTTTTTCTTTGTATGTGCGTAATAGTCAACCTTGATGCCAAATATCAAGTTTCTAGGTCATCTGAAAGTGGGTTAGGTTTTTGATCTATAAATCAGTGAATCAGTCAATGAAACCTCGGTTTTTAAACGTTAATATGTCAATAACTGTTGAAGCAAAATAAACGAAATTTTGTACGATTTATAGAATGCAGATACAAAAGTATCTGTATTCTATAAATCGTATTCGAGTTTGGAAGGAGGAAAGTGGCTCGAAATGGTTCGTGTAATATTACACACGTCGTGTCGCCAGCTTGTTCTTTGTCTTGGCTGGACACGCTTCTGCTTGTCTAGACCATCATCTTTAGTTGAATAACAAATAAACGTGTAAAATTGAGGATTTTTTTTAAATATTCGCTAAAGGATAGCTAGAAGGTCAGAAGTTATTTATTTATTTATTTGCAAGATCACATACATTGATCACATACGATATTCGAAACATAAAAAAATTAAAAAAAAAACACGAAAAAAAAATAACATTTTTCACAAAAAATGGCATGAGTCATGACCGATTTCAACCGTGTACAGAACTTGCAAATATTTCGCAAGATCGAAGTAGCATTTTTCTCACTATTGTTGATTTATCGAAAATGGCTGAGCCCATTTCGATAAAAATTAAATGGTGCCAATTTCAAAGTATGATCTTTCCAATAAAAAACTATCGACATCGGACTACAATGTAAAAATTTATGCGTGGTCATACACAAAAAAAATATACGCGTCGAATTGAGTACTTACGAGTAACTCCTCCGTTTCGTCGGTCAATAAAATAAATAGGTAGTTTTAAAGTGCAAAAGAAAACGTCGTGAAGTTACCATGATGTACTTTCGCGCATGTTCAAACGAAATTTTTGTCTATCTTCAAAATATTTAATTGTTATTTCAGATGCGTCACACTGTATGTATAAAATGATTTTTGAAAATAAAGTAAGCCCTGAAATTAAAAAAAATATTAAATATTACACCCTGATCGATGCTTCAGGATCGTCACGGAGTGGGTGCCTGACGGACGACGCAGCCAGGGAAGGCCCAAGAAACGCTGGCGTCACGATCTTGACTCATTCGAGATTGGTTGGCATGAGGTTGCGATGGATCGCGACTCATGGAACCGAAGAATATGGGGGAGACATTTGCCCAGGATTAGGACAGTGGGTATAAGTTAAAAAAAATATTACTATTCACATTAAAATAATGTGATTTCTACCTGAAGTATCTGTTATACTGAAATTGAATGAAATATCTTTATTCGACACATACTCGTACCTACAAAACAAGTACAAAGAACATAGAAAATTATTAAAAACAAAAGTGTCTAATAGGACTCGCCTCAGCTATAAATGTTGCTGGGATGACCCAACACTCAACGCTGGTATTCTTATGAGCCCTTTTATTCAAGGGTATGTGTAACTATCCATCCACCAGCCGCAAGAAGTCCACTGCTGGACATAGGCCTCCCCTATGGATCTCCAATAAGACCGGTTGGAAGCAACTTACATCCAGCGCGATCCTGCGGTCTTAATGAGATCATCCGTAACTATAAAGCATATAACAAACCCGTGATAAAGCACTAAAATAACAAAAACATACTAATAACGCGGCTTTCACAAAGTTCAAAGCACTTACGAAGCCGTGTATGTCACAGTCATAATATTCCATTCCTCTTGTTGAACAAACTTACATGTCTGTTGAACTGCTTGTTATTCCGCGTAAGCTGCTTAACCCCTGTTTATTTTGACAATATCCGGTAAGATTTACGCTGTGCCACAAACAATGTACTCGCAGTTCTGACACAAAGTTACCTGAGTTCAGGAAGCTATTTACAAATAAAGAACACTAGCATCCCGCCCCGGCTTCGCACAGAGAAATGCATACAAGCATTTACCTTGAATCATTCTATCTATTAAAAAAAACACATGAAAATCCGTTGCGTAGTTTTAAAGATATTATACTGACAAACAGACAGGGAAGCGACTATGTTTTATGCTATGTAGTGAAGAACAAACATAGTTACTATGGACTACACAGAAAGTTGTTTTTCAAAGGGATTTTAATAAGTGTTTACACACATCAATGCATAAAAAAAGTTTTGTTATAGGATCAACCACGATCCTTTCGGCCGCGAATGTAACCGTGGTATGTAAACAGTTACAAAAGAAGACAATTTTCTCTTTTCTTGTAACGACGTTAACGAGTTACGAACTGAAGTACTTTCAGTCGCCATTGTAACATATTTTGTAACCACTACGATGATGCAAAGACCAACCACGACATCATAAAGAAGATGTCAAATGATCCAAACATTTTTTCGAGAGTCAATAAAATTCTTGTGAGGAACAGTAACAACGGTTACGAACATAGGAACTCTTGATTTTTTATTCCGCAATTTCGGTATTGCATGCGGAGTACAAGTTGATTAAAGTGATTAGTATATATCCACCTTCTTAAATCATGAACTTAGCAAAACAGCACTTTGTATTTAAGTAAGGGCTGAAGCTAGCCTGAAGTAAGCTTCAATAGGCTAAGTACTTTACTACTTAATTTTGAGATTGAAATATTTAGGGAAACACTTGCAAATAAAGATATTATAACATATATCACATACAATTACTTTAAACATGGCTATACCCATTAATGAAGTCTGCAATTTGAGTCTTTTGTTTCGTTTGTTGCCCGTGGTACTACCAGATGTACTACTAGTAGGACCACGGGCTAAATTTTCGTGACAGTGGTCCTAACTAATATTTCAGTGACAATTATCAAGGTTTTATAGCCCCAGTTTGCTCCTAATTGATCTTGAAGTGAAAGAAAAGCTTACGTATTAACATTTACTTACATTTTTTTAGTTTCAAAACAGCTGATATAGCGACATCTCTCATGTTCTAAAATTCAACGAATGACAGCTGTCATATTCTAAAATCTGTAATAGAATTACATGATAGGTGTCAAAGTGACAGCTGCATATTCTAGAATATATACTAGTATAGCAGAATGGTGTTAGTGACAGCTGTCAAATTTAAAAATAGATTTTTGAAGTTAGACCATTGCTGTCTTCACAAAAGTGAAAGTGGTAGGACCACGGGCACTTGCCCTGATGCCGGGGCATTAGAATACGGCATCGGTATCCCTTGTCTGTAGTAAGAGCCTACTAAAAGGGGACCTCTGGGCTCGTGGCTGAGCAGCGTTGGGGCTCTGGCCATCCACTCAAGTGGGCCCAAAGAGGACGGACGCGTTTGTTGCAACGCTGTCGTACAGGACCGTATAAGCCTGGTTTTACTACGAGGCAAGTAGACACACGAAATGCCGGGAGCACCGGTGCGTTCTTTTTGGAGATCCCGGAGCTCCCAAGAAGGCACAGAGACACACACTGGCCACCGAGGGGGTTTTAGTGGGTACAAGTCCCACATAACCTGACTTCACCCCAAAGCGGTCGGGCATCATTGGAAGATTTTCACTCGAAAAAAAATTAAGACATCTAAAATTCAAATACTAATTCTAAAACTACCTTTTATCTACGGTCTACATTATCACAAAAGGTGTCTTCGAGGCTTGGAAAGTCAGTTGTCTGAAAAAAGCTATTTGTAATAATGGATGGACGTAAAAAAAAATTACTCCAAATTGAAACTAATTTAAGTTAATTACAAGCAGCCGTTTGTTCCAGCTTGAGCAGAAATGTTTAAAAATATCGTTACCTTTCAACCCAGCATTGAATCTGTTCAGATGAAAACTTTCGTTTTGATTTGATAGGTTTTTTTGTAATTGAATAGAAAAACACCATTTCGACTCATGTAGTAATATATCTGAATCATCAATTTCAATTTGCTTCAAAATATAAACCGAATTAGGTTTTTTAACCCAAAATCGTAACAAATGAACCATGTATAATGTATCTCACTTGTGTATAAAAGCTTCAAATCCCATTTGTTAGTTTTGATTTACATATCAATAAAAATAATTCAGTTTATATTCAAACTAGTTTATAATAGGATTTGGTAGTACTTTAGTATTAAGTTTAACTTTACATTTTGTAACAAGTAAATAAATAAAATGATGACGTGGTGGTCAAGAGGTAGTGACACCCGCCTTACAATCGTGAGGTCGTGGGTTCGAATCCCCGGTCCCGTACCAATGAGTTCTTTGGAATTTATGTACGGAATTTCACATCACTGGCTTTTCGGTGAAGGAAAACATCGTGAGGCAACCTGCGTACGTCCTTAGAATAAATTCGATGGCGTATGTGAATCTACCAACCCGCACTGGGCCAGCGTGGTGGATATGGCCCAATCACCCTTCGTGGGTAGGCCTACGTCCTGCAGTGGACTATTAAAAAGGCTGGTACAGTACAGTACAGTAAATAAATAAAATTGAGTATCGGCAAGCGGCAACGTAGGACTTACAATGTGGACAGATGACTTCATTAAGACCGCTAGGATCACAAAAAACTGGATGCAAGCAATATTCCATTCCTTCCAAGCAATGTTATTGAGGATTCGTAAAGAAGATCTATGTCAAGTAGTGGACGTCCAAAATCGGAGTAGAAGTAGGAGATACACAAACAAAAATTTAGCGTAAAAGCAATGAGTCCATTGTGCCTGTAAGTACGTTTACGAAGACTTAAATCGGTCAGTAATTTATATTTTTTAATAATTCTTTGTGTGCTCAAAACAGTAGACAAATTGCTGCAATTTTTTCCTGCCTTTCAAAAGAATAATAATGCGTCTCGCAGTCCCAGTGTCGCCAACTTTGTCCAGATTAATTGTCGTATTTTATTACCTTGAAGGGCCACTGCCTTACTCGGAACAAAAAGGTCTTTTGGCGTAGAAAATGCTACTTTTTACTTATACTTTATGAGAGCAAGCGTAGAGAAACTGAATTGGGTTAAGCCTTATGCTTCTTGGCTTGGTATTTTTTCATGTCAGGTTTAAAAAATGACAATGTTGCATTGTGGAAGAAAGTTCATCGATGTCGTATCATTCAAGTTGTTCTCATTGACAGTTATTTATAGTTATCTATAAGAAAATAAAGATATAGTTTGTATTTTTATGGTGTTTTTAGGATTTATTCTGATGCTTAGGAATATCCATCATCATAATGTCCTCTCTCTAATAGACTAGACAAACTCTACCCCAAGAGATTTTTAATAAAGACCTAGTTTGGTCTGCCTCGGTGGCTCAGTGGTTAGTGACCCTGACTTCTGGATCAAAGAGGCGTGGGTTCGATCCCCACTAGGGCAAGCATTTTTGTGATGAACATGGGTGTTTGCTCTGTGTCTGGGTGTTATTTAGGTACTATCTATATAAGTATGTATTTAAAATATGTATATGTAGTATATCAATATCTGGCAGCTATATTACAAGCTTTGCTTAGTTTGGGGTCAGAGACCGTGTGTGAGATGTCCCCCAATATTTATTTTTATTTATTTTATTTTATTTATTTAGTTGAAAGTGGCTTATTTACAGTTGAATCTTGCAATATTGATCAGCTCATCCTTCCAACTCAAGAGTAAACGTTCTACATTGCTCTCGCTTGTAAGTAATTTCAATTCAAGCACTTTGCAACTTCATAGGCTATAAGTAAATATTTTTACTGTTGCGGGCTATTAAATGTGCGTCGCTCACTTGCTTGCTCAAATGCTCAATGCTCATCCCTTAAGTTATTCGGTATTTTTGATTTGTCTATAGATTCACTCTTTTCTGGTTCAATACTATAGAAAAACGTCGACTTATTACTGATATTCTATCGCTCATTTCAATACAAACAATTAAGAAAACAAAACTGAAGAAAAAGTATTAGTCAGCATAAGTATACTTTTTAATGGAATACATAAGTAGGGCAAGTATTTTGATTGTACTTCAGTGTTTTACTTTTGAAAAGTTAATGTCTCGGAAGATAATGAGAAAACTTGGAGGTTCCACTTTTCAAGTAAAATTGGACAAAATTCCACAACTATTTGTGAAAAGTTTTAAATAAACGTTTTTTTACTCAAAGAAACGAAGAATTCCGGATTGTAAAAAATCAACAAGTTTTGTCCCTGTATTTATTTTTAAACGACTTCGAAAAAGGGAGGAGGTTGTTCGTTTGTATATATTTTTTTTAACTTTATTTGTATGTTAATATCACCTATTGTGAACTGAATCAAAAAAATATCTTTTTAGTTTGAAATGGTTTAAATTGGTCCCCCGGTGGTTTGATTTAAATTTTACAGGAATCGGCTGAGCAGTTTTTGAAAAATCAACAATAATGTTAACAATTCGATCGAAATATATGATTTTTTTACATAATGGAAAGCGGTTTTGCCATTTTCGCGAAAAATAATCATACATTTTTGAAACAACTTTTATGCAAACAACTACAACCTTTTTTACGTTTGTTGGTTTGTTCCTCTTTCACGCAGCAACGGAGCAACGGATTGACTTGATTTTTGGCATGGATATAGTTCAGCGGCCGGAAAATGACATAAGCTACTTTTTATCCCGAAAAAATAAGAGGTTCCTGTGGAATAGCACAAAAGTCAAATTCCACGCGGGCGGAGCCGCGGGCAAAAACTAGTACTTAATATTATAAATCCGAAAAGTTTGTTGGTTTGTTCTTCTTACACGCAGCAACGGAGCAACGCATTGACTTGTTTTTTGGCAAGGATTATTGTATACTTCCTCCGGTTGGTTCGTCGGTTAAAAATTAATAAACAAATATTGGGGAACATTTTACATACGGTCTCTGAAACCAAACTAAGCAAACCTTGACATATGGCTGCCAGTAACTGATATATCACATAATTATTATAGATAATACCTAAATAACACCCAGACACAGATCTTATAGGAGATCTCTAGGGCCCCCAGAGACTTATGTTCAGTAGTAGACGTCCTATAGCCGAAACTAACGAACGGTCAAATGAACTGTGTTAATAAAATTGTTAGACATACATTTTCCCGGCATTTATTTATACTTTCTTAAAACACTTCTTGTTGTATTTATTCTTTGTTCTATACAACTTTACATGCATTGTTAAATACAGCACAAGCATTCAGAAGTTCAGAAAACTAGGTAAGGCCCAAAACTTGGATGTAGGTGAAAGCCGGTACAGCTTTGTTTTCAACTTGACGGTTTTGTTCGCATGTTAAGTAATGTGTAAAGTTAGCGACGTAATTTAGTTGTGTGTTAATTTTCTTAGTCGTTGTTTTTGTAGCCAGTTAGATAGTAAAGTTATATCTATGTATTTTACTAAGATATAGTAATAGCACATTGTTTAAGAAACGAGATGTCATTCATAAAAAAACATTTCAAAAGGAGGTTATTTAACTTATTATAAATAAACTTATGAAAAGACGGACTTTGAAAATCAAGCTGTTGAACATTTTTTTTTATTATAATGTGTCCTTGGACTTTGGAAGTATACACCAGTCTCGATAATTTATACAACCAAAAAAAATAATAGTAGGATGAAACCCATTAGAAAAGGAGGGGAATGTTATAAAAATAAAAGGAAAAATAATTTACGGGCGATCTGAGGTCGGGAAGGGGATGAGGGGGGGGTTTTAAGGGGAAAAAACGGTATTTCTCGATTTCCGGCAAAACTAAAAGTCCTATCGAAAAAAGTCAAATGGCAAAGTTGTAGGTAATAAAAAGATCTAAAACTTTTGTGTTGACACTTTTTTCACATAACCTCAAAATTTATGTGAAAAATCCAAAAAACCAAGTTTTTTGTTTTTTATTTTTATCTTTTACAAAAATATATTTTTTTTAACGAAATTTGGTGAAAACGTACCTTTTTATGTCCCAAATACGCTGTAATTTATTTGATTAAAAATATTAATTTTTTTCACCTTATTTTGAATTAATATCGAAAAAACACCCTAATTTTCAATCGAAAATTCAACCGTCAAAATATCAGCTTTTTTCAAAAAGTTAGTATGTTTTCTGTTTGTTGTAATCTCTACTTTCTTTACGATAATAAAAAAATATATATATGTTACTATAGTAAATCTTCTCAGAAAATGCAAAAAATCGAAAATAAATATTAAAGAAATAAATGTCAAAATGTACAAAAAATATATTATAAATCTATTAAAAATGTATAAAATATATAGGGAAATCGGCCAAAAGTTTGTTATTAAAAATATATTTACGATATATATTTTATATATTTTTTATAGATTTTTAATATATTTTTTTTGTATTTTGAAATATTTTTTTTTCATGGGATTAACTAAATTTGTTTGTGTAAAATTAAGGAGATTATTATTTTTTTATCTTGTACTAAAATATCATTTAATTTCAATCTTTAGGTTATGTTACGTTAAGCATACTATTTTTTAAAGAAAATATTACGATTTTTATGTTTGAGTTGATTGATACAGATATAAATAGAGATAGTATTTAGAGTATTTACCTTCCTATGCAGATTCGAAAAGTTTTTTTGTTTTTTTAAGTTAACTTGTCACAGTTATCTTCAAGAAACTCAGCGTGCACGTGTATTTTTATAAACGATGTTGTATACTGTACTGTATTTCGAATACTGGTTAGGCTAACGGTTGTAACAGCTGCTACGAAATATATAGTATATAATAGTAGGTTTGTACGAGTATGTAGTAAGACCCAGACCAGCCTAGCCCCTTCCCCACTTCTCCACGAAATACCTTTTGATGGGCTACAATTTTTCGTAGGTCACTCAGGTATATATAATTTATTTTAAAATAGTTATAAATAGGCATCTACGCATATAATTTAAAGAAGATTCGACAACTTTCTCCAAATATTGTAGATGTCTTATTAAATATTAATTTTAGTAACTTATTTGTTTGTGAATTATAGTAGTTTATTTTTATTTGCAATTTTTTTGTTATCAATGTAACATGTAATTTTACGTTTTTCGAGTAATTAAAGTGTAAATTTTAGTAAATAGCTCAAAATTATTTATAATAATTTAAAAAAACTTTCGAATTCGAGTTTTTTTCGATTTTTGCATTTTCTGAGAAGATTTACTATAGTAATATATATATTTTTTTTCACCATCTGAAAGTAGAGATTTCAACAAACAGAAAACATACCAACTTTTTGAAAAAAGCTGATATTTTGACGGTTGAATTTTCGATTGAAAATTAGGGTGTTTTTTCGATATTAATTCAAAATAAGGTGAAAAAAATTAATATTTTTAATCAAATAAATTACAGCGTATTTGGGACATAAAAAGGTATGTTTTCACCAAATTTCGTTAAAAAAAATATATTTTTGTAAAAGATAAAAATAAAAAACCAAAAACTTGGTTTTTTGGATTTTTCACATAAATTTTGAGGTTATGTGAAAAAAGTGTCCAATACAAAAGTTTTAGATCTTTTTATTACCTACAACTTTGCCATTTGACTTTTTTCGATAGGACTTTTAGTTTTGCCGGAAATCGAGAAATACCGTTTTTTCCCCTTAAAACCCCCCCCCCCCCCTCATCCCCTTCCCGACCTCAGGTCGCCCGTAAATTATTTTTCCTTTTATTTTTATAATATTCCCCTCCTTTTCTAATGGGTTTCATCCTACTATTATTTTTTTTCACTCTTTATTATTTTTCAAGGCTTCTACTCTGGCCTAGTAACCTATCTCAGTAAGTAAATGTTACTGAGATAGGTTTATACTCAACACTACCAATTTTCACAATAAGAGTAACCTTAAAAACGCAAAAAAATCAGCTGTTTCGTTATCAATTAACATTTTTTATAAAACAACTGTTTTTAATCGCTCTCATGACTGATCTATAGTATAGACTGAATGAAACTTCTTGGCGACTATGAAATTAGCTACAAGCTGCAGAAAACGCAATCCCCGCAAAGTTGTTATGTAAGCTTCAGTCAAGATTGGCTTTGCAAAAATGCCAAGTCGATGGCTTTTGCACAGCTTGTAGCTAACTTCTCTGCCACCGAGATAAGTTGATTTGGCCTATGATAATTATAATGATCTTTGGTTGATTGGTCTTCTTAAGACAAGTACGAAATCGGAAATTATCGCCCAATCAGCCTTATGTCGAACATGTATAAAATATTTGCTAGGATATTACTGAAACGAATTGAAGGAACACTAGACGAACAACAACCTATTGAGCAAGCTGGTTTCCGAAAAGATTATTCAGTGATCGACCATATTCAAGTAGTACGCCAAATTTTAGACAAGTCTAACGAATACCAGCGTACATACTACATTGCATTCGTGGACTACAGTAAGGCATTTGATTCTTTGTTTCATGAAAAAATATGGGAGACGTTGAGGGATCAAGGAATTCAACACAAATACATACGGTTAATAAAAAACGTATATATTCATAGTACTGCAAAAATACAACTAGAAAAGAAAGGAGAACCATTTAAAGTTGGGAAAGGGGTCAGACAAGGAGATCCTCTCTCTCCGAAAATATTCTCGGCAGTACTGGAATCAATCTTCAGATGTCTCAACTGGGAAAACCTTGGGATCAACGTGGATGGTGTCTCTTTAACACACCTTAGATTCGCAGACGACATTGTCTTATTTGCTGAAACACCAGAAGATATAGAGAGGATGATAAACGAACTGGCTACTGAAAGCGAAAAGATGGGGCTAAAACTAAATCCGGAAAAAACAAAAGTAATGACAAATGGAAAGAAAATAACAATAAATTTAGGCAATGATGCAATCGAGTACTCGGATGAATACATCTATCTGGGGCAGATCATAACACAAAGCGATTCTGTTTCCAAAGAGGTCGAGAGAAGAATCACCAGCGGCTGGAGGCGATACTGGGGTCTGAAAGAGGCTATGAAAGATAAAGAGCTTCACATTAATGTGAAAAGTAAACTATTTAATACTTGCATATTACCAGTCCTTATGTATGGCAGTCAGACGTGGGCTTTAACACAAAGCACGACGAACAAACTAGCAACCTGTCAACGTGCAATGGAAAGGAGTATGCTTAATATAAAGAAATCAGACAAAGTGAGAAACCGAGTCATTAGAAACAAAACAAAAGTCATCGATATAACATCTAAAATTAGACGACTCAAATGGAAATGGGCGGGCCACATGATAAGAGGACACGACAAATGGAGTAAAAAAGTCTCTCAATGGTACCCAAGGGAAGGAAAAAGGAAAAGAGGAAAACCTCAGAAAAGATGGGATGACGATATTAGACAGGTGGCAGGAACCACGTGGAACAGAGTGGCAGAAGAAAGAAAAGAATGGAAAAGGTTGGAGGAGGCCTTTGCCAACAGGCAAACAGATTTACAAAAAATCACAAAGATGGAAATACTTAATTACTAAGAACTTAAAACATTACTTAGATTAAGATTAAACTTAAGTTAAAACTATGTGAATCTGAATAAAGGGCTTATATTATATTATTATTATAATTATAATGATCTAATCCGTAATGTTTTCCTCCACGGGTTACCTGGAAGAAATCGCTATGAGCGATAAGGTCGCCATTATACTCTTTTGAGATACCTAATTAATTCTAAGATTGTTTGTAATGGTTTTTGTTTGGTGTACAATAAAGTATGTATATTATTATTAATGATGAGGCAATAAACAAGGATATTTCTAATCAATTAGCATCCTTTTAGGGGCAAATTTTGTTCATCAAAACAAAAAACTTTTATTCTGCAACTTTTGAGAAAAAAAAATCAGCTGTTCCATACATTTTGTCGCGAATGAACGATATCCTACTAGTCCTACTAATATTATAAACGCGAAAGTTTGGGAGGATGGATGGATGTATGGATGTTTGTTACTCCTTCACGCAAAAACTACTGAACGGATTGAGATGAAACTTTGCATTAATATAGCTTATATATCAGAATAACACATAGGCTATAAATTATAATGATATATTGCGTATGCGGGCGAAACCGCGGGTAAAAACTACTTTTTATATAAAACAACAATTTTTTTTTGAGGTTTGACAAAAGTCGGACAACAAAAGTTGTTACTTTTGATGTACAGAATAAGCCCCTAAGAGGATTCTAATTGATTAGAAATATCCCTCTAAATCGTCGTTTAATGAAACAGCTGTACGGAGTATACTCGTACATTACATTAACAGCAACAAAACTACTTTGACGGTTTTAAATATTTAGGTCTTAACATACGAAATCCGGAATCCCAGATATATCTGTGACTACCGCGAGATGGACGAATGTATTACTACCCTCGCAGTTTATCTACGGAACCCAAGTCTCAAAGCTTAGAAGGGTTCAGTAATACTCGACCCAGGATACATTTGAATAATTCCCAAAACTTTTCTAGTAGCTATTTTTGATGTTTGCTGACATAGAAAATAAACGAAAAGGTCAGGTAATGCTACAAAAACCAGAAGTCTTTGTCGAAAAAAGATTCAGAGATGCCTTTATTAAAATTACTAGGGATGTTTTTGCTCGGAAACGATGATAACCGAAGATAGAGCGTACATTTTGGATAAATGTCTCTACACGACATATACTCTTTCGAAAATAATATTATAATTCAGATAGTCTGCAGTAAGCCAAAAAAAATATTTTTTGCAAAAAATGGTAAAACCGCCTGCCATTGTTTACAACATTCGAATATTTCGCTCGAATTGTTTACATTATTGTTGATTTTTCAAAAAAGGCTAAAATTTAAAAGTGACTACTACTACTACTTCGAAAGTATACCCTTTCGAATTTAAAAATATTTTTTCGATTCGGTTCACCATTAGCGAAATTATCACACACACAAAAAATACATACAGACGAACATAAAGCCTCCTCCTCTTTGGAAGTCGGTTAAAAATCTAAATTATTAATGCGCTACTTTATTTGTCGACATACAAAACGCAATGCGTTTATTTTTTTCTTGAAACACTTGACTACAAAGTAGGTACGTTCTATTATTATAGTATTTTAAGTTATGAACTTATAAAAATATCTATTAAAAATGAAATTGTTGAGAACGAGAATTTAAAATAATTCAGGCTTTAATGGTAAAGCCTGAATTATTTTTAATGTTCCAGAATTGCTTAATATTTTAATATATTGTTAATGTAGGTCCATTAATTTAATTTTTAAAGTTATATGGCACCGCTAGGTCATAACAAAATTATCAAAAATTAGTAACTGAAATAAGTAAATCTTTTAAATAAAACGAGAATACGAGAGTTGTGATTGTTTTAATCTACTCCGAGCAAGACTTGATAAAAAAGTTTGCTCTATGTAAGTAGGCAGTTAAATTTATCCGCTACAAAAAATAAGTAGGTAAATCTCTGGAGAACCTATTTTTAACAGGGGTTAATATGTATTTCAGGCGAGTTGTGGAGGCGTTAACCCTTTGAAGTGAAATGTTATCAATATTTTTGGACCTTTGACAAACCACATTCGTACTATTTCAGCTGCTACAATCGGGCAAATATCTATAGAGTCACAATCCTTCCAAAAATATGTCCCAGCTACGTAGTGGGACTTTTTCCATCCATCCATCCATCAGCCGAAGGACGTCCACTGCTGGACATAGGCCTCCTCTATGGATCTCCAATAAGACCGGTTGGAAGCGGCTTGCATCCAGCGCGATCCTGCGGTCTTAATGAGGGACTTTTTAGTTATGCCAAAGTGCTCGAAAACAAGCACTAATTACGTGACATAACGTCGAGAATTGAGAAAAATAGATCATTGTGAATTATTTAATGTATATCTAAGTAGGTAAGTATGACGGTGCTCTGACATTTTTTTACTAATATCACTTAGGAATTGTGGCTCTATTAACATTCGCTCGAAAGCTGCATCTCAAAATCTTAAGATCACAGTCATGCAAATCAATATCATAATAAAATATCTCCTTAGATTTTCAACGTATAATTTTGAAAATGTTGAGTATTTAAATCTACTTAAAATTGACATCTATACTATATATATATTGTATGCTATTTGGTTCATAAATGTAGCAGTTATGATACTATGTGACTAGAACAGACGGCCGAGGAGATGGAAGAGTAGTATTGATAAGGACATGCGTACAGACAGACGGAAGGACACAACGTTCTTATAAGGGTGCCTTTAAATTTGCCGCAACGTGTGGCGTTGTTTTTAACCGATTCCCAAAAAGGAGGAGGTTCTGTGTTCGTCTGTATGTATTTTTTATGTGTTTATTCATCGATATTTTCGCCAATTGAGAACTGAATAAAAAAAATTACTTTGTAAAGGTATACGCCCGAGGTAGTCCCATTTAAATTTTATCGAAATCAGCTGAGCCGTTTCGATCTATTCGAGTAAACTATTCGAATTTTGTAAACGATGGCAGTTAATTGCCATATTTTGCGAAAATATGAATATTAATTATTATTTAAATCAATATAAAAGAGTCGCGCGACTGTAGCTCTGTAAGTTGCGGCAGGTTTGAAGGCGCTCTAAGGGTTCCTTGTTTTCCAACAAAACCCTGAAAACTATAAAGATTATATTGCCATTATTTTCAACGCATGGAGGAGACTGGAGAGCGCGTGGGCCCCGTTTTTGTTGAAACAACAGGTCACCGATTTTAAGCGGTGGGAGAGGCAAGCTCCGCTGGCTGTAATTGGCTGACGCCAAAATGACGCAATGACAACAGCTCTTGTAGTGGTGCCAAAAATGTTACTAGCAAAATATCGATATCGATTTTTGACTTGGTTCTACTTTAAATAAAACTTCTTTAAATAAATCGCAACAACACATCTTTTTAACTATTGACACTATACTGGATCAAAATATATCGTATCGAAACCACACAATCGTATCGTCTCAACAAAGAAAGAAAAGTGTATTTTGCCACTTACAGTTTGGCCAACGTAAATAAGTATTGTTTATATACCTAAAACAATAAACTTTGAATACGATACCGGATCGATACAAAATATCGTATCGAAACAAGCGGATAGATACCTGGATCGATACACTGCGATGCGATCCATTGCAATCCAAAGTATCGATACAAAGCACCTGGATCGAGCATCCCTAGTCGGGTGTCAACTAAAGCGCCTATCGATGGTGAGCGAGACCGCCCCGCGCACTCTCTCCACTGGTTAATATGCTCCTTGTTTCAACCTCTAGAAGAAACACTCAATTTCCCTTTTCATAAAATGTGTAAAGCCGTAGCGAAAACTGCAAGATGCATTAAGTCGTTAAGCCGCGAGCACATAGCATCGTCTTCGGACGCGACACCTATTGTGCCCCGGCCTTACAGCACTTTGTCATTCGCCCTTTGTTACACTACTAATGCTCCTTAATGTACTTCCCGCTTTAGTGCGGAAATGGGGAGCGGCATTTGTATTTTTTAAGAACGTCTTCGAGCATCGGGATTATGTTAAGGCTTTGTTTTAGGAAGTATATTTTTAACCAACTTCATTACAGGTCAATGACAATATTTTCGCATCTTCTTATGTTTTTCTTCTTTTCAGCCATAAGACGTCTACTGATCGACATAGGCCTCCTCTAGGTAGCGGCTTGTATCCAATGCGATCCTGCGGTCTTAATTAAGTTATCCTTGACGCTAAGCTGCGCTTGCCTTTACAGAATTTTCGCATGGAGACAGCGAAAATCTAATAGTTTATCATACGTTATTTAAATCACAGTCAATTTTCAACCTATTTTGCAAGGAATAAATGGATTGAATGTTTAATTTCTCACGTATGTTCCCCGATTACCTGAAGACGCCTTGCCCGTTTTAGAAACCCTTTTTTGTGTGCATTTATGCCTACATTTCAAGTGATGCCATGGTTATCAGGTCAGGATCATATGAGCGGATACTGAATAAATTGATAATGTTTAAAATGTTAGACATTTTTTAAGCGACACACTTGAAAGCTTAGAGTTTGGTCAAAAAATAATTATGAATGGCACAGAGATGCGAATAACGTGAAGATATCCAGAAATTGATATCAACACCACAACACCTGGATGTTATTTGTCGTCTTCATCATCATTCACATCCTTTTTTATCCCACTTCAGGGTATAAATAAATAATAACAAATAAATATTAGGGGACATCTTACACACGGTCTCCGACCCCAAACTAAACAAAGCTTGTGATATGGTTGCCAGAGACTGATAAACTACACATATTTAAAATACATACTTATATAGATAATACCTAATGTTCATCACATAAATGTTTGCACTGTGTGGGGATCGAACCCACGCCTCTTTGGTCCAGAAGTCACGGTCACTAACCACTGAGCCACCGAGGCAGTCATATAGGCCTATCTCTTATAGTGCCATCTGCCTCGGCCACTATGCTGCCGGATGACCCACGCACCGCTTACGATATCCACGCAACCGTACTGTTATCGCCTTACTACACCTGTTGTCACTTCGTCAAGCCACGAGTCCTGCCCAGCTCCACTTAAGATTTGCTACTACGGTTTCCGACCTTTGTCGATATAATAAGCGAAAAATAAAGATAATTAGCGTAACAGGTAAAAAGACTTATGCTTTGCAGTGGGCTGATAAAAGCGACAGTAACAATGAATAAAGAATAAAGTGAAAAAACAAGCTGAGGGACTGCTTAATGTTACAACAGTTCATTGCAAGATGTTCAGTTTAGCAGGCTATTGAAAAGCCTTTACAATACATTAAGCGTACAAATATCGCTAACAAACCCCAAAATAAGCTGCTAAATACTAGAAAACTTTATCAAATCCGCCGGTAATCCTGTCGCTAAAACCTGCCAAGCGTGCTCGCTACTTCGTTTAAAATATTGCTTTCAGCATTTTGCTTTTATTACTACGTGGCACACGTCGGATTAATATTTATAAAAGTTTGCTTCTAACGCATGTACTGAGAAAAACAGACGCAATTTATGATAAAGCAAGCGCAAAATACAATGAACTAAACTGTTTTTATCATTTTTAGGGTTCCGTACCTCAAAAGAAAAAAACGGAACCCTTATAGGATCACTTTGTTGTCCGTCTGTGTGTATGTGTGTATGTCAAGACTCTTTATCTCGAGGACGCGTAAATATATCGAGTTGAAATTTAATCTGTATACGTACCTATATCGATGAATTCTTGCAGTTGTGTAAAAGAAAAACTTCTCAGTTGTCGTTTAAAAAAGTTAGAGTCGTTTTTGTCATAAAAAACCGCATATTTCGACACTCACAAAAATCAAAACCTACAGGGTACTTTTCGTTGACATAGAACTATGAAATTTAGCGAGAAGCATTGTCTTAGAGAACACATATAGGAATAAATCTGAAAACTGTACATTTTTATTTACATCACAAAAAATAGGGCCTCGAAATTCACAAAATATGGGCTCAAAATTCATAGTGAGTAAATCTTATCATGTAAGGTATTATATAAAAGAACTTCATTAGCACATGCCAAAACAGGTCTTTAATTATTTTAACAATGTGTTTGTACGGAACCCTCGATGTGTGAGCCTGACTCGCACTTGTCCGGTTTTTTTTACACAATTTCTGCTATAGGTAACATGACAATAGGCTCAATTTTAAAGGCGCCATTGTAAATTTAATAGCAACGTAAATATTGTTCTCTCTATCAAACACATATGGTGAAAAAGAAACAGGACTACTCTAAATTGCTACTGTAATACGATGGCGCCTCTAAAATTGGACCTAATGGCAACACAAACTTAAATCAGTGTAACAAACAACGGTGACTCTACGCACCTACTAGTTTATAATTATTTTCAGTAATAATATTATAACATAGGTTATGGGTAAAATGAAAAGAAACGCCGATAGTTTTTTGATTAGACGCCTTTTCGGATCTGTTAAGTTTAGAGAGTGTTGTAATTGTACATTATGATATAAGTGCGGTAAGTTGAAAATTACAGCCGAGGCTATATTATAGAGATATTGCTATAATATTTCTATAAGGAAGCAGAGGCTGTAATTTTCAAAGCGCGCGTATGTCATACGACATTTTATAACATATTTGCGAGGAAATTAATAAAACTCCAACTTTCCTAAACGAATAAATCTTTAATTACGTGTTAAAGCAGTTATAGAAATTTGAACAATTTTTAAAAGTGATTGTTACGTTGCCAGTTGGCATTTTTAATGTTGTCAAGTTATTATTATTAGTTACAATTTACCCAGTCTCTCTCTCAATCTCTTGAGAGAAAGTAAATTCATCACTTCTTGACGACATTTTCAACTGAAAACATTACAGCGAAAATAAAAAGCGCCTGAAATAATTTTTATCTCCCAAATAAAATTAAATTCATAAAATATTGACCACTTTTCTGGCATAAAAACTCTGCTAAGATTTTAAAAAGTATCGTACATTTTTAGACGGAGCATCTTAAAAAAGCCGTGCATGTTACTTTATTAAAAAAAAAACTCGTGCGTTTTACATTACAATAACGCACCAGTGCGTAATGAAATACATTACGATATTGAAATTGGTGTAATTACAGCCACTTTACGAGCAAATATGTTGTAAAAAGTATTGACATTATTGTATAGCCTCGACCTTAGCTTTGCTTATAACGTATTTATGGAGTACGTATTTTATTTTCCACGTGTGTGAGTCCGCGTGTCACGCGTCAGGGGACTTGAATATTCAGAGTTAGAGCTTGCTATTGTGAATGCGAACCAACTTTTCGAATTTCGTTTTAGCATACAAATTTCTGATGAATTATTTTTATTATGGAATTTTTTAGTAGCTTTAGCGACTGTAGCCTTTGAAACGTGTAGCTTTTAAGCTACGCGTTTTAATAATCATGCTTAAAATAGATATCACCAAATTTTTGACGAGCTTTCAGTTGAATTTGTAGTGCAATGAAAACTGCGAGATGGGGGAATGATTCGTGCTTAGATGCAGCAAAACCATCTACCTCACCTTAAATTTTTTTTTAAGCTTACGTGCGACATTTCAAGGAATTTATTTATTTATTTATTTACATACTTAGGTATGTGCAGATAAAGCACATGCACACGACCAAACTGGGCATGTGTTCCTAACATAATAATTATATCTATTGAAGCAATTTTAAACCACAAACATGCATAATGGTTTATTCCCAGTTCCTAGGCATGAACTGGGAATAAACCTAGCTGCTGTCAAACTGTCAAATATGTATTAGATTTTGACGTAAAAATCGACTTTTGGTAAAATCAAGGTTTTAATGATGTAGCACGAGCTCTTAAAGGTGACGTCCACAAGTGGTATATTATTAAGAGAAAAATCGAACCAAGATGATATATACATCATTTGAAAGCTTGTTATATGGGCTTCCCAATAATATTTAATTTAGATTTTTTCACCCCTCCATTTTTTAAAATGCGAATAATAAATTGTAAGAAAAATAACAATACAGCTTATTATTTTTTCTAGTTTAGCAATAATAAAGTGCTTCTATCGTTATTTTACTTGCTTTCGTACCTGGTTTTTCCACATTCATCTCTTAATTTGCTAAAATAAAAAATTATAACACACCAGTGTGACCAGTTAGTAGGTACAATGTGACTAAAAATAACTTAAAAGTGTGGCTAACTGGTAAAAATGCTTTTATTTAACAATTTGGAGGTTACTTAATCAGGGCTGCTAGAGATGAACTACTTATTGAGAGATATATATTTATAACAGAATACGGCTAAAACTCACGTTTTAATGAAGAGATATATATTTATTTTTTCTAATAAATTCTAAATTTATTTAAAAAAAATCGGAGGGGTCTTTTTTGTTTTTAACTGTTGTAATAGACTCAGAAAAATATGAACTTCCTCGAAATGTAACGAGTGTTGTGGTTAGAATTTTTAATTATTAATATATCAGCCTCCATACATTTTGTGGACATGACCTTTATCAATTTTTTTATAAAAGCTTTTTTAACAAACTCCATTTGATAAGATTACAGGCTTTCTTGCTGTATTGTGGAAACAAACATTCTTTAAGTATTTATTTTGACATCTGCACGTCTGTCTTTTCCCACATGGGTGATACTCAAGACGAGATATTGCAGATGATTTGGTAATAATGTAGCATTATGGCCTATTTTAAGACATTTCCTCGTATATTTAACAAGCTCGAGCCGTAACCATTTACACGGACAAAACATTAACATAGATTAAACATAAACACATTAAGAATACTGTAAGGAGACACTCGATCCTCTCAGTTCATTCTAAAACAATTGTCCAACGCGCAACGACACACATTAACAGAGAGTGGCTTAAAATAACATCAATTAAAAGTCCATAAACCAACACATTATGGTAAACCGAGCTCATAGCGTTGAGCATTACAACGCGCCATAGATAATGCCAGTCCTGGATCAGACTTTATGGCAGAGAACTACCAAAATGATCCATTTATTATGGCCATTAACAGCCCTATCTGAGCGAGTATGGAAATGACGCCGGCAGACGTATTTATGAAGTTGCGTGATATGAGTGGTGGTGGCGGTCGGCTGGAGGGCAACTCGAGAATGCAGCTATTTAGTTTTGGAATGGTTGCAGAGAACTCAGTAGCTTGTCTGTCTATATAGTGTTATTTCAACGGTGTAGCCATGTAAAGGCCTTCAGGCTGCTTACAAACTCTAACATCAGAGCTAGCCAGCTGACCTGTACTGTACTGTACCAGCCTTTTTAATAGTCCACTGCAGGACGTAGGCCTACCCACGAAGGGTGTTTGGACCATATTCACCACGCTGGCCCAATGCAGGTTGGTGGATTCACATACGCCATAGAATTTCTTTTACGGACGTATTCAGGTTGCCTCACAATGTTTTCCTTCACCGAAAAGCCTTTGGTGTGAATTTCCGTACTTAAGTTTCAAAAAAATACATAGGTACTACGGGATTGGGATTTGAACGACCTCACGATTGCAGGGCGGGTGTTACTACCACTAGACCACCACGGTTCTATACGAGCTATAACAGCTGACCTATACGAGCGTAATGCTATGTCTTTCACATTTCGAAATATATGCATAAAAGCTTCATGGCCTGGGTCTGATATTCGACATCAACCAGACACAGATTTTGGATTATCATCATCATGTTAATTTTAGCATGTAATTGTCCACTGACAAGTAGGAGGATCCAACGAAGACAGCTGAAACACGCAGGTTGCAAGTCACTTTCAACCGATTTTTTTAGAAATCCATAGTAAGACCTACGTCTACGTATGGTAAACTTGATGTTAAACTACTGATAGTGCATAGGCAATACAACTCTAGTACGCTAACATCCGCGGCTTTGTACATAGGTACTTATGGAAGATTGAGCCGCAATATCAACAATTTTGAAGAGCCCACGAGTTAATAAACAATAATAATATTTTTTTTATTTGACCAAAACAATGTTTACATAATACATATCTTAACTATGCTAGAATAATTGAACACAATATTATAATAGGTTTCTGTTGCCGAACTAGGCCGAAGTCTGTGTTCCAGCTTACAGCCCGAGTAGGTACTTATACATAACCAACTTAAATTAATTTAGAATGAGGGTATTTACAAATATGTCTAATTATTCTTAAAATTGTTTCTATACCAAGAGTTAGTGGATGGCTTACGCCTATGACAGGGTTTAACAATAGTGGAATAGTATTACTGTAGCTAACGACGCTGATCGAAGTAAACGACTTTCTTCATTAAAATTTTAGAAAATACTTGCTATTTACAGTCGTCTATCAATGGAAAGAACATTGATTCGCCACCTTCATTCATTCACAATAAAGATAAAATTCGGAAGCATTTGGAGGTTTCTTATAAAGGTTCATTTCATTGTAATTTACCAAAGAGCTTTAGAAAACCCCTATAAATAAATCTGTTTAGAAGCTTCGTAAATTAACTTGGAAAAGTCTAATTTATTTTACCGATAAATAAAGTTTGAAGTACACGTGTATGTTTATTAATCGTCGTTTATTTTATTGGCAGCTTCAGGGCTATAAATGAATACTTTACTTGTTATGTAAGTTTCTGCAAGAATGAGTATACACCACTTCATTAAAACTCGCGTGAGAATTCTTTATACTAAAGAAAACACCGGTTTTTACTCACGTATAATATCGCGGCCCGGCCGCTGGGAACCCATCCGTAACCGTATCCGAGCGCGCGTTTTCCCTGACGAAGGAGTACTAATTACTCTGAAACCGGTCGGGTTCCCAGCGGCCTGACCGCGATATTATACGTGAGTAAAAACCGGTGTTTTCTTTGGGTGCATATGAGCTCTTCTTTATTTTCAATACCCTGTAATTGAAAATAAAGAAAATTAATTAATACAACGTGGGTGTCTTCAAATCCTGAGTAAATAGGTATCTTCTAGGTAAGCTTGCTACACCCTAGACCGCATACCTGCTCAACATCAGGCAGTATGTAGTCAAACGCAAACCCATACGGAATAAAAAAAAACTGGCCACTGCTCATTGCACTGGCCTCTCTTCTGTGCCAACCATTTGTCTTAAATTCTGATAATATCGTGGATTTTATCATACAAATTTTAATATTGATGATATGCAAACGGACTTATTGCCCAAATCATATCATCAACATTATAATTATTAGCCTTGGGACGGACTGCTATAGAAATTAAACTCTATACTATGTGTAAGTAGGTACAGACGCTTGAAATATTCTCAGAATAATTAGTTGTATATTCACTTCAAAAATTAATGATTAAAATAAAACAGATGAAGTATCCATACGATACGGAACTCTACGAGTCCAACTTGCACTTGGCCGACTTTTTAATAGTTTTCGTTAAAGTAGCAACAGAAATCTGTAAAAATTAGTTATTACGGTTCATGAGATACAGCCTGGTGATAGACAAACAGATTAACAGACGAACAACCGAGTCTTCATAATAGGGTTCCGTTTTTACTTTTTGGGTGCCATCCATCCATCCATCAGCCGAAGGACGTCCACTGCTGGACATAGGCCTCCCCTATGGATCTCCAATAAGACCGGTTGGAAGCGGCTTGCATCCAGCGCGATCCTGCGGTCTTAATGAGGTCATCTGTCCACCTTGTGGGGTGGACATCTTACGCTGCGCTTGCCGGTACGTGGTCTCCACTCGAGAACTTTTCGACCCCATCGGTCATCAGCCCTTCGCGCTATGTGCTCTGCCCATTGCCATATCAACCTGCCAATCCTTTGGGCTATGTCGGTAACTTTGGTTCGTCTACGGATCTCCTCATTTCTGATTTGATCTCGCAGAGAGACTCCGAGCATAGCCCTCTCCATAGCTCGTTGGGCTACTTGGAGCTTACTAATAAGGCCCATAGAGAGAGACCACGTTTCTGTGCCATAAGTCATCACTGGCAACACACACTGGTCGAAAACTTTCGACTTGAGGCACTGAGGTATGTCGGACCCCTAAAAATTCTAATAAAATAATGACTCAAACATTAGCTGATTACCGCAAAAGTATTGCTAGGCTAGCATTTCCTAGCAAAACAACCGAAATCGCTTAATAGTCATTAAACACGGTACTCTTTCACCACCGCCTGTACCAACGCTGTTCATTGTGTTCCTAGTAATTAAGAGTAAATTCAAGATAATGAGACAACTCTGAGAGCTGGTCGGAGCGCTGGAAACTAGTTCAATACCAACTTTCATATTATTCAAGTACAAAGCACAACGAAGCAGATTGGACAAAGCTCCTTAGTGTATCAGTCATTGTTACAAAGAATTAGGTGTAGGTTTCTTTTGTCAGCAGCTTTAGAATTTTTTAATTAAAATAATTATCACATATGCACTCATGCATTATTTCTATTACAGGCAGCTATTTAATAATTATATTCAACCTCATTTGGCGATCTTTTACAAGATTGGAGTACTAACAAGATGGCTCATCTCTCGTAGGATTTATTTTATTGTATAATTTTTCGCATAGGACTGATTTAGTATTCGCTACTGATACTTATTTACATTGTGAAAGAAATAAGTTAAAAAATGACGTAATGAAATGAAATGACTTGGACCATAATTGACCGAGCGTAAGTGAGGTGCGTAAGTGAGTTGCGTGTATGTTTGTATGTATATTTGTTCGACGATAACTGAAGTACCGCTTAACCGATCTCCATGAAATTTAACATGAACGTAGTTTATATTTATAGAATTTTTATGTTTGAATATGAGCATCTTCTGTTAAGTGGTTGCGAAGATACGAGGGCCGTGGTAAATAGAAGCAAAACGGCACCACTTTCTGCGGGAGTTGCGGATGACTATTTTAAACATTTCACCGAATGTTATCTATGTCTTTCAACATTTGTTTAAAATAAATCGCTAATTTTCATACAAATATTGTTACATTTTTTTTAAATCCCAGTAGGTATTTATGATATAAAATAGGAATATCGCGAGGTCCAAGTCCGGGGCGGACTACTAGTCATAATATCATTCTATTATTTATGTGTCATGACTACTTGGATAAATCATTTAGCTCCAAACGTCTGTCTCAAAACTAGTGTTTCTCAAAAAGATTAAACATAACTTTGTGTCCTAGTACACTTTTTATTGGATTACAGTACTGGCGAGGAGCCATTCGGGAGATCAGATGTAATCTCCTGTACATTCCACCAGGGACTAGCGTTAGCAACATCAAAGGAGTACAAACTTCGATTATTTTCAAAGTTCTACATTTAAAAAAAAACTATAAAATGTTGATGTTAGTTTATTCCACACTTTAAAAAACCGGACCTTGCACTTGGCAAGTCAGGCTCGCACACTCAAATAATGTGTTCAATCAAATCGCAAAAGTTTAAAAACAACATCGTAAAATAATCATCGAAAAATATTTCTTTTTTTTTACTTTTCTCGCCATAAATCAAAAATTACACATTTTAAACCTATTTTAGCAAATGCTAATGAAGCTCTTTCATATGATACCCCACATGATATGATTTACTCACAATGAATTTTGGGCCACATTATTTTGTATATAGGCCCTATTTTTTTGTGATTTTATTAGAAATGTACAGTTTTCAGATTTATTCCTCTATGTGTACTCTAAGACAACGCTTCCTGCCAAATTTCATAGTTCTAGGTCAACTGGAAGTAGGTTTTGATTTGTGACTGTTAAAATATGCGATGTTTTACGACATAAACGGCTCTAACTTTTTTATACGGTAATTGAGAAGTTTGATTTTTTTCACAACTGTAATAAACCATAGATATACGTACATGGTTTAAATTTCAACTCGTTAACTTTACCCGCTCTTGAGATAAAGGATCTTGACATACGGACAGACGGACAGACGGACAACAAAGTGATCTTACAAGGGTTCCGTTTTTACCTTATGAGGCACGGAACCCTAAAAATACACTAATTTTGTTGATATACACCACTTAATTCTGCTATTTTTCAAAATTTAAATAAATTAATATAGTTTTTACATAGCCTATGTTGAGTATACGTATAGCGGCAGCAGAAATACGTTATTTGTGAAAATTGCAACGTTATAGCTATCACGGTTCATGAGATACAGCCAGACAGACAGACTCTCGGCGGGATCTTTGTAATAGGGTTAGGTTCTTAGTAATACGGGACGTATTTATCCTCTGGGTACGGAACCCTAAAAACTAGGAGCCAGGATGGCCCTAAGTTTTTTTTTATCGTAGCGTCTAACTTTCGATAAGTATTTGATGATCAAATTACTGTCTGAGAAAGATACCAAAGTAGCTTACTATTACACAGTCATCACAATGTAATTTCTCAGTTTCTCTACATTATTTTCCATAACTGGCTGCGTAAGGTCGTTTTTGTGATTTGAATACACGCTCTTCGCGAAACTACTGTTATAACGGCAACAAACTGGCAATATTTCGGAATGAAAATGAGAATGACAAAGACTAAAACCATTGTCAAACGTTCTAGAATTGTTACCGAGAACATTATCAAACACAGCACAAATGCCTTCATATTTACCTACACAATACACCGCATTCCAACATAACCATTAACCTTTAAGGCCTCGGTTACATCCGCGAGCTAACGCTACTAAAAGAGGTCTAAACGCACTGCCTTAATGAAAACCAAACAACATTAAGCCATCGCAGCGCGCCATGATTTAATACAGTTGCCTTGGAGCATTGACATAGATTATAAGGACCCGGCATAAAAATCACTAATTCTAAAAGCTGCTTTACAACTGTTTGTAAAGCAGCTTTTAGAATTAGCACATTACATCAGCGGTAAATCACTCATACTAGCGTATAGACTTAAAATATTACAAAATGAAATATTAATAGTTAAGCTTGGAAATCATCGTCAAGATAATAAGTCCGCTGATCTGACCTTCACCATAGATTTTCGGTTAGGCCGGTTGGCATTGGCGTAGTCCATTCCATAAAATTAGACAGTGTTGACTTTCAATGTTTTTAGGGTGGGCAAAAGAGTTTTTACGTTGCTATACCTATGCCGATTGGGAGCATCGGGTGTTCTCTTGCGATCTTAACTAGATTATTTTTAATGAGTTTTCTCTGCGGCATTAATCGTTCTTGACACATGAAAAATACTTTCTATCTCTCTGTTTTATTTTCTATCTCGCATCGCACATGATAATGCCAAATTCAATCAACTGGATTACCAAGTCTCAACGTATATTTCATTGGATGAAGGGCGCGGTATGAGTCGTGAGACACCGAGCACGTCATTAGGAGTGAGTTAATGAGCGAGCATGACTTGGAAGGGGTTGGCGAAAGCCACGGGGAAAAATAGCTGTGTCAATTTGTGACGTGTGGTGATTCCGCTGCCTGGTTGAGCATTTTACATACTCAGGAAATCATTGTATTGTACTGATATATGAACATTATTATTTGATCCTGGAATAGCGGGAGAAAATCATCTGTTAAAGAAAAAAATAGCTTTTCGCAGGCTAAAAGCTTTTTTTAATCGTTGTCTTCTTAGCTATGGGACGTCTACTGTTGTCCTTCCTAAATTTTTTCATAAATATACCGTTGGTAGGGTTACATCCAGCGTGATCCTACGGTCTTCCAGATAAAATCTGTCTATATATTGCAATTTTGATGTCTTGCACTGCGCTTAGGTGTGCAAGGTCTTTAAAATATTTTTCTATCAGCCAACTTTTCTTTAGTATTGGCACATATTAACAATTTGTATTACGTAGGTACGATTGCAATGTACAGGTTCTTTTAAGAGTTCACTATATTCATAATTATGAACTTGGGATTCAAATCAACAGAAAAAAATTGTAGCTAAATAAACTAAAGCTTTATTATTACAAGTATATCGGGCCAAACATAAACATATATAGATGCCATTACAAAAATGTTAAGGTGACGCATTGATAAACTATTGTTTCAAAAATTCTCCCTTCACTCGGACAAATTTTAGGCGGTCGCGCTCGACAGGATCGCGCCAGAGCGGCGGGCGGCAGTGACTTTTTAATTAACTACTCATAAGGTACACAGTAAAAAAAATTACTTCTCGGTCTTTAAAATAGAATAGCGGTCTGGCTATTTTATTCGTAAAAAATAATGGGGTGTTGTCGCTGATAATTCTGAGAATTCGAATCATTAAACTTTGTTTTTAGTGAGAAATTAGTAATTTTCTTTTAATGAAGTCGGTTACTTTTCAAAATTTTCATCCGGTTCATTAAATATTTCAGGATTTTCCCTTATCTATGATATTTTTTTAAATTTGAATCAACATTATTCGTCCTCTCACGTCGCGCATTCAAAAGTACTCGTTTTCGTGTTTCTCGGCCCGATGCCTCGTCTTAAGACTGGCTATTTAGGCATTAACTTATAAACTCAACAACTCCAAGGAAGAACAGCATGCAATACAATAATGTGGATCGCATTCTATCAAGAAACACAAAGAGAAGCTGCTTTTAACAATGTTGCAGTCAACGCCGACATTTTGTTGGCAGATTTCAAGACTGTTTTATTAAATTTCGTGTTGCTACCATTGCCTTATTTATAAGGAGACGGAAGTAATCGCTAGTTGCGCTAGCAATCACTGGTCGTAAAGGGTTGCTTTATAAAGTGCACCTATTTACAGAAGTAATATTACTGTACTGTACTAGCCTTTTTAATAGTCCACTGCAGGACGTGATCCACGAAGGGTGATTAGGCAATATCCACCACGCTGGCCCAGTGTGGGTTGGTGGATTCGCATACGCCATCGAAATTCTTCTACGGACGCGTGCAGGTTGCCTTACGATGTTTTCCTTCATCGAAAAGCCAGTGGTGTTAACTCCGTGCATAAATTCCAAAGAACTCATTGTTACGGGATCGGGATTTGAATCCGACCTCAAGATTGTAAGGCGGGTGTCACTACCTCTAGGCCACCACGCCTATGAAGTATATTTATATGATCATAATTATGAACAACTGTTATTATTTATGAACTGCGAAATCTCGACTCTAGATAAAATTTATGAAATAGCCAAATTTTTTGCAACTTTTCAGTTGGTTAGTGTGATTCGTGCAAGATCGTTTAATGTCCAAATTTTAACAAGATGTAACTCGAGTATGAATTAAATCGGTCAAGAGCGAGTCGGTAATCCGCTAAACAGATGCAAGGTCTACTGTTCGAAAAATTACTAGTTAAATCCATTGTTATATAGTCGAAAAGTTCTCGAGTGGAGACCACGTACCGGCAAAGCGTAGCGTAGGACGTCCACCCACAAGGTGGACGGATGACCTCATTAGGACCGCAAGATCGCGCTGGATGCAAGCCGCTTCCAACCGGTCTTATTGGAGATCCATAGGCGAGGCCTATGTCCAGCAGTGGACGTCCTTTGGCTGATGGATGGATGGATGAAATCTATTGTTTGAATATTTATTATTTTATTTTTGGTCACCAAAGCCAGTAATGAACCCCATAGTTTTGGTCAAGTGTACCATTAAACGCGGACCAAATAAAAAATCAAGACAACGTCGTGACTAGATAAGTGAGGCCGGTTTTTTTATACATGTGGTGAATGCATCGGTGTTGCGGCGCCGTAGTTCGACTGACGATCAAAGGCGTAGTTTCCTTGTACGTGTATGTGTGTGTACCTAATTGTAAGAATAAGTTGAGAGGCGTAGTTTTGCCGGCCTCACAACATTATGTCTTGATTTCTTTATTTGGTCTGAGCCATTAAATAATGAAACATCGGTAAACATTTCTGTACCATAACATCTAGACTGTCACCTCTTGATACTTAGCTCTATGGTAGCTACATTGTTTTGGAATGTAAAGGCAAACAAAAGAGAATCGATGATACAACTTCAAGAAGTGTACTAACTCCATCGCTCTTTTGTATGAAGTTGGCAAGTTCCAATAGATCTCGATCACTATTCGTACACTATTGTGAGATATTTTTCTTTACATAGTTAAATTTGTCAAGTAATAAGCAGTGGACGTGCTATGACTGATAAATAGATGAATATTTGCCATAGTGTTTTTTTTAAATACCTACCCTATTGGTTGGTTTGTTTAACATAAAAATCCCAATAATATTTCAATATTTTAGGTTATATTATTTGTCACCGACTTACGTTTGTGTTAGCTGACAAATGCGGTCATAGGTAACTATCATCATCATGAGTTACTACTGCCACCACAAGTTCACTAATAACTATTAAATAATCTGTGACCATACCGCCGCAATGTGGTATAAAAACCGAGCTAATTTTTTTTTTTATTTCATATAGGTTTGCCTTTGACTACACACTACCTGATGTTAAGCAGAGATGCGGTCTAGGATGTAGCACGCTTACCTAGAAGATACCTATTTACTCGAGATTTGAAGACACCTACATTCT
Organism: Hypomecis punctinalis; assembly: GCA_949316475.1. Classification (NCBI taxonomy): domain Eukaryota; kingdom Metazoa; phylum Arthropoda; class Insecta; order Lepidoptera; family Geometridae; genus Hypomecis; species Hypomecis punctinalis. The sequence goes on from OX438796.1 coordinate 10,299,701, forward strand.
ACTTTAACGGAAAGACAGACTCAGGCAAAGCGTTCCACATTGTGGCAGTTCGTATGAGGAATGTGGACTCAAAACGCTTAGTTCTAACGCATGGGATGTCCCCATAAAAGGGTGGCGCTTTGGTCGCGTCTGTCTAGCCGTACGATAGAAGAAAGGGGCAGGTGGGACCAGATTGTGCAACTCCTGGGCGCACTCACCGAAGTGTATCCGATAGTAGGCAGACAGACACGCCACCCTACGTCGATGCTCGAGACTTTGCAGCTTCGACTCAGTCAAGGTTTCGTTGCCTATCAGCCTCCTGGCTCGCCTTTCAATGGACTCCAAAGCCTCCAACTGGTATTTGGCAGAGCCATCCCAAAGGTGAGAACAGTATTCCATGCAAGACCTGACTTGCGCTTTATAAAGACTAAGCAGTTGCTCTGGTGTGAAATACCGTCTCACCCTAGAAAGAACACCAAGATTTTTGAGGCTAATTGGGCTTTTGACTCTATATAAGAGCCAAAGTTGCGAGTCGATGATAAATATGATGATAAATACAAATAACCACAGATACTTGGTTTCACAAATTGTCTAGATCATAACACAGAAGCAACTTATTCACATTTATTCCATTTCCATCCATCAGTCATAGAGCGTCCACTGCTGGACATAGGCCTCCCCTTTGGATCTCCTATAAGACCGGTTGGTAGCGGCTTGCATCCAGCGTGATCCTGCGGTCTTAATGAGGTCATCCGTCCAGCTTGTGGGTGGACGTCCTTCGCTGCGCTTGCCGGTACGTAGTCTCCACGCGAGAACTTTTCGACTCCATCGATCATCAGTCCTCCGCGCTATGTGCCCTGCCCACTGCCATTTCAAACTGCCAATCCGCTGGGCTATGTCGGTAATTTTGGTTCTTCTAAGGATCTCCTCATTCCTGATTCAATCTCGCAGAGAAGTCTCTCTGCGAGCTTAGCCCTCTCCATGGATCGTTGTGCCACTTAGAGTTTATTAATAAGGCTGATTATCATTATTTCATTTATTTATTAAATATCCAAACACAGTAAAGAGTGGCGATTTGCGCATGTAGCTTACATCACAGTTTTCCTTTCGTAGCAAATAACAGCCGCGCTTGACCACCCACTAAATTTAAATCGGATGGTAAGCGATCAAAATGAAGCACACAGACGTAAAAGACATTTAATTTTCTTATTTTTAGGGTTCCGTACCTCAACAGGAAAAAAACGGAACCCTTATAGTATCACTTTGTTGTCCGTCTGTGTGTATGTCAAGACTCTTTATCTCGTGAACGCGTAAAGATATCGAGTTGAAATTTAAACTGTACACGTATATCTTTGGTCTCTTGCAGTGGAGTAAAAGAAAAACTTCTTAGTTATCCTAAAAAAAGTTACGAGATCTTAAAAACCGCATATTTTGACACTCACCAAAAATCAAAACCTACAGGGCACTTCCCGTTGACATAGAACTATGAAATTTGGCGAGAAGCATTGTCTCAGTACATATATAGGAATAAATCTGAAAACTGTACATTTTTATTTAAATCACAAAAAATAGGGCCTCAAAATTCACAAAATATGGGTTCAAAATTCAAAGTGAGTAAATCGTATCATGACTTTACATGCAATGACCATACTTACATCATATAAAAGAACTTCATTAGCACATGCTAATTTTTTTAATTATGTTAATGTGTAATTTTGGATGTATGACGAGAAAAGTGAAAAAAAAAAACTTTTTTGTTGATGGTTATATTATAGAGATTTAAACAATTTACTTCCCATTTTCGTGAATTTTTCTGGATTTGTACGGAACCCTCGATGTGCGAGCCTGACTTGCACTTATCCGGTTTTTGTTTTTAGATTATATCTCTCCGGAAACAAGAAATCCTGCAATCTATTCCTCTGTTAACCTCGCAATAAACTGAGATCTATAAAATTAGGTAAGTATAGTATGTAAACTTAATATTATTATGTACCTATCCCGAAAAAAGCCGAAGAGGATAATACCGAATTTTATATTTACAGAAATTGACCAAATTAGCTTACAAAATTGAATCAGTACGATAAACTTATTCCAATTTAAAAAAAATCCAACTTATTATTTTTCCAATATCTGTTATTCCCAAAAGACGTATAAAATATTTATATTCGCCTGAACTTTTATCTAGAACTTTGTAAGGCTATGAAATACAAACGAAACAAAAAGTAATAAGAATTTTGCTTAAAACAAGGTTAAGATTAAGTTTTTCTTGCTTTGTTTGAAGTAGACTAAGAATATTTTGGTTGAATTTGTAGAGTTTTGAGTGTGATATTTTAAAATAAAATTATTATTGAATAAAATGTATGGATTATTTTATTTAAAGATTACGTACAAACATTTAATATTAAAACATACTTGTAAATAATTAAACAGAGAGATCTAGGATATGCTCAACAGCTTTTTAACCCACTTCCAAAAACATGTTCATCGATATTTTGCCAATTGTGAGCCGAAATAAAAAAAAAATTTTTAGTCCAAAAGTGTATACTTTCGAGGTGGTTCCATTTGAATTTTATCCAAATCGACTGAGTCGTTTTTAATAAATCAACAATAATGTTTAAATTGTACACCTCAATTCGAGCAAACTATTAAAATTTTGTACACGATGAAAGTCGGTTTAGCCATTTTATTGCGAAAAATAATTATAATCAACAGCCCAAAAATTATACCATCATAATAAAATTATACCATCATAATAAAATTATACCATCATAATAAAATTATACCATCATAATAAAATTATACCATCATAATAAAATTATACCATCATAATAAAATTGACAACTACTTAATTCGTCCTACTGTAGTCATCACCGTTTCACCAACATTCCCTATCTTTCAGCATTCTAATCCAGGTGATGCAAAATAATATCGAAAATGTTTAAGGTCGATTCACACATACGGTGGGCGCGGGCCGGGTGCGGGTCGGGCGCGGTGCGGGGCGGGAGTACGGCGTGTCTGTTAGTACCTGTGTCAATGGACGACAACACACACAACGCGCCCGCCCCGCGCCCGACCCGCGCACGCGTTCCTTGTGTTGTCGTCAATTGAAACAGGTACTAATAGACACGCCGTACTCCCGCCCCGCACCGCGCCCGACCCACGCCCGCCGTATGTGTGAATCGACATTTATTAACCATGTCTGACATGCCCTGCAGTGGGCCGAAATAAGCTGCTGATGATGATGATGATGATGGCCGACATAGGAAAGCAAAAGCTTCAAATAGATTATTATAACTATCTTAGTAATTTTTTATGCTTAATTTGTGACTGCGATTCATTAGTACGCTTATTAAGGAACATGCTAATGAAAAAAATCACTGCAAAATTGTGAAATTTGTGGATGCAGTACCTAAAAATATGATTAAAGGTATTGATTTTTCTCATTTTTTTATTTTGGCTGTTAAAATTCAAATTACCGATTGGGTTTTTGTATATTTTTCCCGGGACTGGTCTGATCCCTCCTCTCACCTCCACCGGCTTGACGTTGAGTTCAGGGACACCCTGTATATATGTTTTATGTATAACGCTTAACTTTTTTCATAGTAGTCCGATTTGATAATATTTTGTTTATTGGAAAGAGTATGCTTCTAAATCGGTCCCATTTATCGAAATCAGCTGAGCCATTTTTGATAAATCAACAATAATGTGATAATAGTACATCGATCCGTGCGAAACATTCGCGAATTCTGTACACGGTTGAAGTCGGTCATGCTGTTTTTTGCAAAAAATAATTATAAGTATTAGGGGATATCTAACCTCTTACCCCAAACTAAGCAAAGCTTATGATATGGCTGCCAGAGACTGATATACTACCTATACATATTTTAAATCCATAGGTACTTATGAAGATAGTAGATACCTAAATAACACCCAGACAGTTAAAAACATTGAATGTTTATAACCGACGATTTTCTTCAGCACATCATTCCAAATCAACTGTATTATGCCCTCTCTCACCAGCGTCATATTCCGACCGAACAATTAATTGTTCTCATTCGAAAATGCTTAACTAAAAGAGATGGCGTTACAAACAACCGCGGGTGAAATATAGCTCGGTGCTGCAATACCGCACAATATTGAATATTTATCGCCCTAGTGGGAAAACAACGAAGTGCTGTTTTAATTTTCCTCATTTCTTTCGACAAACAAGTCCGTTGTTTATGCAGAAATATTTTATAATGTTTTATGGGAGTGTTTTCTTCTATTCCCGATGATTAGCGTGATATACGAGGATAGAGACGATTTATTTTTCTCACCTTCCCTACTAAAGAGCTATATCGTATACTTGATTAAAAACTAGGCGTTGTTTCCGTCTTAGAGCGACATTAGATTTTACTTGCGGCATCGCCCACTTTATGTCCGCTTATGACACTCAAAAGCGCATACCTTTTCAACTAAATATGTAAGGAAAATGAGTCGATCCGTTGCTTCGTTGCTGCGTTAATGAGTAATAAATCAAAAACATCAGCAATCATTTTTTATGTTTTTAAATATTAGCAAAGCTGCCGTCCACAAGCTATAACACCGTCAAGCCACAGGGGGTCATTTTTCACTTTCAAACACATTCTTATAGAGTTTAAAATTCTCTATCGGTCATTGTAAGAATTATTTTTATACCGTTTATAGTTTAGAAGATAGAAATTGTAAAAACAAATAAAAAAAACAAATAACTCTTTATTGTACACACAAAATGAACTAACAATAAATACATTAGTGAAATTCTTGAAATAGTGCAACACTAGGCGGCCTTATCGCTGGAAGCGATCTCTTCCAGGCCAAACACCGCCATTGACATTCTTATTTCTACTTTACAAGTCAATGAAGTCGTCATCCAACAAAACATAACTTAAATACCGCTATGATCTCATAATTATTTGAAAACATCATTATTCTACAAATAATAGCTTACCTTTAAAGACGTTTTTGCAAATAATTGTCTAAATCATAGTTAAAGTACTTTATCTGTCTAGTCCCGCGTTTTTCGCTGATACCCAAAAATTTGGTTTTGTGGTTTAACGGCTTTTTAGGTTATAGACGGCAGAAAGTAAGAATAGTAACATCAGAGCACCAAGTGCTGAGTAACTCTTAATATATTAAACTGGGATTGATTCGAATCAATACTCAACACTGAATCATTAATTGCAACTTACGATTATGTACGAGGAAAGCCGCGTGAGACAACATATCCCTGTTCAAGAAATGCAACGTAATACGATTCTTTCAACCCGCAGTTGGCTAGCGTGATTAATATAGCCCAATTGCCCTTCATGGTGGACCTTCAATTAGCAGTTGTCTATTAAAAACGCCGGTACTTACTGTACAGTACGAGTGCATGTTGTACAGTCAGGTCTTAAATAACATGATCTTCTACTATATGATCCTGTATAAATAACTTTACTGTTTTAATCGGAACTGTTTTTATTACTTTCTAAAATACCATTAAAATGTTAGTTTTAATATAAAAATCCTTATAATTCTCAGTCAAGCTAGAGCAGAGCTCAGCATGCTGAGTGTGAGTTTTGTCGTAAACATGACGCGCTCTTCGGCGAGCGCGTAAGCATGTAATTTGTATGAAGAAATGTACAGTGCCACTAGCGGCGCGTTTTTGAAACACAACAAGTTCATACAAATTACATGCTTACGCGCTCGCCGAAGAGCGCGTCATGTTTACGACAAAACTCCCACTCAGCATGCAGTTCGCAGAGCTTAGTAGAAAACGCTCATCCATATGAACATTGATCGTACCAACCTTTGCTTTTCTTTGATTGCTAAAAAACACCCACTCAAACTATACTATGAGCGCTACGCAGCAAAAGCTGTATTGATATTTGTTTTCTTTCATTTACTTTTCAAAGAAAGTAAGAAAGCAAATATGGTTCTCGACTTGTGGTCGCAATTTACAGTTTCTTCAAAAGAAAAGCAATAAAAATATTTTATCCACAAAACAGGCTTCTATTTATCTCTGAGTGTTAAAAATAACGTAATAGAAATGGCCGATTACATTGCAACAAAATATACGTCTTCTAAATAATCCATCTCTAAAAGCACTCAACGAAATAAAATCGGAACGTACGAACTGTGAGAGAGAAGTAAATAAAATTCAAATTATTTCGCTGCTTCGCAAATATACCTATTCAATTAATCGATGGCCGTCCCGTCCGTACGTTAAAAGCAATGGTTACCCTCTATAGACTTCATTTTATGTTTGAAAAGTTTTTTTATGTTAACACGCATTTTATAAGCTGTTGTATTAATTGTACTTAATAAATAGTGTTATATAATATATCGTATCCTCAACACAGAGATACATTTTGTCGATTCCGAGTTGCAGTTTTGTATGGAATAGCCGATTTTTTTTTGTCGAACTCCAGGTTGACCTCTAGTAAAAGTTATTCATAACACAAGAGTCTGAATCGCCCTTTTTCGGCTTAACACAGGGCAAGCAAGCCATAACTAGTGGTCCAGTGGTAATGACACCGGCCTGACAATCGTAATCAAATCGTAATCGTAATTAATTTATACTAGATACTTATGTACAAATGTATTATTTCGTAATCTGCACATATTTCCGAAGCCGTGGTGGTATAGTGGTAGTGACACCCACCTTACAATCGTGAAGTCATGGGTTCAAATTCCAGTCCCGTACCAATGAGTTCTTCTGAATTTATGTACGGAATTTCACACCACTGGCTTTTCGGTGAAGGAAAACATCGTGAGGCAACCTACATACTTCCGTAGAATAAATTCGATGGCGTATGTGAATCCACCAAGCCGCACTGGGCCAGCGTGGTGGATATGGTCTAATCACCCTTCGTCGGTAGGCCTACGCCCTGCAGTGGACTATTCAAAAGGCTAATATAGTAGCCGGCAAATATCTTGAACGTTAAACCATAGCTACCTCTCTTTTGTTTTCTCTGGTAACGAAAGGGAGAGAGTGATATTTTTTGTTTAACTTACGTGCCGGGACATATACAGTACAAGGTAAGCAGATAACACTGAATAAGAGACTTTACAAAGGCTTTTCAAAAGAACAAACACCTGCTTTAAAAAAGCGGAGTCTAAAAGGGATAACCTATGATTTGAGAGCTAAACGATCCGAACTCGAACTTAATCCAGCTTCGGTTAACTTGTGGAACGAGATTAAGTAGTACGGGAATTAGCACTAGACCCGGATTCGACTAAACAACCCATAGATTTTCTTCCTCATTTAACTTTGCCTCCCCGATGGTCGAGATAAGTGGGGTTGCCGGCAAAAATACGACCACTATCCACGAGGATTAAATTGTGCCAAGACTTGCTTCGAAGTGGATAATATACGTAGAAAAATATGTTCTGTACTGTAGCAGCCTTTATGGTAGTCCACTGCAATATGTAGGCCTACCCACGAAGGGTGATTGGACCATATATCCACCACGCTGGCCCAGTAGTTCGTGTTTGTGGATTCGCATACTCCATCACATTTCTTCTAAGGACATATGTAGGTTACCTCACAATGTTTTCCTTCACCGAAAAGCCAGTGGTGTGAAATTCCGTACATAAATTTAAAAGAATTCATTGGTACGGGATCGGAATTTGAACCCACGACTTCACGATTGTAAGGCGGGTGTCACTACCACTATACCACCACGGCTTCGGAAATATGTGCAGATTACGAAATAATACATTTGTATATAAGTGAGATTAACCACAAACACAGTTTAGAGCAATAAAAATTTACTTTACTTTATCGAATTGATTTTACCGAATTCGTGGTGGTCTAGTGATAGTTACTTGCTTATTTTTCTTCAGGTCGAGGATTCAAATCCCAGTCACGCACTAATGAGTTGTTTGGAATTTATATACGGACTTTCACACCAATGGCTTTTGCGGTGATGGAAAACTTCGCGAGGCAACCTGCATGCGGTCGTAGAAGAAATTCGGGAGAATGCACCAACCAGCTCTGGGCCAGCGTGAGGGTATGGCCCAATCTGCCATGATGAGTAGGCCTATTCAGTCGTGGACTGTTAACACGTCGGTACAGTACGAAATTATTGACCGAGAGAACGAAGCGAGTGCTTGCAATTGTGTCTTGCAATGTTAGTTTGGATGTGGTTTCTCTTTTAGAAGTCGAATTTTTCAACAAATCTTGACGATATTCGTTACACGAGTTCTATATACGCGTATTTTTAGATATATTTGTAGTCGGGGATTGTTGAAATTTTCCTCAAAACATTCTTGAAATTGTTGTAATGCTATAAATCAACTGATTTTAATAATATTTTGCGCGATATAGCGAATATCAAAATCCTCACAATATTTGCGAATATCAACGGAATCGGTCAAGAACATTTCGAGATATGGGCTTGAGAACAGTCGGTTCAAGAGTTTTGCCGCGAATTTGAACCTTACGACTATCTTACCTTACCTTACGATTATCAATAATATTTTTGTGTGAGCAAATTGTGTATTTTCAATCACAGAACTCGAAAATGCCCCAAATATACAGGGTTATTCCTAATCAATTTGCATACTTTTGGAGGCTTATTCTGTACACCAAAACTAACATTTTGTTCTGCGACTTTTGTCAAAACTCAAAAAAAGATCAGCCGTTCCGTTGGTCGCGGGTGAAAGATATTTTTCTATTGAACAACATTTTTTTTTTAGTTTCAACAAAAATTGCAGAACGAAAGTTGTTAGTTTTAATGTACAACATAAGCCCCGAAAAAAATGCTAATTGATTGGGAATAAAATAATAACCTTGTATAGTTTTTTTTTATTTCAAATAGGTTTGCGTTTAACTACACACTGCCTGATGTTAAGCAGATATGCGGTCTAGGATGTAGCACGCTTACCTAGAAGATACTTATTTACTTGGTCAATTAGTGCACAATACTTCAAAAGCGCTCCATATTTACCTACTTGTATGTATACTATTATGTATACTTCATACTATTATTAATATATAATAAAGTAATTTAAAATTCTTGAGTGCAACAATTATTATTATAACTTAGTCTCGTACTACAATTGCATTTAGTAAAATAAACTTAAGAGTTAATTAAATTCATGAACTGCATTGCAGCTTTATCTAATGTTCTTATGCAAAATTAACTTGAAACTTCTTGATAGCAATTTTCTTGGCAAAATTAAAAAGAAGCACTTTTAGTAGCTATTGAAGCCGTGGTGGTCTAGTGGTAGTAACACCCACCTTAAAATCGTGAGGTCATGGGTTCAAATCCCGGTCCCGTACCAATGAGTTCTTCGGAATTTATGTACGGAATTTAACACCGCTGGCTTTTCGGTGAAGGAAAACATCGTGAGGCAACCTGCATATGTCAGTAGAAGAAATTTGATGGCGTATGTGAATCCACCAACCCGCACTGGGCCAGCGTGGTGGATATGGCCCAAACACCCTTCGTGGGTAGGCCTACGTCCTGCAGTGGACTATTAAAAAGGCTGATACAGTACAGTATACAGTTTAAGTAGGAAGGCTAGGGCAAATTAATATCTATCCCGTAGTTGATAAGAAAATAAAATATTTATATTGTAATACACAGTTAATATACAGTTTTAACTAACCCAAAAGGCAGAGCTACTTAAAATTATGTACCTAGAGTAAGTTTGTGCACTAAAAATATTTGCATTAATATAAGGTAAGATACATTTTTATTGTTTTAATTTTTATATGGAAATTTTGATTTTGTTATAGACCGATAAGGTAAGTGGTTGCCAAATTTACGAAAAATAAATGAAATAATTGCTTATATTATTTCAATCTTTGATGATATAAATATACCTACTACAATATATAAGCTAAAACTACTTAAGCAAAAATTACAAAAATAAACAAAAGAAAATTGTAGAGTCCTTATTGTAGCAATATGTTCGACTGTACATCGCTGTTCTAGCTCAGTTTTACAACTCGTGCTAAAAACTTTCCAAACCGTAGCAGATGCTGCAGCAGCAATATTTTTGCGACTTTCATTCGGGATATTCTCAGTTTATTTGCCGGCAACGCTACCACCTGCTTTCGCCTTATTGCTATCCACACAGCATATATCAACAATCTCCCAAAATTCTACACTGGGTAAAACAGAACCGTTATAACCAACCGATAGAAAACCCAGTGTAGGTTTTTTTTGACGATATTTACTACTTATGTAGTGTTCATAGGTTATCTTTGATACGTTTTAGCTGTAAGACAAACCTTGTCAAGTACGCCCCACGTTGCGCGCTCTAACATTATTAAATAAAATCGCCAAAGAGATTGATATTTTTGGATGTATTCTGGCAAATTTCACCGAAGTGGCGCTGAAAATGTGAATGAATGAATGAATGAATTTATTTGTCTATGAAACTAGGTAAAGTACAGATGTTATATATGTACTCTAGCTTCTACCTCTAGAGCAGCCATTCTCAAAGTGTGTTCCGCGGACCCCTAGGGTTCCGCAAAGCCTCTGTAGGAATACTGAATTAATGAGAAAAAATAAAATCAAAAATAAATTTCAGCCACTCAGAAAGGTTTCAATATGACGTTTGAAGAATTTGGCCAATATTACTCGGCTGCACTTAATGGGGGCTTCTTTTGAGACATTTTACCGAAGAAACGAGTGCAAACATTTTTTTTTGTTAATTTTAGGTCTCTTTCGAACATTTCGCTTTTCAAAAGAGTTCCGTCACAAAAAAAGTTTGAGAACCGCTCTAGAGGTTTATAGACTAATAACTTAGAATAATTCTATAATATATTCTATTCTAGAATAATTATGGTTTTTATAGAACCATAATATCAATTATGTTACTGTGTTTGTGTGAAAAACCATAATATCAATTATGTTACTGTGTTTGTGTGAAAAACCATAATATCAATTATGTTACTTAATGTTTTCGTATCTCATTTTGATTTTTAGGTAATTATTATAGGTTAATTAATTAATTAGTTAATTAATATTATAACTCTTTTATTTTTCTCTCATATTTCACATGTTTGCTAATGGCAGCATCAACTTGGTATTATATTGTAATGTTGCTGGAACCTATGATGAATAAATAAAATAAAAATGCAAATTAAAATACCTATGTACTTTACCGATGGGAGTCGAACAACAGTCAGTTTCTGTAGGCCTTGATTGTTATCAAAAATTAATTTATGATATACTAGTTTTTAACCGCGGCTTCGCCCGCATACGTAATATATCATTATAATTTATAGCCTATGTGTTATTCTGATATATAAGCTATATTATTGCAAAGTTTCCGTTTCCCGTTCAGTAGTTTTTGCGTGAAAGCGTAACAAACATCCATACATCCATCCATCCATCCTCACAAACTTTCGCGTTTATAATATTAGTAGGATTAGTTAGACTTAAGATCTACAGTAAAGATCTCGAATCATCTTTAAATGAATCAAACTGGTATTGGTGTACTGGTACCGGCCATTGCTTGACTTTGAAACCTACTCAAGCTACATAATGACTAGTTACATATTAAACCCAAGCCTATCATTTCTTTCAGACTACAACGGTTCCATTTCACCCTCTACGCGAAAGCCTTATACTCATACAAGTTCAAGCACAGATTTCATTTCGCCGCTGCATTTTGAGCGCGATTCAAAATTGTGCTACAGGAAATTCTCCTTGTATCTTTTATGCAGTTGTTATTTATATGCAAGTTGAACGTTTTAACGTCTCGGGGCCTCTCAAACTTCACACCGAGATAGTATATTTCAAACTTATCTGTGGCAACGGCGACGCCTTGTTCTGTGGGCGCTCGCATTTTACAGAAACTTTCGAGCGACACAAAAAATCCCTGCTGCATTGTTTCGTTTCAAGTTTGAGACGGGATTGTTTTACGTTTATTAGTTGAAAAGATTTATTTATGTGTAAGATATTAAAGTTTTTATTGCGAATAAGTCTGACTACCAATTTGCCTAAGACTCCTGAGAGTAAACACGACAAAACTTTTGGATTAACGGTTTCATTCAACAAAATACATAGGTATATCACTGATTGATAAAACAGTCAAATAAATGTTTGATCCTTGATGAAAGAAGTAGCTAAAAGAACAGAAGCAAAATAGTTTCTATTACATCACTACAGTAGGTAAGTGATGTTTTTGTTCAAAATTAAGCTCGAAGATATTTAATTACTCCGACTTTGAAATGCTTCAGAGTACCTATAGCTTTTAGAAAATATAGTTACCTGAGAAAAATGATAAAATAAAATACCTATATGAAAATTAGCCGTCCATTTAAATCCTTAAGACCATTATTAAATACTATTATTATATACTGCGGGACTAATCGCGCACTAAAATTACCTACGAGATAAATAACTACCTCACTATCCCGACGTTTCAACCGTTGTCTATACACCTACCCGTGACCACGATCGATTCAACTCGGTCGTAACGTCGGGATGATGAGGTATTTATTTATCTCATAATTTTAGTACGCGATTAGTCCCGTAGCATATAATAATAATGTGTTCATATCGCGAAAGTTTAAAAACAACATTAAGCGCGAAAGTTTGTGAGGATGGATGGATGGATGTTTGTTACTCTTTCACGCAAAACTACTGAACGGATTGAGATGAAACTTTGCAATAATATAGCTTATATATCAGAATAACACATAGGCTATAAATTATAATGATATATTGCGTATGCGGGCGAAGCCGCGGGTAAAAAATAGTATTTAAATAAATAGAAATAACCAAAATAATATAATTCCACTGAAGACGTTTTTACTTTTTTGAGCTGCATAATATACTGTACTGTATCAGCCTTTTTAATAGTCCACTGCAGGACGTAGGCCTACCCACGGAGGCATAATATACATGTTATGTATAAAATACACGTCAATCTACATCAATTACATTTGTTATTATTATAACATTTGCAAAGTTAGATAAATTATCAAATTAAATTGTATAACAAAATAATAATCATCAAAATATTTTTTTTTCTTTTATCATCAAAAATAATTTCCATCCATTCATCCATCCATCAACTACAGAACGTCCGCTGGACATAAGAGTCCCCAATGGATCTCCAATAAGACAAACCTGCTATCTTGATGAGCTCATACGTCCACCTCGTGGGTGGGTGTTCTACACTGTGCTTGTCGATACGTGGTCTCCACTCAACAACTTTCCGACCCTATCGGTCATAAGTCCTCCGTGATATGTGCTCTGCCCACTGCCAAAACTGCGCCATTATAATTAATTCTCAAAACAAACGTGGCTTTGCTTCAAACACTAGATCTATTAGCAGGTCTGTGTTGAAACTTTCAATTGTATTGCACAAACCACACAAAATAAATATTGCATTCAACGGGCCGCAGAAAATTAAATTTGCACACTAATTTATATCACACTGTCACATAACCACGGTCAATATTTGACCGTTTGTTTAACAACTTATTTCGGGTTATACTGATGATAATTTGCATAACAATAAAGTCTGAAGTTGGCTGAAGGTGATTTTGCCTGTTTAAATTCCAATCTCTTTGATTAAGTAAATTTGGATAGGGCCCACTCACCCTCGGAAGGTAGATTGACAAGGTGTAATTAAATTTTGAAGTAGTTAAATTTAATTTGTTGTGTCAATCTCAGGAGTTGTGGGCTTTTTAGTGAAGATAGATTTGTTTACGCCATTGAGGAAATGGTGTAAGGTATTATTGGGCAAATAAAAAACAAACAAAAATGGGAATCAGCCTACAAAAGGTGTTGATTTCTAAAGTGAAGGGATTTACAGAGGAGAATGTACTTAACATTATGAATATTTAACACAGGACTTACCAGATTTTTTTTTTAAATCATTGTCTGCTTCAATTAACAATGTATAACAAGTTATAAAAAAAAATTACAATAAGCCCGATTACAGAGGCGCCAGCGTAAATTAAATAGCAACGTAAATAGCGTTCTCTCTATCGAATGCCTGAAGTGAAAAAGAAACAGAACTATGCTATTTAGCTAATATAGTTACGCTGGCGCCTCTGTAATCGGGTTTAATGAGTATTCACACCTATGTATACAGGGTTATTTTTAGTCAATTAGCATCGTTTTAGAGGCCTATTCTGTACATCAAAACTAACAACTTTTGTTCTGCTACTTTTGTCAAAACTCAAAAAAAATTGGTGTTCCATAGAAAAATATATCGTTCACCCGCGACCAAATGTATGGAACGGCTTTTTTTTTGAGTTTTGACAAAAGTCGCAGAACAAAAGCTGTTAGTTTTGATGTACAGAATAAGCCTCTAAAACGATGCTAGTTGTTTAAAAATAACCCTGTATACATAGGTGTGAATACTCATTGTATTTTTTTTATAAATGTTAGTTTTGATGTACATAATAAGCCCCTAAAAGGATGCATATTGATTAGAAATAACCCTGTATTAGCACTTTCTAAAATAACACCTTGTTTAGATAAACTTAAAAAAAATCAACCAAATACTGAAAAAGAATGTTTGTTAAAAGGTGAAAGACTAGGAACTCATAGTATTAAAATAATTACGAAACTGTTCAATAAAAGAAGTGTATAGACAAATAAATAGATAATAGATGAATACACAGACGAATGTTTAGTCTTCATGTAAAATTAAGTCTCTTCGCGACTTGAACACGGATTTACTTTACTTATTAATTTACTTTTTAATAATTTTATACATTAATATCCTGAAAAGTTTTGAAGAAATCGTTCTTAGATTAGATCTGAAATAAGTTGAATAAACGCGTAAATTACGACAATCTCCGTCAAGTTTTTTAAGCTTCATTAAATCCGCAAATTTCACCCAACTTCATGCAAAACTTGGTAATAAAGTGTGTAAGTGTCGTAATTCTGAATTCCAAATTGGTGAGAATCCTCTCGCGGCAATTTCGTTTTGGTCTAACTAACTTTTTAGTAAGTTTCGGTACATCTGTCTCTCGAGTTATGATTGGAGACGCTACTGACTTTAATATTTACTTATTTGCTAAGTTTGGCCGATTTTATTACTTCGAACTGGTATTATTGGTAAAATGCGCTGACTTTGGAACTTAGCACAATGTGTTATTGTGTTATTGTGTGTGGTACAATGTGGAAGCCATGGTGGCTTAGAGGTATTGACACTCGCCTCGCAATCGTGAGGTCGTGGGTTCAAATCCTGGTCCCGTACCAATGAGTTCTTTGGAATTTATGTACGGAATTTCACACCACTGGCTTTTCGGTGAAGGAAAACATCGTGAGGCAACCTGCATGCGTCCGTAGAAGAAATTCGATAGCGTAATGTGAATCCACCAACTCGCACTGGACCAGCGTGGTGGATATGGCCCAATCACCCTTTCGTGGGTAGGCCTACGTCGTGCAGTGGACTATTAAAAAAGGCTGGTACAGTACAGTACAATGTGTTATTGTATTTTAACTCTGTGTTGTACCATATTGGAGTCAACAGAAAGTGACTTCATTTAAATTATTATAAAACTATGATTTCGTCAGTAAATATATAAAACCGCCATACATTTCAATACTTTATGTCGTGTAAATTGCAACTTCATCAAAAATATAGCATGTAATGAGTACAACAACTTGATCAACAGTTCTGCTATAAAAACGTGACGTCAAATGTGAACAAAAGTTAGTTCATTTATTATTTGACATAACTGAAACCGTATATATGTCGCTGGAACACAATTCCATCACCATCATTTATATTTCCGAAAAAAATTACAATACCGACTTCCATCGTGTACAAAATTTGGATGGTTTAATCGAATTGATATATACAATTTTTAAATTATTTTAAAAACGGCTCAGTCGATTTTGATAAAATTGAAATGAGCACATCTCGGGAGTATACCCTTTTGTACTATAAAATAATTTTTGATTCGGTTCACAATTAGCGAAAATATCGATGAAAATACACAAATAAAAATACATACAGACGAATATAGAACCAAAGAGTTATCTTTGTGATAAGCAGTTTAAAAATCTGAAGCGAACGCAGGATTTGAACCTGCCCCTTCGGATCACTAGCCCGACGCTCTAACCAACTGAGCCAGCCCGCCTCCCACGCAAGCTTCAAATCTTTGAAGTGCTTATATTACACCAACCTATAGCGTTGGTGGCGCCACCTGTGATACCTGTATTAGACAGGTTATCGCTCAACTAGAAGTTATTAGAACTTCTAAAGATTGACGAGAATATAGAACCTCCTACTTTTTAGAAGTCGGTTAAAAATCGCAAGTAGGCGTGCTTTAAAGCACGAAAATTAATCCGTCACACTTACCATCAGGCGAGATGGTCAAAAGCCAACTTGCAATAATTAAGTTCTTATAGGCCGGGTGGCTAGCCCTGGTGTCAGAGTATTTAAGTCACTTAAGACCTCTGACATGGCTAAACGGTTCGAACAATCGGGACCTTGTAGGTCACGTGTCATCCGAGCCACAGTAGCGCTCAGTTGTAAATGCTACCCGCGGTCACCCATCCGAAGACTGACCGTGCCGAACGTTGATTAACTTCGGTGATCGCTGACAAACACCTAGTCAAACTACGCTACGAGCGCTACTGGGAACTTGCAATAAAACCCATTTTACATTTTGCTACCGTTATTTTTTCCTAATAGTTATTCACATATATGTTGTGAAGTCAACAGAGGCCGACCTAAAAGCAATTAAACCGAACGCAAAACGCTTTGAACATCCAATATTCTATTAAAGATACCATGTACCAAATTGTTTGGAAAGGTATTGGCATTTTAGGCTCCCGTAGTAAAACTTTAGCTTTAGTTTCTATAGCTATTATCTATTATTTCTATTTCTATTTATCTCTCTGCTGCTTCTATTTATCGTCGTTGTTGTTTCAGGCATTGGACGTCTACTTTTGGACATAGGCCCCCTCTATAAATCTCTAATGAGATCGATAGGAAGCATTTCGCGTCCTGCGGTCTTGATGACCACAGGATCGCGCTGGATGCGAACCGCACGGTGGAGGACCGATAATCCATGGGGTTAAACAGTTACACCCAATAACGAATGTTACATACATAAACTAACAGTATAAATAATAAGTATCCATCCTGAGTCCTAGCAATAGGATCCCGTTTTAACCTTTTGGCTGCGGAACCCTAAAAACGGTCAAAGAGTTTTCTGTTTCAAAACAGTTACAAAATTTCTGGAACCTAAAGTTCCGTTAAAATCAGTTATACAAAAACATATTTTGAAATGGTTTAGGTCTTGTTCAACAGGACGTAGTTAATGAGCTCTAAAATGATTAGAGGGCTGATAGTGAATGGACAAACAGGAAGAGGTAACTTGTTACGTATTTTAGAGCTTAATTTTGTAAACAGCGTGTCTGAAATGTAGCTAATTCATTAAAAAGCTACTAATTTTATATTGAGAATCACTTTATCAACAGTAATGCTTAATAGGCTATTTGACAACAATGAAAATATACTATTTGATTGTGGTTATCCATACAAATAATGCCTGAAAAAGACATATTTCACTTTATTTAAACTAAACTATATCTAATATTCGCAAATTGCATGAAATAAAATACGATATTTTTTATATTTTACCTGTGACGTGAACGCTCTAAGAAGGGCGGCAAATCTGGTGACGTCACATGCTAGTAAACAAGAATTTCTCGATTGACTGTTGTTTGTGTAATTTGTGTTTTGTGTTTTTGGAGTAATATTATTGGATCTGTAAGTTACTTTTAAAGTATTTTTTGTCAATTTATGGATGTGAACTAGCGTATTTACTAGTATTAACTAATGTTATTTACTAGTCTGTGACGTCACAGACCAGCGCCATTACAGAATGTCGTTTTGGCGGGATCTTGAATATCTATTCTTTCAATATACATGTAGTGTGCTTATTATGTACTAACGAATAATTTGAAACGATTTCCAAAAACTAGTCAAATAGCCTATTTCACCAACAAACCATTATACTCAGACCAAATAACAAAATCACCACATAAGAAATCTGATCATATTTGCAAGAATAAATAAATACTTCAAACATTTATTAATCAAGTAAGTAGCTGACCTGGCAGACGTTGTTTTGCCATATAAAAAATGCTAGGGGTATAAAAAATAGTTTATAACTTATTCTCAGACCTACAAAATATACTTACACAACAAAATTCGTAAAAAATGGTCAAGCCGTTCGGGAGAAGTTTGGTTACAAACACTGTGACTCGAGAGTTTTATACATTTACTAAAAAACATCATGATGCATGCCAAAAAAACGCATTTATGCAACGATTAAAATAGGTTCATATCTCAACATTTTTATAAAAACTACGAGCTAGGTACTTCAGCATAAAACCATCGTTCCGTAAATCTCCAATTTTCGTTGCAAGATCTACACTGTATGTACTCGTAATTTAGCGTGATTTATTACAGTAAATGGAAAACTGAAATGGCAGTATACATAGCACGAAGAACTAATGGCAGTTGGTAACCTAAGTATTACTTAAATTTTGTTGCTACCGAGAAGCCAGTTCCTAAGTTAAGATAAAAAATTACATTAATTAATTTTATTAACATACTAATTAAGTGTTTGTTTCAGTATGAAAAATAAGCATGAATTATAATCGAAATAACAGGCAATATTGGTGCATATAAATACTTGGCTTTCAATATTCACTACCGCAATCTCATTGCATCTGAAGAGAACGGTTGTTTACTTCCAAGCAAAATGTTCAAGTTGCTATCACTATTATACTCTATAAAATTTAACTTGATCTCTGCGACAGCTGTCAGAAAAATCACGCCTATGAAGTCCTGAATTTCTTAATAGTACACACAGTACCTGTCAATGTCATACTTTATGGGTATGCCGATTAGTGATTGGCGACGAATTATCATGACCACAGAGTTTTAGATAGAGTTTTAATTAAAATATCGATAGTTTATACTGACGATATTTTAAATAAAACTTAATTTATCATTAATTTTATTGTATATTTTAATATCATAACATTTTTTACTTGTGTAATTAAATTAAACTCAATTATATGTTACATTAGCATCGATAATAGTAAAAAACGTCGATAAATACTATCGTTACATTATTATGAGTATTTAATTTATATCATAACATTATTAACATGTGTACATATTTGATCTTAAATAATAGTAAGTAAATAAAATCCAATTTTTCACCTTCAACTACTCATTCGATTTCATTACAACATTGTTTGAAAATCGATTTTTTCCACCACTATCTCAACTCTAAATATGTCAATATGTCACTGCCGCAGAGATCAAGTTAAATTTTATAGAGTATAGTAACAATCTTGGCAGTTAATGTCAACGTCATAGAAGACAAAATGATAAACACGAGATTTTTATAATATTGCGTCTTCTGTTTCCCAAGTACTCTCCACCACAGAGAAATGCTTTTACGGCGTGAACATTTCTAGAATTGGTACAAGCGTCTGCACATGCGGCCCTGTGAAAGCATATCCTCTGAACACGGCGAGATTCGACGGACGTAAAACAGGATTACTATTCATTGAGGTGGAGTCAAAAGAAGATATGGAAACTATGAGACAAGTTACGTGTGAATACCCCGAAGTACTCTCAGGTAACGGAACCAGTGTATATGTAAAGCAGTTCGACAGCAGACTTCGACTATATTCTAACTATCGCTGATGAAGGCAAATTGAACTACTTGAGTCTGGGCAAGAAGTCTCCGGCTCCAACTAAACTGCAGGAACTGCTTAGAAGTGCTAATTCTATCAAAGGAGGCCTCAAGGAGAATTAGGATATCCAGTGCTTGAAAAGCGACTAAACAAGCGTTGTAGGATAAACAAATACCATAGCGACCAAAAATTGTGACAACCGATACTCTTAGATATCTTATTCGTTTCAGTTACCTACACGTATTTTGCTTTGCCTTCAACTCTACTATAAAAAATATATAAAATAGATAAAGGTTTGAATACTACTACTCCGGCTATACGAGTCAATTACAATATATTTGTTACACTCATAGGTTGTGCTCAAATTGTAAAACAATTTTAATATCAAATAAAGAATAAGTTGCAATTTAGACTGTATTTTTTTTACATAAAAATAATGAAATAAACATTGCTTGTAATAGATAGAAATTATTTTTAGAGTGCCGTACCTCAAAAAGTAAAAAAGAATCCCCTACATTCGAGTGCTCCAGGCTCGATCTCGATTACTCGATTTATAGAACCCTTGGTGGCTGAGCATAACTCGAACATGTTATTTTCTGATTTGTAAGATTATATATCTCAGTACTTAATACTTAATTTAATTTGAATCGTGTTTCTATGAAAAAGGTCGGCGACCTATCGACCTTTTTCATAGAAACGTGTAATTCTATAGCGACCAAAAATTGTGACAACTGACAGTTAGTTTCTAGTTCGATTCAGTCACTATACTCTATAAAATTTTACTTGATCTCTACGACAGTGACATTGACATAGAAGATTGACATTTTTAGAGTTGAGATAGTGGTGGAAAAAATCGATTTTCTCACAATGTTTTAATGAAAATTGGATTTTATTTACTGACCATTATTTAAGATCAAGTATGTACACATTTAAATAATGTTATGATATTAATTAAATACTCATAATAATGTGACGATAGTATTTATCGACGTTTTTCACTATTACCGATGCTAATGTAACATATAATTGGGTTTAATTTAATAACACGTGTAAAAAATGTTGTGATATTAAAATATACAATAAAATTAATGATAAATTAAGTTTTTTTTTTAAATATCGTTAGGATAAACTATCGATATTTTAAATAAAACTCTGTGGTCACGATCATTCGTCGCCCATCATCAATCCCAATCGGCATGCCCATAAAGTATGACATTGACAGGTACTGTCTGTACTATTAAGACATTCAGGACTTCATAGGCGTGATTTTTCTGACAGCTGTCGCAGAGATCATGTTAAATTTTACAGAGTATAGTCTTCTATGGATTGCTTTCAACTTAACTATTTGTATTTTATTTGTTAATTGTATTACATAAATAAATAAAAATTAAATAGATGTAGTGGCCAATTTTTAAGACACCATCGTAAACTTAATAGCAACTTAAAATATTGCGGTTTCTTTTTCACTATATGCATTTGGAAGGGCGAACAATATATTAAGTTGCTATTAAATTCACGATGGCGCCTTCAAAATGGTCACTCGAATTACACTCCGACTATAAATTACAAAATATTTGTTAAAATAGGTAATTGTTAATGCTCACAGGTTGTGCTATATTTTATCGCAATTATAATATCAAATAAAGAATAAGTTGCTAACTTAGACAGAGTATTTTATTAAATCTAAAAATTGCCTGTAATAGATAGAAATAATTTTAGAATGTCGTACCTCGAAGAGTAAAAAAATATCTCCTAGTGGCTGGAGCACTCGATTGTAGATCTGCCTATCTGTATTTCGATAGATTGATCAGATCTTTTTCACAGAAACACGACACAAATTAAAATAAGTTTTAAACACAATCTCAATCTGTAATCTCATGAAGTTGCGACAAATTAGAAAGAAATCGGACAAGTTCGAGTCAGGCTCACCCACCACGGGTTCCGCATACAAATCCTAAAAATTGCTCGAAACCGGGAAATAAATCGTTATAGCCCAGGGGGTAAGCGCAAAAAATGTAAATACTTTCTAAAATCTAAATTATTGGTATTACGTTATGTATCGTGGTGATGTACAACAGTACCCCGGAGTCAGTCAGCTGGGTTCCTTAGCGTCTAGCGTGAATACCCGTATAAATAATACGTAAAGTTCTCGGAAAGCCTCGCCTTAAATACAATCTCAATCTGTAATCTCATGAAGTTGCGACAAATTAGAAAGAAACCGGAAAAGTTCGAGTCAGGCTCACACACCAAGGGTTCCGCATACAAATCCCAAAAGTTGCTGGAAACTGGGAACTACGATAACGATTAAGTTCCCAGGATAATCGCAAAAATGTAACTACTTTCTAAAATCCAAATTATTGGTATTACGTTATGTATCTTGGTGATGTACAACAATACCCCGGAGTCAGTCAGCTGGGTTCCTTAGTGTCTGGCGGGAATACCCGTTTAAATTAAAAAGAAGATGAGTTTCTTGCAACTACTTCTAAAAGCTGAAAATTGGTGTACGGGTAAAAAAGAAATCAGGCAATTGCGAGTCGGACTCGCGCACGTAGGGTTCCGTACCTTATGGGAACCCCAATTTATTTATTTTAATTTAATTATTTAGTTTTGAAGTGATTATTTTTAACTTAACTAGCTTTTGTCCCGTTTTTACCCTTTGGGTACGGAATCCTAAAAAGCTTGATGACTGTCAATCACCTGAAACAAGTAACAAGGCCAGCTGTCAATCAGGCTCTCAGAATATATTCACAACATAAAATAAATATTCTATTAAATTAATACATATTTTACATAACATCAAAACATTTATTTGATAAATTATACGTGTTATATAATACAAAATGCTGTTCTTCAGATATACGGAGTTGACTAAGGTATGGTTGAAAACCGTTGTATGTACCAGTATCTCTTCTTTTTTGGCGGTCGGCATGCGGACAAACAGGAAACAAGCAATCCCTATTTAGTTAACAGTTAGATTATTATATTTTAATAGATTAATAGTTGTTTTTATGGAAATAGCCAACATTAATTAAAATATTTTATTTATGCAATATACTTAGATTAAGAGCTAATTAATGGTTTGATAAGTAATGGCAAAACAGGAAGAAACATAAAGAGACGATTTAATTTATTTTGCTTATAAGTATGATGACTCAAGCAATGTTGAAGAAACATAATAAATCTATGATTCTCAGTAATATACTTTTAATTGGGGGGCGGCAAAGTTTGACAATAAATAATAGCATTTCTTGTAAATATTTAATGATTTCATATTTTTCTCGTCATATGCCATACAATAATGAAAACTCTCTGGTTGAAAAGATCTTCAATAGTAGATTGTATCATATGGGAGCAAAATAATATTTTTACGGCGAGAGCGCTTTTTTTAATCCAGAGCGAAATCTAGAGTAGACTTCTACTCTAGATTCCCTCGCTACGTTCAGGATTCTACTAAAGAACTTTGTTTAGTAGAATCTTGAACGTAGCGAGGGATTCAAAGTACGTCGCCCGAGCCAAAAATATATTTTGCGTCCGAGCGGAACACTCTACTTTTCATCACCTCTATGAGAAAATAAAAGGCGCCTCATATTTTATTGTAATATTATTATTTAATAAAATGTAGAGTAACAACTAAATTGAAATTTAATGGTATCTAATAATTAAACAAATAAAAACTTATTTACATTCTTTTCATTCCTTTTCTTGGCACTGAACACTAGCATTACAAATACTTTCAAATTCAAAAAGTGCGCGGCAAAGATAATTCCGTCGAACTTATTTATTCTAAATTGAAAAAGTACGCGGCAAAATTAATTCCGTCGCACTTATAAAGTTCCTTATAGAAAACACCACCTTTGGGCGCACTTAAAGGCGAGCCAAGTAGTCCTTTTCGGATAGATGTGATGAAAAATATCTTTATAGTATCTATTAAAATATTTTTAATAATCGTCAATAACATTTTACCGCTGTCGAGACGGTGCTGGTAACAGTAGTCAGTAACGGAACGTTGTACTGGACATAGTCTCGTACTTTTCAATTCATTTCAATGACACGTTCCTAGCTCGCTAATTGTAGATAATTATGATGCGTCATAGTGAACAGACATCTAATAATATAAATATAGTTAAAGAAAAACTAAAAGACACGCTTAGGAGTCATCATTTTTTTTTTTGTAAATGCATTGTCATCGTTCTTTGATAGGTGTGCAAAGCTTAGAAAAAATCTGATCGCTCAAAGTAGGCCAAAATCGAGCTCAAAGGGGGTGGTACAAGCAAGCAAACAAGCAAGCAAGCAAACATACAGGTGAAAATAAAAAAGCGTATTAAAGAGGGTAGCAAACATTTATTTCGCTCCGGGCGGCTGATACCCACGCCGCACGCCTTTTGGCGAGTTGACTGCAACCCTAGTAAAATTTACCTGTTTGTAAATTCCCAGAGAAAAATAAAACTGATTTCTTCGTTAACTGCCTTCCAGCCTACCACAACAGTTTCACTTGCGCTTATGACTCTTTTCTCTCTTAGAATAAGCTTACTAGGTATCTGTTCTTAACTATTTTATATCTTCATGTATGGTTGATTGCATAATAATTATGTAGAACTAGTACTATTGTAGGCTCCGCACAGGTCTATTATACATATGAACCTTCCTCTTGAATCATTCTATTTATTAAAAAAACTGCATCAACATCTGTTGGGTAAATTTAAAGATATAAGCATACATGGGAACATACAGCGGGAAGCGACTTTGTTTTATACTACGTAGTGATGAAGAAATAGTGTGTAAGTAATAAAATCTTCAACAATCTATGATTGAATGTCCATTTTCCATTGAAAATTTTTACGTAAAATCTAACGACTAATCAACCAGTTATCTATGACAATAATAATTATCGCGAATTAACTTAGTAAATACAAGACTCTAGACTTGTTTTGCAGTTATTATATCAGGAAATATGTCCTGTTATCAATATTATGTTTTGCACCCGTTAAGTTTTGCCTAATTAGTGCTTATCTCAGTTACATAAAATAATAAAGTGATTCATCGAAATATTCGAGAAAACAACTAGCACCAGTTCATATAAATAGGTCTCACTCGGGTTTACTATCATCATTCCCAAAGCCTTTTCGAAAACTCACGGATCAACATAACGGTGGAGCAAACATTTTCAACCAAAATGTTCAAATTGCTATTACTGGTAGCGGCTATTGCTGCAGTGAAAACTGATTTCGTAGAAGACAATGTTATTAACACGAGTTGGAAAATAATCGCTTTCGGTGCATCCATCGGTGATCTAAAGAAGCAACCAAAGAACTGCGAACTTGGATTAAATGTAACCAGAACTGAAGTTGTTGATTGCACTTGTGGACCTGTTAAGGCGCATGTTGTAAACAACGTGCGAGGGGACGGTAAAAGTGTAAAAGAGCTCTTCGTGCCGGTTGAATCGCGAGAAG
The DNA here is from genome assembly GCA_949316475.1 of Hypomecis punctinalis. Taxonomy (NCBI): domain Eukaryota; kingdom Metazoa; phylum Arthropoda; class Insecta; order Lepidoptera; family Geometridae; genus Hypomecis; species Hypomecis punctinalis. The sequence goes on from OX438796.1 coordinate 10,324,797, forward strand.
ATTTACATGCCATTAGAGAGGTTACGTGCGACTGTCCCGCTGGTGTTCTTGGAGATGGAGACAGAATTTACGTGAAAAAACTTGATAACGAGTACATCGTCGTTGCTAGTGATGAAGGTCTAACACTGACCTATTTAATTCTAGGCAAGAGCGCACCGACACTAGCTAAGCTCGAGGAACTGACTAACGCTGTTGATGCTTTCAGAGGAGAGAAAAAAGATTGGGTCGCTGTGTGCTCTCAACCTGATAACTGACTTGTTTAACTTCTATTTGGCCTTCCTTTTCTTTTCAATTGTAAATGGCGTTTTAGAATGTGTTACGTAACAACATTTTATGTATAATTTTTGCGCAATAAAGAATTTTTATTAATAAACAATACATTGTTTCTTTTTACACTTTTAGTTTATATGTACTCTTCGATGATATTTTGTATGTAAAATAAAGCTCGAAACATATTACCTATCGGACGCGGCTTACGGACGCGACCTAGACTATGAAAGTACACTGAGCCGTGCACGCTATCAGACATAAGTCGCGGACGTCACCTTCGGACGTCCTTGACCGTTTGGACGTCCGAGAGCGATCTGGCACACCGGCCCCCCGACCGCCTAAGCAATAGCAATCGTAATAGCAATCGTTTATGACTTCATTAAAGGCCAAAACGCGCCCGCCCCGCGCCCGACCCGCACACGCGTTCTGTGTGTTGTCGTCCATTGAAACAGGTACAAATAGACACGCCGTACTCCCGACCCGCACCGCGCCCGACCCGCGCCCGCCGTGTGTCTGAATCGGCCTTTAGTCATTTGGCACCGCCTATGTGACGTTAGCCATCAAAGTTGTTCATTCAACGATTGCTTTCGCAATCTGCGCAAAGCAATTGATGGCTAACGTCACATAGGCGGTGCCAAATGACTAAAATGAAGTCATAAACGATTGCTATTACGATTGCTATTGCTTAGGCGGTCGAGGGGCGGATGTTTTAAGAATGTGCACATTGCTAAGTCACGGCTGTCAGTCGCGTCCTCAAGCTGCTTCCGATAATATGTATGAGCTTTAAACATCTTAGGTGGGCTTAATAGTCATAGTCTCAATGTGATATACTTACTCTATTGACAAACTACCTGACGAATGGTGCAACAGCGCGCTGGTGCCTATTTTAAAAAACAAGGGTGATGTACAGGTATGTAACAACTATCGAGGAATCAAAACTCACGCTACACAGTATGAAAGTCTGGGAAAAAGTTATTGAAAGAAAATTGAGAGAGGAGACAGATGTGACTCAGAACCAGTTTAGATTTATGCCTGGACGCGGAACAACGGATGCCATATTTGCACTTTGTGAAAAATACAGGCATGCACTTAAGAACTTGCATATGGTATTCGTTGATCTGGAAAAGGCTTATGATAGAATCCCCCACAATGTCCTGTGGTGGGCCCTGAAAGAGAAGAGTATCAGTACAGTAGAGCTATAACGTACGTTCGGTCTGCGGCTGGCGAAACCGACAAGTTCAATGTGGCTGTAGGCTTATATCAGGGATCGGCTCTAAGCCCGTATCTGTTCATCCTGATAATGGATGCTTTAACAGGATGCATTTGCAGATATACAGGAGGAGGCACCCTGGTGTATGCTTTTTGCCGACGACATTGTGCTTGCTGGAGAGAAAGAATCTGAGCTACAAAGAAGACTGGAAAAATGGCAGGAAAAAGTGGGTTTGAAAATCAGTAGGACTAAGACAGTGCATCTGTTCTGCAATTTCACGGGTACGTCCAATTTTGCTCAAATCGCTCTAGATGTTGTATCCCTTCCAGTCTGCTCCGACTTCTGGTACCTCGGCTCTATCATTCAGTACGACGGCGACATCTCGACCGGGACGTTACTAGCAGGATAAACGTAGGTTGGATGAAATTAAGCTAAAAGGGAAAATTTATAAGAGCATCATAAGACCTGTCGTATTGTATGGATCAGCGTTTTGGGCCACCAAAGGGGAGAAAGAAGGAAAATTGCATGCAGCGGAGATGCAAATGCTGAGATGGATGTGCGGAGTGACAAGAATGGATAAGATTAAAAATTTGTATGTTAGAGGAAGTCTGAAAGTGGCACCAGTGACTGAGAAATCAGTGGCAAAAGAGTGGCAGGCTATCTTGGTATGGGCATATCAAGAGACGGGAAGAGATTCATATCACGAAAAGAACGTAAGCGGCAGAAATGGGAGGGGACGACCAAAAAAAGTGTGGATGAATTGTGTGAATGATGATATGCGAGAGAAAGGAGTTGATGATGAGATGACGTACGATAGAGTGAAGTGGCGAAAATAAACGTGCTGTGCCGACCCCACCTATTGGGATAAGGGCAGGGCATGACTTTATGGACAATCTTACAGACAGACTATATGGACAAAAGGATTTCACTGAAGGAATTTAGGAAATATACCCAACACTCTATGTGACAGCTTCAAAGTACCTACTAAACTTGTTCACAAGGTCGGAGGAGGACTTAGGTCTTATTTAGAGATAAGAAAACTACGGCTTTTCACTAATTTGTAGTACTGTACTGTACTGTACCAGCCTTTTTAATAGTCCACTGCAGGATGTAGGCCTACCCACGAAGGGTGATTGGGCCATATCCACCACGCTGGCCCAGGGTGGGTTGATGGATTCACATACATCATAGAATTTCTTCTACGGACGTATGCAGGTTGCCTCACGATGTTTTCCTTCACCGAAAAGCCAGTGGTGTGAAATTCCGTACATAAATTCCAAAGAACTCATTGGTACGGGACCGGGATTCGAACCCACGACCTTACGATTGTAAGGCGGGTGTCACTACCTCTCGACCACCACGGCTTATTTTAATTTGTAATAATAGTAATAAGCTAATGTCAAGATTTGCACTTTGGCTTGACATTTTTATTAATTTTTGTCTATCATTAGAAACGCGCGTTACTTTAACCAACAAAAACAGCTAAAACTCGCGACATAAATGGACGAGAGTTTATTTGGTTGTATTATTATAAGTTTTGTCAAGTAGAATATTTTGGGTGAATACGCTCTATTAAAACAAAACTCTACTTACCTATTAAAACCAAGGAAGTTTCATACGAGAACTATGAAACTTCCTTGATTAAAACAAATTATAAAGAAAAGATCTTTTATTGTGATTTAGTTCAATATTTTCGTCACAGTCCCTAACCCCCTTACATACAGAAAAGGTCACAAAGCACAAAAATACTCCCTTGGGTCACAAAACACTTCAAATGCAGACAGAATCAAAAGTGATTCTCATTACAAGTTGATATTAAAAAAGTTTTGAATGAAAGTTCAAGGCGCAATTTTGTCTGCAGAATGTTCCCGCTTTTTATTCACTTAAGTTTAGTGGAGTCAGGTCTAATCACCTTGCATTTAAAGCAGGCAAGTTACCTACTCTGGCGAGATGCCAGGATTAAAACTCTTTAAATTATACACTAGCGAGGCATAGCTATACGGCCAAATAGTAAAATTTGTGCATAGAGATGGTCTAAATCACCCATCAATATTCTTTTGGCTTTGTGTAACCTTTCGGAATAATCTTTTTTTTAGGGTTCCGTACCCAAAGGGTAAAATTATATTACTAGGATTCTGCCTGTACGTCTGTAACCAGGCTGTATCTTATGAACGGTGATAGCTACAACGTTGAAATTTTCACTGATGACGTATTTCTGTTGCCGCTACAACAACAAATACTAAAAACAGAAAAAAAATTAAAGATGGGCTCCCATACAACAAACCTGATTTTTTGCCGTTTTTCGCTTGTTATTAATAACGGTGACAGTTATCCGAAATATTCACAGAGTATTAAGTTGTTTATTATCTTCCAAAATAACCTAGACAGCATTTTTCGTAGCCGTTACAAAAAATATTCAAATGCCCAATTTGGACACATTTTTTCAAATGCATTTCAAGTACTTATTTTACATTTTTTTAAGGTTCCGTACCCAAAGGGTAAAACCGGGACCCTATTACTAATACTTCGTTTTCTAATACTTTCTGTCCAGGCTGAAGGAGTATCTCAGGAACCGTGATAGCTAAATAGTCGAAATTTTGACAGATGATGAAGGGATGTTGGCACTATAACAACAAAAATACTAAAAAATGAATAAATTAAACATTTCAGATTTATAAAAAAAGATTTAAATATGTTACTCCCTTACAACAAACATGATTTTTTCCGAGTTTTGGTCGATATTGATAATGGCAAAAGGTAAACCCTTGAATAATTCACAGAATATTTAGTTACATATTTCATTTAAAAATAAATAATTAATAAATATTGAGGGGGGACTCCCATACTGCAAACGTGATTTTTTGCGCCCTCTATTGCTCAATATTAATAAAGTACGATGACTATATTAATAAATAGACGCTTGAAATTTTTTAGTTATAATTATATTAAAACAATAAAGGGTACGTATGCGGTACGGAACCCTTCATGCGCGAATCCTGCCCGCACTTGGCCGATTTTCACTAATATTTAACATATTAAATTCACATGTGTGATGTGATGTGTTAAATGATCTATACAACAGAGGTAGAGGTCAGTCACTGGGACTTTATTACTAAGATCCCGCTGAGAGTCTGTCTGTCTGTCTGTCACCAGGCTGTATTTCATGAACCGTGATAGCTATAACGTTGAAATTTTCACAAATTACGTATTTCTGCTGCCGCTATACGTACATATACTCAACATAGGCTATGTAAAAACTATATTAATTTATAGAAATTTTGCATAATAGTAGAATTACGAGTAGGTGGTGTATTTCACCAAAATTAGTGTATTTTTCCTCAAAAGAAAAAAACGGAACCCTTATAGGATCACTTTGTTGTCCGTCTGTCCGTCTGTCCGTCTGTCCGTCTGTGTGTATGTCAAGACTCTTTATCTCGGAAACACGTAAAGATATCGAGTTGAAATTTAAACTGTATACGTATATCTATGATCTTTTACAGTTGTGTAAAGGAAAAACTTCTCAGTTATCATATAAAGAAGTTAGAGCTGTTTATGTCGTTATAAACCGTATATTTCGACACTCACAAAAATCAAAACCTACAGGGTACTTTCCGTTGACATAGAACTATTAAAATTGGCTAGAAGCTTTGTCTTAGAGTACACATATAGGAATAAATCTGAAAACTGTACATTTTTATTTAAATCACAAAAAAAATAGGGCTTCGAAATCCACAAAATAAAATTCAAAGTGCGTAAATCGTATCATGTAAGGTATCATATAAAATAGCTTCATTATCACATGCTAAAACAGGTTTTTTAATTTTTTAACGATTTTCGATGAATGACAAGTAAAAAAAAACTTGTCGATGATGATGATGAGTATAGATATTTTAACAACGTACTTCCCAATTTTGTGAAATTTTCTGGATTTGTACGGAACCCTCGGTGTGCGAGCCTGACTTGCACTTGTGCGGTTTTTTTTACAGTGTTTTGATCTGCCACGAAAGACACGCACCAGTCTTTCGTCTGCGGAATCTACAGGGAATAATCTGTGTGATAAACTTAATCTTCGTAAATAAGGCCATTACGTTTTATCCGTCCACACCCCTCGGGGCCCGTCTATTGCGAAACTATACACTTTCCCTTGTCATAATTATCGGACTAATATAAAACGTGGTTCATTTATTGTTCGTATGTATTGCTCTCGTGAAACTAACTCAAAAACACTGTAAAACTAATAGTAGTAATTCGTAAGAGTTTGTGCATTATACCTGTTACATATTACAGCCATATACATTTTTACATGTGTGTAAACCGCACGGCAATAGGCTAGTTTTATGTTACATCCTCACCTTATTTGAGGAATGAATATTTACTTAAGTTATGTACGTAAGCTAAAGGCGTGTTGGTACTCGATACGCTATGGATACAGAGCAGATATAATATCTACAAATGGACACAACATTACTAAGAGCTGTGGCACACGGCGTTTTGTATTTATTGATTCAAACTTTATAGCGACTGTGAAGTGTATACGAGTACGATGTTAGTTTTTTACCCTGCTTTCAGATAGATAATTTAGTCATCAACTTGTCATTTTTTTGTTACATTCCTTATTAATGAACAAAAAATTTGACGCGAATTTAACTAATACCTAACGAATTTACCTAAATACGAAGCATAATATCTTATTTTGCATTTAGGTACCAGGATGTGGGTACTGTTATCAATATTTTATTATGCACCAGTTAGGTTTTGCCTAATTAGTGCTTATCTCAGTTACATGAAATAATAAAGTAATGAATTGAAATATTCTAGAAAACAACTGGCACTGGCTCATATAAATAAGGCTCACTGGGCTTACAGTCATCATTCCAGAAGCGTTTTCGAAAGCTCACGGATTATCAATACCTTGGCGCAAACATTTTCAAGCAAGATGTTCAAATTGTTATTACTGGTAGCGGCTATTGCTGCAGTGAAAACTGATCTCATAGAAGACAAAGTTATTAACACGAGTTGGAAAATTATTGCATTTGGTGCATCTATCGGTGATCTAAAGGAAAAACCAGGGAACTGCCATTTTGGAATAAATATAAACAGAACTGAAGTTGTTGATTGTACTTGTGGGCCTGTCAAGGGTCATGTTGTAGACACCGTGCGAAATGACGGTGAGACTGTAAAAGAGCTCTTCATAGCGGTGGAATCGCGAGAAGATTTAGATGCCATTAGACAGGTTACATGCGACTGTCCCGCTGGTGTCCAGGGAGATGGGGACAGAATTTACGTGAAGCAACTCGACTCCGACTACATTATTACTGCTATTGATGAAGCGCATAAACTGAGCTACGTAATTCTAGGAAAGACTGCACCGTCACAAGCTAAGCTCCAGGAACTGACCAACGCTGCTGATGTTTTCAAAGGAGGAGAGAAAGAAAACTGGACCGTTGTGTGCGCTAAATCTGATAACTGACTTGTTTAAATTCTATGTGGCTTTTCCTTTCTTTGTATATAGCATTTTATAATGTGTTACGTAACGACATCTACATAATTTTTGCGCAATAAATAATCTTTGTAAAATGTATTGTTTCTTTGCACTTTTAGTTTTAAATTGTTGAGGATTTTTGTACATTATTTGGGGCGGGGTATCTCCAATTTGATACGCTTGGCCACATGGGGGTTTGAGCTGAGGTAGAGGGGACGAGAAAAGCAAGGGCTTTGGCTTTAGTTAGCGATTTTTGTCAAAATTAACTTACCTACTACAGAAAAATTAGAGAGAAAAGATCTTTTATTTTGGGTCATTTTAATATTTTTTGTCAGTTTTGTCTCTCGTATTTCACCCTAGGGCACAGCCCTAGGACATACATAAAAGGTCACAAAACCAAGTACAAAACAGTTCAAATATTGTTGACTGAATCAAAAGTGATTCTCATTACAAGTTGATATTAAAAAAGTTTTTAATCCCATCGTGAAAGTTCAAGGCGTAATTTTGTCCGTAGAATGTTCCTGCTTTTTATTCACTCAAGTTTAGTGAAGTCAGGGTCTCATCTCCCTGCATTTGAAGCAGGCAAGTTGCTCTGGCAAGATGCCAGGATTAAGGTTCTTTAAGATGTACGCTAGCAACGAAAAGCTGTACGGCCCTATAGTAAAATTCGTCCATAGTGGTCTGAATGGTGTAATTCAGTCCATAGTGATGGTACAAATAAAACATTTATTTATTTTTGGCTTAGTGCGCTTTTTTTGAATAATCCTGTACATGGGGTTGGAAAATTCTTCGAGTAGAGCCCACGTACCAACAAACGCAGCATAGGACGTTCAACCACAAGTTGGATGGATTTGATGTAATGAAGACTAGCTAGATGCGAACCGCTTCTGACCGGTTTCGGGTGGCTTATAAACTCATACTAACCTCTAAGAACATTTGTATTGGTGCCGCCATACTCTCCACGGCGCGACACGAGCACCGCAGTTGTTGTGAAGTTAGCTACAGAAGTTTCTTGAGAAGCTTCTGTAGCTAATTTCACATCGCCGACTTGTATACTTGTTTACGAAGTGAAGTTAGCTACAGCTGCGGTGCTCGTGTCGCCTCGTGGAGAGTGTAACGGCACCATATGAAACCGGGCAGGCAAAGGCGAGAATTCAAATTCAAATTGTCTTTTGTAGATAAACCCCCTGACTCTCAGGATAAAGTAAGAAAGGTTTAGTCGACGCGAATAAATTAAACAAAATTCCGGTTGTTCGTGCTCAGCCACCATCAAAGCATGAGATTGAAGTTTTACATACTAATGTTTGAGGCTTTAGTTTAGCATAATTATTTTGGTTACGGAGCCGCTAAATAAAAGAAGTAAATAAGACAAAGAACTCAATAAGCTTCTAGGTTGTTCGTATCTAAGTTAATAAATTATTAAACATTTCCCAAGCTCAGAGGATCAGCAAGTTAAAATGGTAGTGGGCAGAGCATCATTCGAAAAACAGATGCTCGATAGGATCGTTAATTTCAGAGGCCCTATTTTTTAACTTTGATTGCCTCGAAACGTACGACTTATTTTTCTCGAATTTTATTTAAAATTATCCATTTCACGCAAAATCTCAGTGCTGGACATGGCAATTTTAAAAGAAACCATAGACTGCAAAGGGGGATATCTTGAAATGGAACGTAAATTAAAAAGAAAACAAATATGGCGAATGGTTTCCGAACTGTCAGTGTCAAAGTTCCTTATACGTATCTAGCCGTTCGAATTTGAAAAATAGGGCCCCAGGAATGAATACTATGCACGCACCGGTAAACGGAGCTAAAGACGTTCATCGGACTATACAGGGTTATTCCTAATCAATTAGCATCCTAGCATCCTTTTAGAGGCTTATTCTGTACATCAAAACTAACAACTTTTATTCTTCGACTTTTGTTAACCTCAAAACGCGCTGGATGCAATCCGCTTCCAGCCAGACTTATTGCAAATTTATGGGGGCAGTAGATGTCCTATTGCTGATGGGCTGCTCTTGTAATGTACAAATAACGTTTGAAAAGTACAAATAGCCAGCAATGGCAGACAAAACCTTGGCTAATAATAAATATGGAAACAAAAATATTTTCCAGCTTTCAAAGTGGGCACTCGCAAAGTCGCGAAACAAAGAGGGGCGTAATAACCGCCGCTTCGGCGACGGCTTTTTGAAACTTTGAAAAACGAAAAATAAAATAATTTCCATGTTCTGAAGAGGTTGCTGTTTGGAGTACTAGATGGAACAAGGAAGTATTACTGAGACAAGATAAGAAGCATACAGAAGTCGTGTAATTGCGTAGAAATATAAATTTTCCTGAGTTTAATAAATAAATAATTAATTAAAATGTTTTTTTACTTTGGAGCTTATGTTATTTAAAGTATTTATTTTTTTGAGAAATTATGTATAAATACTTAATACTATTTTATGTTTTACACCTACTTGTACTTGGTTGCCAATTGGCACTGTCAATTCATATTTATGTTTACTTGTTATTAAGTATAATCTAGCGTTTGAACATAAATAGTAGTTATAATTTAAATAAAAAACCTTTTGAAGTGAAACTTCTAAAGCGAATTCCAACAAGCTTGCGATAAACGTTTAACGCTACCATAGAGGGGTATGAAAGCAGTATTGCGTTAAGCGTAAATCAATTTCTACCTCTTCTTATTTTCATTTCCACATTACGAAGTTTCACTTCTTCCGCGCGGTGGGACTCCACGCTCTTTATTTTTTCACATGACATTACTTGGTTGCCAGCTGGCACTGTCAGCTATATTCATATTAAATTGTTATTAAGTAAAATGTAACGTTTGAAAACATTTATACCACATACTTAAGTACTAATTGCATAATATTTATAATTAACAATAATCACCTCCATTGCACTAGCGCGGCGTGCCATGGCGCCCCGACATCGCCCTAACTATGTTCCTGAAACAAATAAAATAAAATGAATTTTTTAATCGACACCTAATTAATTTAAAATACATCTAGTTTATTTTAATGCTTGATGCTCAATTGCTCAAAAATTATGTTACTCGACCAAGTAGGTACCTACAGGAGGTACCTACTTAGTCGAGTAACATAATTCCATAGGGGTAGTCTAAGTCCAGCAGTGGAGCTGATAGATGGATTAATACCTACTGATAAGTTTTTTTAATGGATTTTTTACGAATTTTATGGATGATACATCAAAAACTTCGTGTCTCTGAAACACTACGTTCCGAAAGAAAAGGTCCGTCGTAGCAAGGTATTCAACAATAAGACACGCAAATACACAGGAACAAGATCAATAACCAACTATAAACAATACAAACATGCCTACTCAGCTTACTCAAACTAACATAAATCAATTATTACTTTCACTGGAATAATACCTCTCGACTGCACCACTTCATGTCAACAAACAAAATTATAGCGTTTCGGTTTGATTGATTGCTGATAGTACTGTCGTTTGTTATTTATCCATTTTGTTAACGGTCCTTACTTACTTACGGTAATCTTTCTCTTTATATTTATCCAAAATAAACGTTCGGATAAAGTTTCAACAAAATAGATAGATAGATAAACTATTTATTGCACACCAAGAAATAAACACAAACTAGAAACAAAGAAACATAAACAGTGTAACAATGGGCGGCCTTATCGCTGATAGCGATCTCTGCCAGGCAACCTTATGATGGAGAGGACATATAACGTATAAATAAAGGACGGGGTGCGCATTAATTAAAATATAAATTAGATTATACATCATTAACATACATAGTAATAAAAATTGATATAAATACTTAAAATACCTATAAATAAAGATAACAATAAAAACGAATGATAAAAAAAACCTATAACAAAATAAAGAAAAAGTACATAATAATTATAAATTATAATATACTACATACATTAAACAACATAATTAACAACAACAACAGTTACAAAGTTAAAAAATCAACATTTTCTGCAGGTAATGGTTTTTAACCTGATCTTTAAATATGTTAAGTGATTGAGCTTTTCTGACAGTAACGGGCATTCCATAACTAGACTGCCTGAAACGCAAACGACCTGCTGTAAAAAGTTTCACACCGTGCGTTAGGGGTCATAAGGGAAAGGTTGTCCTTGGATCGGAGGGGAAGGGATTGAGCGTCACGCCAGAAGGAAAAAGAGTTTTTTTGATAGCATGCATGGAGTAGAAGGGTTGAAGAGGATGTTATAAAAAGATTAAGGATATGAAGATTCCGACGAAGACGAATTAGAAGCTACTTGAGCTTTACTAAGTACGAAAATGAGATACGTGGTCATATTTGCGAAACCCAAATATAAACCTAATGCAGTAATTTTGGATACGCTCAAGCTTATCAAGTTGGACTTCAGTGAGATCTAAAAAGCTGGCGTCAGCGTAATCTAAAATAGGAAGAAGAAGAGACTGTGCGTATTGTGACTGAGGCAAGGTTCGTTGAATCATTTGACCTTTATGATTTTCGTTGAAACGGGTTATATTGCTATTTACGCCGGCTGCACATACGAAAAAGTGTCACGTTCCGCCTGAACCGAGCGTGCAAGCGGAACAAGCGATAGAGGCGCGATTTTGGCATGTTTCAGTTATTGATACGACAATATTTTTTTATGACGTTATCACGTAAAAGTATCTTCCGTTAACCGACTTTACAGACAACTATTTTTATAGTCATAGTCATTTATTCATAATAATAGTATTACATGTCACAAAATAATCAAAATAATTGAAAAATAATAATAATAAGTAATTAAATTCAACAAAAAAAGCAATAACAACTTTAGCAGCAGTAGGCAGGAAGTTGCGGAGCCGTCTTAAGGAGCTACCAGCAGCAATTAACTTGCAACTGATTGTTTTATAATGAATATCCCAGCATAGCGTACGATCAAACATGACACCGAGATTATCACACACAACAAACTGCCGGAAATAAAGTCCTCTAAGTCTGCTGTTTTAGGTCTTAAAAACTAAAATAACTATGTAAAAATTATGATGGCTATTTTAGGAAATTTTGACAGTATTTCTCTTAACAGACATAAAGAAATCAGCGAGTAGTTGCTACAATACAAAGGTGGCCTGGGACTCTATCACAATCTACCCAGTGAAACAGTCAAAATACGTTACATCCTAACACATCTAATTAACAATTCTAGGAAACAATAGATCCACTTTTTCTATTACTTAAAAAATAATAAACAAATAATAATGCAGCTTTAATAAAACCTCATTATCCAACTCAGCCGCAGAAAAAATAACGCAACAAAGAACTCCGGCGACATAAATCATAAGCAATAAGAATAAAATAGACTGAAAATCTCGCGATTACTCGAAATAGCAGTCATTGTCCAGCTGTTATGGGCACTTAATTACGCATTCGTATTATTCTGAACGACCGCTGGGCCCGATTGTTATTGAGGCAACGGCGATACTTAAAAAATAATAAATTTTCTCTTTTCGGATTGCGTGTGGCGACCACCGGGCTCCACTGGCCAGCCTACAAATTACCATCGGCATGAAAGCCTTAATGATTGAGGAAATTTGGTAAATCACTTCATATCAGACGAACAATGCTACAAAAAAGAATGGAATTTTGGATTTTTTCCATCCCCTTTATTTGTGCCCTTTTGTTGCTGGAAAATGGTTACATTTCTCGTAGTTTGACCGGATGGAGTGAAAATTGAATCCTGGGAACTTTTGAGGCAAGGTTCGTTGAATCATTTGACCTTTATGATTTTCGTAGAAACGGGTGATATTGCTATTTACGCCGGCTGCGCGCACAAAAAAGTGTCACGTTCCGCCTGAACCGAGCGTGCAAGCGATAGTGCGGAACAAGCAATAGAGGCACGATTTTCCTAAGCGGTTGGCTTTTTTCAGTTATTGATTCCATTGATTATGTTTTCTTCTGACGTTATCACGTAAAATTATCGTCCGTAAACCGACTCTACAGACAACCATTTTTTATACCGGGACTATCCGTGTAATAAATAGTGCCAATGTATACTTAAGTAATATTTTAAAACCAGTCTACCCGTGACCACGGTCGATGCAACTTGGCCGAAACGTCGGGATGATGAGGTATTTATTTATCTTGTAATTTTATTGCGCGATTAGTCCCGTAGTATATAATAATAATGTGTTCTAATCGCGAAAGTTTAAAAGCAGCAAATATTTTAAAAGTTATGAAATTTTATTAATCAATTATCTTTAGACCTTCAAGGGTCTATGAATGATCCAATTGCTTGTGAAATGATCATGTGGTAGTTTGTGTAGTTTTAAATTAAGTTAAGAAATTTTATAATAGTATCAAATATTTAATTCTGAGTAAAATATTGCCTCATACTGAAAGCCAAAAAGTTCATTAGACCTATAAATAAGAAAAGCTTTAAAGACCCATTTTTTCATATATTCATTTAATTTTTTTAAATGTAGTGTAATGTTAGTTAATATACTTCATTTTTTCTTGCAATAAATAGAATAAGAATTACTTTATTGCATAAAACTGAGTAAACAAGATCTTAAAACTAAAACGTCCTGACAGCTTACCCATTGCGGGCGTGCAACAAATAGATTTATTATATACATAAAGACTTTTGAAATATGAAAAATATGAAGTACAAAGCTAATAACCTATAAAATATCTTAAAGTTAAAAAAAAACAAACCTGATTTTAATGGCACTAGCCATTAAAATCAAGTACTAATTATAGTTTTCACGCAATATTAAAACTGTTACTGTGTTACACATAGGGAAACAATGTAATGGCGGTCCGCTCTCGCGTAAATGAAAATCAACTCACATTATCGCTGAAACAATGCGGCGAAATGTTCAATTTTAGTAACAAAATATGGAGGCAATATAATTGATTACCGACTTTAAAAAAAGACGAGGTACTTACGTACGATGTTTGTCGTTTCTTTAGTTCGAAAGAGTATTCTCCCGATGTATTTATTTCCATTTAATTTTTATCGAAATCAGCTGAGCCGTTTTTGATAAATCAACAAAAATGTACATGGATGTCACATCTATTGGTGCAAACTATTCGAGTTCTGTACACGTTGTAAGTCAGAGTTGCGGTTTTTTGCAAAAAATAATTATTTTCGATGAATTGTTTCAAAGATAAGTCATAGTTTCATCATGCTCTTTTTGATGGTCCTTTGTAATATAATGTTTTCTAGCGCGAATATGACCGAGCTTGATCGCGAACTCACTTGATGGCAATGATGGCTTGCCAATGAATACTGTGAAATCTTCCCGATAATACCGCTCCGTAAACAAAAGAGTCAGTAGTCTGTTCTATTCCCTGATTTTGCGGATCAGAAACTTTCAGTCTAACGGATTCGTATGAATCGAAACAAAATAAACAGAAACAACATTCTATCTAGAAACAACATTAATTTAGAACACTATCGATTCATAGTCACTTACTTATAGGGTGTCCTTGTAGGGTTTAGACTTTAGGGTTAAGACGCGGTTCAACCAGCATACCAACTGTGTTGCATAATGTTGAGCAAAACTTTTTGTCTCTGAGGAGTTTGACATCTACAACTCAAATTCTTGAAATTGTTGAAGTTTCTGCAAAGGTGTTGTAAACAAATACCGAAAGAGATACGGAAATGGCTGTACGGAAAGTGGTGATTCATTATTTATGTAAATATTAGCTTTTGTCCGCGACTCCGCTCGCGTGGTTTTTGATGTTTGTGCTATCCCACATGAACCTTTTATTTTTTCGGGATAAAAAGTAGCCCATGTCACTTTCCGGCCTTTGAGTTAAATCAAGTTAACCGGTTGCTCCGTTGCTGCGTGAACGATGAATACACCAACAAACTTTTCGGATTTATAATATTAGTATGATCCTCAAAGATAAAGAAGTACCTATTTCTGAAAGACCTACAAAATATGACCTAGCTTATTTTTAGGATCAAACTAATCAATATCTATTGTTCCAACCCTTAACTTTCCAGAATACTATTATACTTTAAAATAGATAAGAACAACCTAGACACAAAGGAACCGCCTACGGCTAAACAAAATTTTAGGTTTTGATAACAAAGCATTTGTTCTGCTTTGTTCATTTGTCATCAAATAAACCAAAAGTCATGTTCTTCAATACCGTAGTTGCTCTTAAGTTTATAGATAAAATAGATATAACTAACACACTAGGTATGCATTGTGCTATAAAAATTAAGAGTGAACTTCATCAAACATCGAATTTTATTTGGTTTTATTTGCACCGAACACCAGAGGGATAATGTGGTCGATCGAGAAAAGAAATAAAGAGATGCGATGATTTAATATGACATGAGTTAGAAAGAGACATGAAAAGTATCTTGATTCAGTTGCTAGTAACCGTGATTTTTCTCTCAGTAGTGTCAAAGTCCAATACATATGTGACAGTTTTGACAGCCATGGGCAATATTTTCCATACATTTTTGTGGTTGAGAATTGCCTCAAGCGACAACAGCGCTATCTCTCTTATTGTAATAGCTCTATGGCACCGAAGATGAACTATCAGAAATGCATGGACCGAAACAAAAACAATAATAGTTTTCGTTAACTATGCAAACTCACTGGGCAAAGGTCACCGATTGCATCCCAAAATCCAAAAGACCTTTGGGCCGGCTCAGACGCAGCTGGCGCAAACGAACTGAGCTCTCACGACAAGCACTGGGCCACCACAACATTACAGACCGCGCAGTCTGGAAGGAGGGAAATCTGGTCTTTTCCCAACAGTGGGACAACGCAGGCTGAAATAGTAGTAATTATGCAAACTCACATTAATGTCACTCTTCTGACTTTCAAACACATCTTCATATAACTTGTTCACAGCTGCGCTTGGGCCTCGTAATTGACATAATTGAAAAGTTAAAACCTTACATTTGCATTTGCCTTTTTAAATATTTACTTTAAAACCCAATTAGTGCGTCACAAGCAGATTTTTCTTTGCGATTTTACCCCGGCACATGCGTAAGGTGGACTTTGCACGCTTGATGAATAAAAACAAAACGGGGTACTTTCGTTTGATATATTTTTCTGCCGTGAATAATGTTTTAGTAGAATTCTTCCTACTAATATTATTAACGCGAAAGTTTGTAAGGATGGATGGATGGATGGATGGATGTTTGTTACTCTTTCACGCAAAAACTACTGAACGGATTGAGCTGAAACTTTGCAATAGTATAGCTTATAAATCAGAATAATACATAGGCTATAAATTATAATGATATTGCGTCAAAAATCAAAATATCATGCGGCCGAAGCCGCGGGTAAAAACTAGTATAATATAAAAAATGTAATTTTATACTTACCTAACAATATCTTCTTCTAATAAATACAATTCTCGTGTTCTTTTTACACTAGTTTAGCACGCGTTTTTCATAAGAAAAGAATGTCACTATCACTACATAGCATAAAACAAAGTCGCTAACCTGTCTGTCTGTCCTTATGTATGCTTATATCTTTAAACTACGCAATGGATTTTGATGCGTTTTTTATTAGATAGAGTAAATCAAGAGATATTTTTTTGCAAAGCTGGGGCGGGACGCCAGTATTTCAACCAAACTTAAAAAACATTTCATAGACTATTAAAATTGACCTACATAATACTTTTTTTCCTAAAACAATAAAACTTACACTAAAATCAAACTAATCTAAAAGATATTATTATAGCCAACTCTTCCGAAACGGGTTGACCAATTTTAAAATAAAACTTGTGACCCCCCCCCCCCCCCCCCCCCCCCCTTCAATTTATTATTCAGTCCACTGGCTATCGCGGTAACAACTTGTGTATGATTCTACCTAATTTGAGTAGGTATACGTTGTAAGCTATTTTTATACCCCACTTTTTTATATGACATAACAACATAACATATGGCCCGTTAAAGTTCCTCGTGACATCACTAACAGCTATCAAATGTACCGGCTATCAAATGTAGTGGGGGAATCCCCCACTCTCAAACTTTGACAAGGTTTATCTTTGTCACTAATTGTTTTATTGACAAAAAAATACGTGCCCAATATTTTTTAATAATCTAACTGACGGACTAATTATAATAATGTTTTTTATACTCAGTAAACATCCCTATTGTCAAGTTGAAATAGCAGTGGGTTTCCTAACACGTAGAACTGATGACTTATGGGGTCGAAAATTTCTCGAATCTTAATTCCGGGTAGCACTGCGTAGTAGGTACTACGTCCATGCACGAGGTCATTAAGTACTTGAGGTTAAGTACTTAATGCACGAGGTGGACAGCAGGATCAACATTGGACCAATACTAGTAGATACTGAATCGTACCAGTCTAGTAATTGTCCAAATCTTTATTGTTTTGTTGAACAATAAACCTAATTTTTATATATATCTAGTGATAAGTGAAGCGCTACTAATAAAAGCATTAGACAAGCTTTCACAATTGTATACCCCCAAAAGCGGTCCCTTCCCGACCGTTTCGTGGTACTAAGAGCAATGCTAATTCGGTTTATTTTTCCTCTACCTGCAAATTAAGGCTGAAATTATTCTAATTTATTATTTTGCTTAGCCGTTGGACTCGTAAAGAGGTTGATTATTCAAAATTGTACGCTAAATAAAATGTTGAGAGCTCTAGGAAAACACTTGAAACGTTTGTAAAACGAGTTAACCAATTTTGTATTACTTACTACCTTTGAGAAATGTGAATGCCTCCAAACCTTAAAGAAGCTATTAATTTTGAGAAGGGAAATCCCGAGTGTATTTCAAAGGTTTAATTAGTAAACTAATTTGCAATTTAATCATCGAGACCTTTGTTCTGATACATGCTATCCTATTATCTTAACCGGTTAACTGCTGTATATTATGATACAAATCTACGTCGCATTTCGGTTAAACTGTACACCCTCTGGAGATTTGCAGCGTAGGTCCCTATTGTGTTTATTGAACTACTTAGGTACTTACTGAAATCCCCCGTTATTTTCGTTAAAATTTACTTACTTTTTTTCAATATTTATTGATAAAAAAGTAAGTTCATTAAATACAATAGGTACGTATGTATTTTCGTATCATTGAGCTATTTAAAATTGCTTAGTCTGCTGATATCGGATAATAAAACGGCATATGTTTTTGTGTCTACGAGTACCAACCTACAATTGAGCCTGCTGGTCGGCCCAATGATTTTTTAAAGTTATATTCTATGGTAAGCAGTGAGATATAAAGCTGACACGATACTGTAAATTCACTTTCGATCAAAAATAATCAAAATTAAAATCAGTACATACTCGTATATTAGGATAGGTGGCTAGCGCTTTGATGCCAAACAGATAGACATCATAATATACAAAAAAGATATTTCTGCTTGCTCAACAACTTGCCGTATAAGGTTATTGAGACAGGTATCTAATGAATACAGATAAACGCTCTACATCTTGGTTACCCTGTTACCTACCTGGCGTTGGTCCAACGCTTGCATCCCTCTCTTTCACGGTCTTCCGCAACAACAACATCCCATGCCAAGTCACAGGCGCATGATGACTTTGACCTACTAATCTGGGCCACCAAGTTACGTACAGATTTACGGGAATACTTTTGAAAATGTTAGTGATATCTAGTGATAATAATCATCACCTTAGGAAGGAGTTAACTGTTTTTCAACAACTGTTTTTGATAGTGTTGACTGATGACAGAGTTGGCTCAGAAACACAAACTTGTAAACGAATTGGTTAAAAAAATGTAGCCATATATCGATTTCGCGGGTGCCTCAAAAGCGCAGTTTATCTTTCTAGGGTTAAATAAACTGCCAAATCCTGTACTAAAGGCTCTGATACAGAACAGTATGCAATATACTGAATAATAAAAATCATAGTCCACGCCAGAACATTACACAACAATAAACCCTCATATCTATTCACTACTGAACCCATTTAATCTTGTCTACGCTCCAATTGAATGTTACTATTGCGTGTGCAAACATCATTATGCCACTTCCACACGTAGACAGCCGAATTCACTTATTCCACAGTTTCATTACAGGCACGCACTCTCCCAAAACACTCCTGAAGCACTCCCAACACTAAAATACAACTAAATAAAACGAGAAGTATTTGAAAAGAACGCTTCCTGTAGATGTGACCTGGTCAGCATTTAGTGGTTGGACAAAATAGTATAAGTAGAGAAACCTCACTATTACAACTCATTTGAATACCTTGATAATAACAATTAAAAAGTCAATGATCAACTATTGTACAAACTTTAATTACATAACATTTTCACAGCACAGAAACTGAATATGAATCGCTCGGCGATGGATACATGTTTTTGCCTTTTGGAGTTGAAAGTTTAGGTCCGTGGGGTCCTAGCGCCTGGCATTTGCATAGAGATCTTTCAAATTGATAGAAAGAGCAAATGACCCAAGGGCTGGTGCTTACCTCGGTCAAAGGCTTAGCCTTGCTATCCAACGGGGCAATGTCGCCAGCCTCTTCGGTACTTTGCCCGCGGACAGCGACCTTAAAGCAGTTTTTTATTTATAAAGTAAATTTAATAAGTTTAGTTTAACGCGGAATTATTATGTGCAATTGTGTTTTTATCCGTGATAATTAGTGAAAAATGGTGGTATTTCGTTGATTATGAGCTAATTTACGTGCATGAGTGTAGGCAAGTGATATAATGTGACGTATCATGTTGTTCCGTGTTGTTACCAAAACTCCATAGACGCCTCTAGTAAAGTCTCCACTGCTTTACTGAGGTATGAATTGGACTATGATTGGACTTGACAGCGACTTTATTGGACTATGACGAGACTACGACAGTGACTATTTTGATAAAATATTATCAAAAATTATTAAAACTTAATACTTGACACTGGCAAATGCACAATAATGCGACGCCAAAACTAAGAAGAAGAAGAATAAGTAATTTATTTTAGATTTAAGTTTTGATGTTTATTAAGAATTGTGTCTCTAAAATAGTTTGTCTACGTTGGTGTTAATAAATATGCCCGGTTATCAATAACAGAAACTTACTTACTTACCTAGTTCTTGAAACTTATAGTCTTGCAAACAGTTGCCGCTATTGAAATGTGGCTGATTATTTGATCCAGTTGCCTAAATTGACACCCTGGCATAAAGATTTTATTTTTAACTCGCTCGTTTGAAAATCCAAAGCCAAGGATTTTCCTTACGTACATTCCGATGGAACAAAACCGTCAAAAAATTATTAAAAGACTTAATTGGTCCAGTATGGTATAATTTTGTTCGTGACAAGGTATTAAATATATCATTAAAAATACCCGCAAAGCTGATCAGTGTGGTAAAGTTTGTGATGTGCTCACCAAGAGAATTTTGGAGCCTACAAAAATCCGACATTATTGCTGGCCATTTTCATGACACCAACTAAAACCAAGGGGTGGCAATTGCGTGCAAAGATAACGAAACCTACTCATGTTATTACACGAACCTTGATAGTGACCATTCTTGGTTTTATGAAGCAGTAATTAAAAAAATGAGGGCTTGTTCGTTAAAATTGATATGAAAGTCAAATTAGGGTCATTTTGTTTATCGCTGACTTATAAGTGCTTGTTACGTGTAGGCCGGCTCGTGAGGCATTCCTGGTATGTTCTGAATTATGCATATATTAGGGGAATTATAATAAATGTTGGCGCTACCAAGAATGGTTACATTTCTTCGTCCATACTTATTGTACCTTCATAGCCCAAAGAAGTATGGAGAGGGCTATGTTTGCAGTCGCTTGGAGTCTCTTTAAGAGTTCGAATCAGAAATGATACGATCCGTAAACGAACCAAAGTCCATAGTCCAGCGGATTAGCAAGTTAAATCAGCAGCAAGCAGAGCACATATTACGTAAATGTTATAGCAGAAGGAATCGTAGAACCACCAAGCGCATCGTAGAAGTCTATCAATGTCAGGAAAGCGCTAAATAATAGCCGCTTTGATTCCGTTCGGATCTCTTCATATCATACAACCTCTGCGTACATTATACGAGTGTTTGTATTCTTCATGAACTTCAGGCTTCCCGTATTTTCCATTTTCGATTATCAGGTAATCCAGAGCTTAATCCTTGACCTGACCTAAAATGAAAAACAACGACACATGTACAAAAACCCTTTCGAATCCATTTCATTTGCGGACTAAACCGTTTTTGCATCCCCTTTCATCGGACCGTGGAGCAGGGCTTTGTACTTATTCGATTAGCATATAAAACGTTCGGCTGCACCGGTCATAATTCATACATTTTCGGTAATAAATCCGCAAAATGGACCGATGATAAATAATGCAGTACTTGGTTTTGGCGTAGCGCAGCCCTATCTTGTGGAAGTCGATCTTTTGTTTGTGACAAGGACGGGGGAAACGTTTTTTATTAATGTTACTTGTACTCGTATTTATAAAGGATTGTCTAAAATGCAGTGCGATGATGTGTAATATGTTTAGAATGTCTAACCAAGCTTGATACATTCCAACAACATGCAAACGGAATAGAGATATCGTCAAGAAACTGTTATATGTAGACGCCATTATTCCAATGTGGTGGTGCGAGCGGCAATGAAAACACGAAAAGTCACGAAAAGAACCCTAAACATGATGGTAAGCAGCAAAAATGGTAGAGGACAACCAAAAAAAGTGTGGATGAATTGTGTGAAAGATGATATGCGAGAGAAAGGAGTTGATGATGAGAAGACGTATGATAGAGTGCAGTAGCGAAAAGAAACGTGCTGTGGCGACCCCACCTAGTGGGATAAGGGCAGGATGATGATGGTGATGCGAACGGCAATGACATGAGGTCGCAAAGTTTAAAGTCGAAAAGAGTCCAAATCTCTGAAGACACCAAAATCTCTGCAATAGCCTATTTTTAAAACTCCCGGAAATCTTTCCAAGTAAAACTACCAAATGACTAAGTAAGTAAGTAACCAAATGACTGGACTATTTATCATAATACTTGTGCTTCAATAGTATATTGGTAATGAGAGCCCACCTAAGTTGTGTCTAACAAACTAAATAAAGGGACAAATAACAAAATATGAAAAGTAGTCATAGCCATGCCATTCCTATGACGTAACTCAGTGCTGATAGGTTAACAAACGGTAGATTTTTTCCTGTTCCGTGCGTCTACATATTTTGGTCTAAGATACGCTGACTATCGACCATGACTAACCTGATAACCAGAAGAGACGTATTTTTTATCAAAAATTATCTATTTTTGTATAAAGATCTGGCTAGGCGACTGGTAGAGGTGACACGTGACCAGAATGCTGGCATCTACTTTGGCCAAAAAATTAGTATAGCAATTCAGCGAAGCAACGCCGCCAGCATTCTGGCCACGTTACCCTCTGCTCTGGGTCTTTTAGATTAGTTTTATTTAGTATAAGTTTTAGTGTTTAGTATAAGTTTTTATTTTAAGTAGGTTAATTTTAATAGTTATAGTTTATAAAATGTTTTTTTTTTATTATTAAAGCAAATAAAGTGTATCTATTTACAAAAAACCTATAATAGCTTGCCTATCAAAAATCGTTAATGGCTATTTTTATTGGAAGGTTTTATAATTTGATCACTAACATGGATCCGTTCATTTCTGATTTTCAATTGTCGATCCCTATTTAACCGTTATAGCATATCGGAGAGCTTTAGATATTGTGATACTAAATCGAACCACTAATCTCAACGTTTAAAAATATCAATAGCAAAACACTAGACGGCCAGCTAAATTATAAGGGTTTAATGTAAGCCTAAGAGTTATATATATGTAACTAAGTATTTTGTAAACTTCATAAGTAAAGGAGACGATTTATCTAATCTAACTCAGGTAAGAACGCGACTTAGGTATGGGAGGAAATGGGAGAGACCTTTGCCCAAGAGTCAGGTAAAGCTTATCATAAGGTTCACTTGTACATTTATATTTCGTTTCCTCCATCATAGAAATGTACTGTCATGATATTGAGCATATTATTCTAGTTAAACTCACTAATTATTGGCCAAAATGTCTCTACCTATCCGTAGTATCCGTATCCTCCAAGTTGGCGGATGTGAAGTTAGCTAAGTACAAGCTGCGCGTAACCCAATCAACGCTCAGTATGCTGAGTGTGAGTTTTGTCGTAAACATGACGCGCTCTTCGGCGAGCGCGTAAGCATGTAATTTGTATGAAGAAATGTACATCGCCACTAGCGGCGCGTTATTGAAACACAAGTTCATACAAATTACATGCTTACGCGCTCGCCTAAGAGCGCGTCATGTTTACGACAAAACTCACACTCAGCATACAGCTTTATGTGAGCTTTACTCAGGATTGGATAGTGCGCAGCTTGTAGCTAACTTCACATCCGCCAACTTGTATGATTTGGCCTATAGAAGCCTTTATGTTCGCTATACTAAGTACTCATAAAATAGTAAATAACTTTCATAGATCCATCATTCAAAATGGAAACTTGTGCTTCATACGGCAAAGTGTAAAATCTTGCTGTCACTTCGTGGCGGTGGTTATTTCGGTCCATCTATTACTGGGGGTGCGAAAGTTCATTCAGGCATAACCGAGCCCCTACCACAGATCCACTTTTAGCTTTCAAATCGATATTTTCCATTTCGGTGTTCGGAGAACAGGCCATCTATCTGTCGTATCCATTTTTAACAGGTTTTTGTATCTGACTAACTTCAATCTTTATTGTTTTTGAACACAGTAATAACGGATTGTAATACAGAAGGCTTATTTTGTTAAATGGTTCGCACGAGTATAACGGTGGTAACTTAGCAAATACACAAATCACTGCTATTTAACCTTGGAAAAAAGCACTAACCAATCCCCTATTTTTAAACCGAAAGGTGGTTTCGATCTACTTTGTAATAGTGTATTTTCACGGTGTCTTCGGCGAAATAATGTTGTTTTGCGTTCTACCAATCTTTTTTGGACGTCGAACCAGAGGAGGTATACAATTCGACGGGTATAATGTATAACCACGCATAACTTTTTTCGTAGTAGTCCGATTTCAATAATTCTTTTTTTATTGGAAAGAGTATACTTTTTTTTATTTTATCAAAATCGGCTGAGCCATTTTTGATAAATCAACAATAATATGAAAAATGTTACATCGATCCGTGCATAATATTTGCGTTCTAGCGATGCGCCCCGGCTTCGCACAGGTGTATTATACATATAAACATTTCTTTTGAATTACTCTATCTATTAAAACAAACTGCATCAAAATCCGTTGCGTAGTTTTAAAGATATAAGCATACATGGGGACAGACAGCGGAAAGCGACTTTGTTTTATACAATGTAGTGATTCTGTACACGGGTGAAGTCGGTTATGCTATTTTTTGCGAAAAATAATTATTGTAGGTTCATACAGGTCATGTGCATCTTCTCAAAATTATTCTGCAGTTATTTAAATAGCTATAATACTCTACTATGGCTACGACGTGACGCGAACGACGAAACTACATGCAGTATCAAAAACTCCTAGACTTTTATTGTGTTCGATCATTCACTAGTTCTATTTTTACTAAGTACCAACTAGGTACCTACAAATGCAATAAATGGCTGTTTACCGAAGATAAAGGTTAGGTACGCCAATAAAGTAGAAAAGCGCCATAGCATGCTAACATGGAGCATTTGCCTTTTACCTATTGGCACTTTTCCAGAAGTATAATAACAAGCACGCTATTATTCGTATACTCAATATCAAGATATTTACAGCCAAAACCTAGCTCATTTTATTTAGCACGTTTATACTCATTCGTTAGCTCTCTCTAACTTATAGTCATATCACTTTTCGCTATTAATTATTTGTTTGTAGTATTTTTAAGTATCTAAGTATGTTTATTTTACTGTATGTATTATTAGAAGTATTGTGACGTCCACAAGTGGTATATTATTCAGAGAAAAATCAAACCAAGATACATCATTTGAAAGCTTCATTTATGGGCTTCTTAAAAATGTTTAATTTAGATTTTTTTACCCCTCCATTTTTTTTTAATTTGAAAATTTAAATTGTATGAAAAATAAAAATACAGCTTTGTATTTTTTCTAGTTTAGCAATAATAAAGTGCTTTTATAGTTATTTTACTTGCATACGTAGCTGTTTCTTCCACATTCATGTCTTAATTTTCAAAAATTCAAAATTATAACCTACCAGTGTGACCAGTTAGTAGGTACAATGTGACAAAAAACCACTTAAAAACTGTGAAAATGCTTCTATTTAATAATTTGAAGGTTACCTAATCAGGGTTGATAGAGATAAACTACCTATTGAGCCACATATATTTATTTATCCTAATAGATTCAAAATTAATTTAAAAAAAAAATGGACGGCTCTTTTTTGGTCTTAACTGATGTGATATACTGAGAAAAATATGAATTTTCTCGAAATGTAACGACTGTTGTGGTTAGAATTTTTGATTATTATTATACCAGCCTCCATACATTTTGTGGACATGTCCTTTATTGTTTATTAGAAATGTGTTAACTATCTTTAATTTAATTTTTTACGTTTACACCGTCCATGTCGTCTATACGTTTCTTTGCATCCAAAAGAGGTTGTCTGGAAGAAATAGCTTATAGCGATAAGGCGGCCTTATGTGCCTTTTTTGTCTTTGTTTCTTTTGTTATGTTTTCCTATTTATTGGTGTCAATATAGTGTTGTTGTTTTGTATTGTATTCTTTTGGTAGTATGTTGGGTTTTTACCATTTTGCCCAAAACTTTTTGATCGCTTTGAGATAAATACAATTTCTTAGCAGTACCTACCTACGTAAGCAGTTTGAGTAACTAGATCGTCTTTCCAATCCAGATAAGTTTTTGCTATATCCTACTTCGATATTAGTTTTGTTGCGAAAAATAGTTTAATGTTTA
This sequence comes from Hypomecis punctinalis, assembly GCA_949316475.1. Lineage (NCBI taxonomy): Eukaryota > Metazoa > Arthropoda > Insecta > Lepidoptera > Geometridae > Hypomecis > Hypomecis punctinalis. The sequence goes on from OX438796.1 coordinate 10,350,599, forward strand.
TAGACAAAATAACTTTTCACGGCTTTTGTTGGCGCTATTTAGGTAGGTAAGTATTATAGAAGTTTGATCCTGTTGAATGAAATTGTAACAGTCATACTAACGTCTAACTTTTATGATGCGTGTATTTTGTGTGTAAAAAATGAGATTCGATGTTATTGCTCTTATGTGCCTTACTCATAGTAAATGTCAATATTTAGATTACAAATACAATACAACAATATTTATTTGCCTTAAAATATGTACAAATATACTAAGCGCCATACAATTTGGCGGATGAGAAGTTAGCTGAAGAAGACACTTCGCCGTGATTCGCTAATTATTGCGCATGTGTGCAAAATGCCGACGCCGCGTGGCTTAGTGTTGAGCACAAGCGTAGGAAGCGCGCGGGAGGCATGAGGTTGTCTTGTCTCTCTAGCTCCCGCGCATACCTATATTTCAAATTTGCGCAGCGTTCTGCGTATAACTTCCCAACCGCCGACTTGTGTGGCGCTTAGTATACCAGATTGACAATAGTCCCCGTACTAGGGCTAGCTTGTATCGCGGGCAACTGAGGCCGATTACTGAAATATGGTATGAAACTTGTACTTATTGATTTAAACTACGTGATTACAAATGTCATAAACGCAGCGATATGTGTGTGTGTGTGCGTGTGCGTGTGCGTATGGGCAGTTTCAGAAAGATAGAAGGAGGGTTGCTCTTAAAAGTTCGTCAAGTTCCGTGCCAATATCTAAGTAGGTTTCTGTCTGTAGTAACTACCTAAATTCTGATAAAGAGTTAAACTGCGTAAAATAAATCACGGTATACGGGTTTATTCTTAAAAACCTTTTAACCACTTAAAATCGCTCGCTCCTCGGTAAAAAAAAATAAAAACTAACGTGTTAAAAGGCTCCACTCCTATCGAAAGCAGTCTTTTATGATGAAATCTAAGCTGAGGTTTTCAGTTTGTGCGCGAAAATACTGTAGCGTTACATTTTTTTAGCTTTGTAACATAAAGGTGAAAGGCGCTTGATATATGGGTATAATGTTCGTACCGTACTGGCTGGTAGATACGGCCTTCCGATATTTTGTAATTCGTAGTTTTGTTTCAACTTTTATTCAGTAAGTAAGAATAAGTTTTTTTTTGTACGTTTTATGTATGTGTCGAATACAGATATTTCATTTCATCTCATCTCATCTCATCTCATCTCATTTCATTTCATTTAAATTTCGTACAGACCGGGTGGCTAACCTTAGTCAGAGTTTTCAAGCGGTCGCGTCTCAACATGTTTAAACGGTAAGGACAACCGTTTGGAACAAATCTAACTCAAGTAATTCAGTAAAAATATACATTTTATTGAAATATAACATCAGTTTAAGAATCTTTATAAATGGTTACCTTATTGAGTGATCATAGTAAGTTATAACAGATAAATCCTGACACAAAATGTATTTAGGTACCTGTTAGAGAGGATTAACTTATAGATAGGTATGTGATTTGTGAAAATTATTTTTCATCTCATCTATTCGAAAACGACTACTTGGTTCGCCTTTAAGTGTGCCCAAAGGAGGTGTTTTCTATGAGGAACTTAGGAAACTAAGGAACTATAAGTGCGATGGAATTATCATTGCCGCGCAATTTTTGAATTTGGAACAAATAAGTGCGACGACGGAATGATCTTTGCCGCGCATTTTTTTTAATTTGGTAGTGTTTGTAATGTTAGTGTTTAGCGCTAAGAAAATGAATGAAAAGAATGTAAATATAAGTTTTCATATGTTTTATTATTAGATACCATTTAATTTCAATTCAGTTGTTACTCTACGTTTTATTAAAAATAATATTTTATTAAGATATGAGGCGCCTTTTATTTTCTCATAGAGGTGATAAAAAGTGAGTGTACCACTCGGGCGCAAAATATATTTTTGGCTCGGGCGACGCACATTGAATCACTCGCTACGTTCAGGATTCTACTAAAGAATATTCTAGAATCCCTCGCTTCGCTCTGAATTCAAAAAAGCGCCCTCGCCGTAAAAATATTATTTTGCTCCCATATGATACAATCTACTATTAATTATCCATCATAGTTGCAGTAAAAAATATTGTATGTGTATCTGTAAAGAATAGACCTATAAGAGTATCAAAAACTATAACCGTCTTACCACAAACATTTTACGCATACTTTAGAGAATGTTTAACAGTACAAATTGCACGGTTAAACAGGATTTAAATTAGTTAAAATCTTTTCTGGTAAGGCGGTAAGTATCTAGGAGACCTTTTACGCCAAAATGTCTGGTTATCACTTTTTGGCTCTAGGCATTAGCAATGAACGGTTTAGTAGCGTAAAAGTTATTGCTTGAATACGAACTACCTCTCTTACAAAACATCACCAAAACAAAACATTAGGAAATCGGTTATTTCACGGATATCGTTTCCACATATTTTCGGAGCTCAGAACTAAATCGATGCAACAACGATCAACGAGTAAACATTGAGTCTATTTGATTACAGTTATCTTTTTTTCTTTCAAAATATCACCAAAAATCTCTGAAAAACGACTATTGCGCTATGATTTCTTTGTACATTTTGCAGTCAGAACAAAATCGATGTACATAATAAATTATGAAAATGTTAGTTTTTCTTATAATTTACAATTTATCATAACATAACAATAGGCATGCTTACTAAAAAAATATAATAAATCCGTCACATGTATTGTCAAAAAGTATTAGACTATTAGATTTTTTCTTATTTCAATTTAAAAAAAATAAAAAACCGGACAAGTACGAGTCAGGCTCGCACATCGAGGGTTCCGTACAAACACGTTGTTAAAATAATTAAAAACCTGTTTTAGCATGTGCTAATGAACTTCTTTTATTATGATACCTTGCATGATACGATTTACTCACTTTGAATTTTGAACCTATATTTTGTGAATTTTGAGGCCCTATTTTTTTGTAATTTAAATAAAAATGTACAGTTTTTAGATTTATTCCTATATGTGTACTCTAAGACAATGCTTTTTGTCAAATTTTATAGTTCTAGGTCAACGGGAAGTACCTCGTAGGTTTTAATTTTTGTGAGTGCGAAATATGCAGTTTTTTACGACATAAACAGCTCTAACTTTTTTAAACGATAACTGAGAAGTTTTTCTTTTACACAACTGCAAGAGTTCATAGATATACGTATACAGTTTAAATTTCAACTCGATATCTTTACGCGTTCCCGAGATAAAGAGTCTTGGCATACACACAGACGGACAGACGGACAGACAGACAGACGGACAGACGGACAACAAAGTGATGCTATAAGGGTTTCGTTTTTTCCGTTTGAGGTACGGAACCCTAAAAATGAAGATATGGCTCGTTAAAGTTCCGCGTGACGTCACTAACCGCTATCAAATGTACCGGCTACTGCCGTCACAAGCCCTCACTCTCAAACTTTGACAAGGTTTATCTTTGTCACTAATTGTTTGATTGACAAAAGAAAAAATATGTATCCAATATTTTTCAATAATGTAACTGTAAACTACCCAGTAAACATCCCTATTCTGTCACAAAACATTGCTATGCATTAAAAAGCCTAAAAAATCTTTTCATCATCGTCGCTTTCGCCACAAAAAGTCCACTGCTAGACACAGTCTTCCTCAAATAGATCTCTGATCTCTAAAAAAGTGCGGTTGGAAGCGACTTTATCCAAAGAGATCATGGGTGAACTTCCTACGTTAAATTCACCGGTCTTATTTTGTCCACGTCGGTCGTCATTTCTCCGTGCTATATTCTAGTCTATAATGTCACTATCCAAGACAAGTTAAACTTGCCAATCCACTAAGTCAGTAACTTGATACTTCAGTGGTTTATGGAAATAAATTAATTGCATGGATATCGTTTCTATTTAGGTACGCTTTCCAAATTCAATACAAAATTGATGCAACAAACAGCAAATATTGGGCCTATCTGATTACAATTATCGGAAAACGGAATAATATTGTAATTTCCAATGAGCAATTCGATTAGTTTCCCCCGGGAATGAGACGGTTGTGAATTCTGTCATATTTTGTCGTAACGATGTTACTGCTGTTTGCCTGGCATTCGTTACACGAGGATTGCCCTCTTTCTCAGAACTTAAGTAGATTATAGCTGCGACAGAGAGAAACTCAGTCTACATTTCACAAGTAGCTCCCATGGATGTATAAAACTCGGGTGTAAGCTGAATGCTCGGCTGTTTTAGCTGTAAAGTTACTTTATTTGTTCGTTCAACCATAGGACGTCACACCCTGGACATAGACTATCGGCGGGTCCAGCTCAGCCTACACACAAACCTCGGCCAGCCTCCAGTGTGGTTCTTTGAGAGTTAACCTCTCTCTTTTTTGGCTAACATACTACGGACTCCTCTCTTTCCAAAATTATTAACTCTCTCTCTCCGCTACATGAAGAACTTATAGACTATAAGTGCGGTGTATTTTCTGTGGTGTAAAATAAATGTGTAAATATGAAGGTTAGTTTTCTATATTAATCTCCTTTCTCCGAACCGGTAGGAATCCTAACCACTAGGCAGGACTCTTTGGGTAGGTTATCTGAAGTCTCGTAACTTGTGGTGCTGCAACCGGCTACCCCGCTTGCAACATTACAGGTTTCCTCTCTAATCCTTTCTTAACTTGTGGTGCTGCAACCGCCTCCCCCGCTTGCAACATTACCGGTTCTCTCTCTGGTCCTCTTAACTTGTGGTGCTGCAACCGGCTACCCCGCTTGCAACATTACAGGTTTCCTATCTAATCCTTTCTTAACTTGTGGTGCTACAACCGGCTCCCCCGCTTGCAACATTACCGGTTCTCTCTCTGATTCTCTTAACTTGTGGTGCTGCAACCGGCTACCCCGCTTGCTACACTACAACTTTTCCTCCCTAAGGTCACTTAGTCTCCATAAAGTAAGCATGAAGATATCTTTCATATTAGGGAATAATAATTCAGCAAGGTTTGACTAGGTGTTCGTTAGTGATCATAGAAGTTAAGCAACTTACAGCACGGTCCGTCTTCGGTTCGGTGACCGCGGATGGCATTTGCACTGAGCGCTACCGTGGTTCGGATGACATCTCGTTAAATTGTAGGTCTCGGTTGTTTTAACCGTTTGGCCATGTCAGAGGCCTTCAGGCGGCTTTAAAATTCTGACACAACGGCTAGCCACATATACGGACTTGTTTAATTTGAATTTGGAAGAGTAGTTAAAATAACATGTTATGACTGTTAATTTACGTCGTTAAATAGTTACTTATTTACTTAGTAGTCTATATGCGTGCTGGGCGTGGCTGATTTCATTTTACACAATCCTAGAGGTTTCTGCGTCCACATTTTTGTGAATAATATTATTTTTTCTTAGATCCGTGGTCTTGTAATTTTGCCCACGTCACAAAAAGTATTTAGTTAAGTTGTTTTTTCTCAGAAAAAAAGTTTTTACCACAGTTTTAGTACAAACATACCATATAAGTACATAAGTAAGTAAAAACTCATTTATGATATTTTAAATAAGTGGTAGGTTTATTCGAATTTTTTTTACCAAGAAAATTGCATATTTTTAATTTGTAAAATAAAAAGTTTACTTACTTTTTTCGGTAAAACATGGCAGTCAAAATACTTCGCAATTAGGTTCAGGCTGTTAAGTTACATAAATTGGACTCTACAGTGAAGTTGTCAGCTCGAATTTCAACATTATACAAAATGGTGAAAAGGAGTATTGTATTCATCACTGATATTTAAATTTACTTTGACGATAACTTCCAATTAGCAAAAAGATATCAAGTTTTCTCTCAACAACTTCCGTAATACTTATAACATGGCTGGTAAAGCCGCAATTGCATGATTACGTCTGAAGTTAAGATTATTCAATTCATTTTTAGGGTTCCGTACCCAAAAGGTAAAACCGGGACCCTATTACTAAGACTCCGCTGTCCGTCTGTCTGTCTGTCTCCAGGCTGTATCTCATGAACCGTTATAGCTAGAAAAAAAATACTAAAAACAAAATTAAATTAATAGCGGACCCAGCGAACTTCGTACCGCGAAAGTTAATGAATGTAGGTAGCTAACCTTACGGAGATACTTACATTAAGATATTTTGAGTTTAATGGCTGTCATCCAAAATGTAGATCTCATTGAGCTATCTCACCTTTGTGAAGATAGCATTGATCAAAAGTTGACATTTGCGAAGATAAACCACTTTTAAGTTCGACAGCTGTCATCCAAAATGTTCTGGTTTAGCTATCTCAATTTTGTAAAGACAGTAATGATCTAAAATCGGCAGATACGAAGATAAACCACTATTAAGTTTGACATCTTACTTTCGTGAAGATAGCATTGATCACAAGTTGACATTTACGGAGATAAACTATATATATAAATGGTGTAACTAACACGACTTTCTTTTATATATATATATATAGATTTAAAACAAAATAGAAAAAAACCTGATTTTTTGCTGTTTTTTGCTCGATATTTGTAATGGTATCGGGTAGATACTTGACATTTTCACAGAAAATTTAGTTATTTATTCACTTCAATAATAAATAATACGGAACCCTTCGTGCGCGAGTCCGACTAGTACTTGAAAGATTAATCTAACAATCACATCATAATTTTTGCCATAGTACCTACGTCCGTTGATGGGCATAGGTCTCCTCTATAGATTTTCAATAAGAGTGGTCTTTATAGCAGCTTATGTCCAAAGCGAACTTTCTGGCTTAATAGATTTTTTCTTAACTAGAACAACTTATGTTATAAGAACTTTTGTAACAACTGGGCCTACAAAATCTTTGGTCGTGAAGAGTTGCATGAGACTAGAATTACCTTTGACCAGCCTTATGACGGAACAGACGCATTTAAAATAAGTTGTTAAGTGCGTGCACACTTTTTTAAACTTTGGCGACCTATATCTCACAAATGTTAATGTATTCATTACTGCCCAGCTAGCTATCTTTTGTTTTTTAGCAGCGAACATATAAAAATACAAACGTCAAACCGCAAAAAGGTTTTGTGTGAAATAATTAAAAAAAGGCAGGAAACAACATCATCATCATCAGCTTATTTCGGCCCACTGCATAAGCCTCCTCCCCCCTACGCCAACTATCCCTGTCCTGTGCCAGTCTCATCCAAGTGTTGCCGCAAAACTTTTGGATGTCATCACGCCACCGTTGTAAGGGTCTACCGGGACTGCGCTTCCCGTCACGGGGCCACCATTCAGTCAGAGACCTGCTCCACCTTCCATCATCACATCTGGCTAAATGTCCAGCCCAACGCCACTTGAGATTGATTATACGGGAAACATACAAACCTCAAACCTCAAAAACGTTTTATTTTAAATAATTAGAGAGAATAGGTGGAATTTTTTTGTTTTCTATTTTTAATGAAATGAGAATGGCAAACTTATTCTGCAATGCGAAAAAGTCCTCCGCTGCGCGTCGGGCTTAAACATACTCTCGAACAGAAATAGATCGTTTTATCCCCTCGGTGTACAATGTACTATTACCCATCCCAAAAAGTACACAACGCTGCTATAGAAGTGGTATTATAGTAAATTTTATACATTATTTTATATCTTGGGGCAAAGTCGGTTAATCCGATATTTCGAACATATTTACGATATTACCTATATCTAGGCCACGAGACAAGAGACTTAATGTTGATTCAGATTATCGACACAGATACTTCCAATAACTCCCTAAAGCTTATAACGCTACGTTATAACTTATTTCGTATGTGATATAGAGTTAAGTTATTAAAGCTGAATATTTTATGAACAAGGGAATATTTCGTAGCAAGATAATAATGAAGATATACTCGTTCTAATGTGTTCAGTATTACAGCTAAAATTTGATTTTTACGTCTCCTTTGAGGCGAGGGAAATCATTTCACTTTACGTATGATTTTTTATATTGCACAACAGATTCGCAGAACGTGTCGTCTGGGTTTTTTGGAATTCGAGAGCTGTACATAAAACCAATCTGAAAATAAAAGGTACTGAAATAGAGGAGTTTGTTGAATCAGCGATATTACGATATTTAAAAAAAATCGCGTGTCCAACTTGAACAAGATTAGTACAGGACCGAGCGTAGTGGCGCACAAGAAGATATGCTTATGCTCAACAGTGGGCATTAACGGGCTTTACATGATGATGATGATAAAATTAAAGAAAACTGCTAGCCCGTAGTGTGTAAGAAAGAAACGAACAGTAAGAGTCTCACTATGGAAACTAGCGTGGTTTTCGCACATTTTAAATAAGTAAAGCACAGGTATAACTCACGCGTAATTTAGGTAGATAACTGCTACTATAGTTTCAATCGCATTTGGTGATCTTTCTCAAGGTTGGAGTACTAGCACGCGGGCTCGTCTCGCATAGCACGTGCTATGCGAGATGCGATTGAAACCATAGTAACAGTTTTCTCGAAAATTACGCGTGAATTATACCGGTACTTTACTTATTTGACGGCCTGGGTGGCTCAGTGGTTAGTGACCCTGACTTCTGGATCACAGAGGCGTGGGTTCGATCCCCACCCAGGGCAAATATTTATGTGATGAACATAGGTATTTGCTCTGTGTCTGGGTGTTATTTAAGTACTATCTATATAAGTATGTATTTAAAAATATGTATATGTAGTATATCAGTCTCTGGCAGCCATAACACAAGCTTTGTTTAGTTTGGGGTCAAAGATCGTGTTTAAGATGTCCCCTAATATTTATTTATTTATTATTTAAAAAGTAAGAGTTTTTCAACCATCTTCAAGGATAGTGATGAACTTTTTCGAGAGTGTTTACAAGCGGTTGTAAAACTGTAAAAACTTAAAAACATTTTAAAAAATCGGTCAGAAGTTTTTGAACGAACATATAAACACGCCTATTAGATGTATTTTTTATTATTTTATTTTTTCAGTACATTTTTTTCCCTTTTAGGACACAAAAAAGAAAAGTAGCCCAAAATAATATTCCTTATTCCCACAATTACACGAAACACTCAGTAGCTGATTTAGTATATTTAAAGGTGTGATATTTAATACTTACTAAAAAGCGCCGTAAAAAGAAATCATAATAAAAGAAATGCTCATAAAGTTATCGAGGTAATAAAAAACAAACTGCGTAATGAGCTTTTATTAGTACAATACTCATAATTTCAGCCTTAATACAACTGAAATGCGTATATTTCTTGCAGAAACCATTTGTGGCGGATTTTCTCGGTAAAGGGAATCGTTATGGTTTGGCCTAAGTTGAAAACTTAAAGCATTTAAAAAAAAAGTCTGAAATATATTTTTTTTTCAGACACAATAATAGGATCCATACGAGTAATTTCATACACAATAAATTTAAAATTAGAATTAGAAATTGCTTATAAATTAAAAAATAACTTTAATAATATTTATATATTCGATATTAATAACGGTAACAAGCAGACGCTTGAAATTTTCACAGAAGATATAGTTGCATATATACTATACATTAAAATTAAATAATTAAATTAAAACAAAATATGTTAAAGGGACATTCATTTAGTTTTCACCCATTTTCACATTTCGGTGAAGGAAAACATCGTGAGGCAACCTGCATACGTCCGTAGAAAAAATTCGATGGCATATGTGAATCCACCAACCCGCGTGGTGGATATGGCCCAATCACTCTTTGTGGGTAGGCCTACGTCCTGCAATGGACTATTAAAAGACTGGTACAGTACAGTACAGTACCCATATAGTTCGGAAACGTTCGTGCGCGAGCCCGACTCGCACTTCGCCGATTATTTTCTGTTCTCGCTTTTTCCATCACACTTATACCACACGTAGACTCCGAGGGACGCCATCGAGTGCTAAGTTCGCGTGAACTGAAGTTTCACCGCGACTCCTTTTAACACTTCTACTATTTACATTTTATTACTCTATGTAACCTCCGAAGTGCCAAACCACTTTATTTGTTTCGTTTATTTATTTTATGTCGTTTGTTCTCCAAATTAAGTAAACAACTTTGATTCTTTTACTTTTCTCGAAATGGCTTTAAGTTCGGATACTTTGTTCGGAACAGTATGGAAGCCCAAGTCGGAATTAGCAACTTCGAGATTGGTAAACAAGCTGAAGCTGAAGTTTTAAAAAATTGGCAACAATACGATTTGGTTTGTTTCGACAGAGTTTTTTGTTCATTTCGCGGGTCTTTGTGACTTTGCGACTTATTCACACGTCGTAAGGAATGATCGTAATTATTTTTAAGCAGTATAAATTAATCTTGCGGTGTGAAAAGAGCATTTGTCAACATAGCGCTGAATAAAGGACATGTCCACAAAATGTATCGAGGCTGGTATAATAATAACCAAAAATTATAACCACAACACTCGTTACATTTCGAGAAAGTACATATTTTTCTGAGTCTATTACATTAGTTAAAAATATAAAAAATCCCTCCGATTTTTTTAAAATTAATTTTGAATTTATTAAGATAAATTAATATATTTGGCTCAATAGGTAGTTTATCTCTATCAACCCTGATTAAGTAACCTCCAAATTGTTAAATTAAAGCATTTTGACCAGTTAGACACACTTTTAAAGTGTTTTTTTTGTCACGTTGTACCTACTAACTGGTCACACCGGTAGGTTATCATTTTTAATTTTAGCAAATTAAGTGATAAATGTGAAGAATTAGCAACGAATGGAAGTAAAATAACGATAGAAGCACTTTATCATTGCTAAACTAGAATAAGTAATAAGCTGTATTGTTATATTTCATACAATTTATTTTCCACATTTAAAAAAAATGGAGGGGTGATAAAATCTAAATTAAATATTTTTGGGAAGCCCATATTAAAACAAGTTTTCAAATGATGTATAAATCATCTTGGTTCGATTTTTCTCTGAATAATATACCACTTGTGGACGTCACCTTTACATAATAAATATTTATTCACACCTGAATGTTCTCAAGCTTACACAGAATTAAAAAAAAACTGTAGCTACCTGTAATTTACAATTTAAAAATAATCACTATCACGACATAGTATAAAACAAAGTCGCTTGCCGCTGTCTGTCCACATGTATGCTTATATCTTTGTAACTACGCCACGGATTTTGATGCGATTTTTTTACTAGATAGAGTGATTCAAGAGAAATGTTTATGTATAAAATACACATGTGCAAAGCCGGGGCGGGTTGTTAGTATATGTATTGTATAAAAAGTAGCTCTATAATTAATTTAAAAAATTAAGTTTAAATGAAAAGTTATCTAATCGTGAAATGCATTAAAACTGGGCTCTGCCATGGTTGGAATGACACGCATAAAATCACTAACATTTCGTCAATTATACTAACTATACTCTATAAAATTTAACTTGATCTCTGCGACAGTAGAAGATTGACATTTTTAAAGTTTGGATAGTGGTGGAAAAAATCGATTTTCAAACAATGTTGTAATGAAATCGAATAAGTAGTTCAAGGTGAGAAATTGGATTTCATTTACTTACTATTATTTAAGATCAAGTATGTACACATGTAAATAATGTGATGATATTAATTATACATATACTCATAATAATGTAATGATAGTATTTATCGACGTTTTTACTATTATCGATGTTAATGTAAATATAATTGGTTTTAATTTATTTACACATGTAAAAAATGTTTCAAGTTTTATTTAAAATATCGTCAGTATAAACTATCGATATTTTAATTAAAACTCTATATATAACTCTGTGATCACGATCATTCGTCGCCCATCACTAATCGGCATGCCTATAAAGTATGACATTGACAGGTACTGTCTGTACTATTAAGAAGTTCAGGACTTCATAGGTGTGATTTTTCTGACAGCTGTCGCAGAGATCAAGTTAAATTTTATAGAGTATAGTCTCTAACTTTACATGTAACGACACCATCGACACATTTTTTTCCAATTTAGTGACACGCTGCACATAGTCGCGCAGTACTTAATCTCTAACATTACATGTGTACGCTGTTTTCATTTTATAAATGACAAAACTGGCGACAATGCGCTATGTTCCGATCCACCTACATTTGCGCGTTCGTTTCCACTCTCCAAGTTTCTAGGGCAGCAGCTCCCTACAATGGGATGCTAGTAGATTAAGAACGCATGGAAATGGGCCAGGAGTGGTAGAATGATTGCTTTGCTGGTAAGTAGTACAGGTGTTTTAAGTTAATTCCCGAGCAAAGCCAGGGAATTATTTAGAGTCCTGGGTGAAGCGAGGGGTTCAAGTTGCCCAAGACGAAGACAGACTTGGTTCTAGTGGTGCATACTCTACCTGTCATACCTCCTGCGAGATAATAAAACCTCAGGAATATGAGTAACTAGTTTTTACCCGCGGCTTCGCCCGCATGAGATTTTGATTTTTGACACAATATCATTATAATTTATAGCTTATGTGTTATTCTGATATATAAGCTATATTACTGCAAAGTTTCATCTCAATCCGTTCAGTAGTTTTTGCGTGAAAGAGTAACAAACATCCATCCATCCATCCTTACAAACTTTCGCGTTTATAATATTAGTAGGAAGTAGGATGTGTTATTCTGATATATAAGCTATATTACTGCAAAGTTTCATCTCAATCCGTTCAGTAGTTTTTGCGTGAAAGAGTAACAAACATCCATACGTCCATCCATCCATCCATCCTTACAAATTTTCGCGTTTATAATATTAGTAGGAAGTAGGATACTTACGTCATAAAATAAAATAAATGTTTCACAATAAAATGCAACAAATTAGAATATACTCACGAATACCCACGATTCCTAGATTCGCACACAATCCGTAGCAAAACAGAGAATGTAAATACTACGTATA